>QLOH01000717.1:0-491298 GCA_026901365.1 Sesbania bispinosa | reverse complement strand
CCTCTTTGCACCGGCGATCACTCCCCGCCCTCATCAGCCTCCGGCTCTCACACCTGGAGCTAGACTAATATACAAAGCTTTCCAAATCAGTCAACAAGAAGAGAAATTTCCATGAAAAGGGTTCTCTAATAGAATAAGCAACCTTGTTAATGTGGGGAGTCCATGTTATTTAAGGATAACCATATAAGATTATAAGAAGATTTATAAAAAAGCAGATAGCAGGAATGCTAGAGTTTTACTCACCACACTCTCAGAACTATGACGACATCTCCCAGCACAATAGTAAAAAACACTTGCTTAAGTCCCTGCCAAAAATCAAATGATATGTGTTTGGAACAAATAAATCAAACTTGGCTTATCTAGATTACTCTATATGCACAGTTGCACGGGAGACTTTTGGTCACAAGAATCAGTTAGCAGCCAGACAACTAGCTGAACAAAAACACGTTCAAGTAGTGGTTCCAGAATTCAATCTTTTGTCCCCAATCATCTAAATAAATTTAGTATAATTAAACCATAAAGCAATATTAACAACCTCATTAGACCTCACCTCTCCAAGCCCTGCAACCCATTTTCCCACTGATAAAAAACTGATCAGTTAATTCTATGGGTTGTATGTTTCATTGTAGCTGATCAAATACCTAGGTAATCATGAATGTGTATAATAGTTACAGACATCAGAGATCATATAATGAGAGATTTGAAATATGTATTTTATTCCAAAATAGAAAAGAAACATGCAATATATACAAAATTACAATTTGTTTCTACTGCTCATGCTGACCTTTTGGTTATATTAAAAAAAATGCTTGGGTTTAGAACTGGAACAGGCACTCCATTCAAGCGGAAAACTGATTCAGTTAGGTGGCGGTCACGTAGCCGTGCAATTCTGAAGCATAGGTTTGGAAATAAAAGAAATGAATTACAAGCTCGATCTAAGGGAAATAATTTTTCAGTTTTTTCTTCTGGCTCAGGAAGCACTTTCTCCCATTTTAAACTCATTTTAAAGTTGTAAGGGTGAATGAATCAGCAATTCTATAGAATCAACTTAAATCGTGGCCATGCTGAATCATAAATTATAATCAGACACTAGCATAAAATGAAGTCGAACTTTAAACAATTATGTAGAACCATAAATTAATTTATGTAGCATTCCTTTATAGAGGTGCCTGAGCATTTAAAGTAAAAAGCCTACCCCCTCGAGCGCGTAGTGACAGGAAACATTGTGTCGCGAAACGAGGACTCTCAACTTTGAACTCCAGCGTGTATTTGGCATTTCGAACAGGATCCTCCCTCAAACTAAATCCCACATATCTAACGAAATATGGATGTACCTTGTAAATTGATAACATGCATTAACTATTAGACTTGACAATTGTATTGGCTTTTATAAAACTCATAGCACATCACTACAAAAATATTTGGTAGGAACTCTAAAATTACAATTTGATAATCCACAACCCTGATCTAATATCGTGCCAACTGCCATGACCACTAAAGCCATGTCAGCTAGTTGCCCTTGTGTTAAATTGGGAGGACAAAGTCAAGTCTAAACAAAATAGACACAGCATAAAGCATCTCTAAACCATACATTAATCAATTCAAGAACTTAGAACTAAGTAATGAATTAGAATAAGCATTGATTGTTCTTCAATAATGTTTTTACCAAATGATGTTGCTCAGTGCTCAAGCAGAGACAGTGACAATAAGCATTAAGTTGCAGGCATAAATAAAGAAATAAAAAGAATACATACCAAAACCATTGTCCGTAGATCCAGTGTTTCTTCTTCATCATTATGAAATGTTTCAATGATCCCTTCCAAAACCTCAGTGCCTGCATTTTTTCAGTGTCCTGCAACAAGTAAACATAATAATTGAGTATTTGACAATTTAAAAAATTTGCTTAGCCTCCTATTTTCTCTTCTCTGACTCTTGAGTAATGTGATTAAAATATATCTTTTTATCCTTGCATTTTCAGTTTCTTCCCATACAAAAATAGTTTTCAATTTAATCCCTATACATACAGATACAATTATTTTAAATTTGTCATCACCGTCTATTGGTTGTAATATTGTAATTAATACCATACAATTTAATCCCAGATTATTGAAACACATAGGGCATGGCCAAATTGGTGAAGAATGAAATCAAAAATGCCCCAGAACTGTTAATACTCAGAGAAAAACATTGAGTGCAAAACAATGCATAAGTATCAATTCTTCCTCATGAATCCAGTCTCTAAAATCACAATCCAACACAAATGGCGTTCATGAAGAAGCAAATCTCAGTCTAGAACTGAGAACATTGCTGAGAAAGGGGAAAATTAAAAACTAGAAACATTGCTGAGAAATTTCTCTCATTCACTTACAGAGCTCCCTCTCCCATTAGACTGAAATTAGGTGAAATCTCATTAGGCTCCTAAGTAAATGTGCGCCAAAAAAAATTACATGGACCTTAACAAGTTAAAACTTAAAACCTCAAACTGTAGTACACGATTCAAAGGCGAATCAAACCCTAACGCAAACAAATTGGGAGGAAAAAATTGTGGAAAAAGCAATTAGACTTATTAACAGAGAAGAAATACATTGTTGATCCGATCGACATTGCAACGACCTTGATCCTCCCGGTGCAGAACTCGAAGATCTCGTGCGTGACCTCGTGCCTCAGTGCACGATGATGATTAATAAAGCTTGCTGCAACAATGGCGAGCTTGGCGTTGAGCTAACGGAAAGAAGCGCCCACACATGGGAAGTGGGAGCCATGGCGGCGGCGAGGGGAGCCATGGCGGCGAGGATGGTGGGAAACGGAGAAGTAAAGGATGAGAGAGCAAAAGCTAATAAGGTTTCACGCTAGCTCTGAAATGGAAAAAAAATTGTAGTGACTAGTAAGTAATAGTAGGGGTAATTATCATGTTTTTACCGGCAATTCATAATATAGCCATTAAAATCACTTTTTACAGGCTAATATTCATTGGCCACAAAAATTTGAATTAGTCGATAAAATACTGGCAATCAATTTATTGCCACTAAATAATGGTCGCTAAAGGCAATTTTTATGTAGTGATTATTTCTGATTATCTCGTTATATGGGACACTGCATGGGATAATATAGTTTGGCTAGAATGTTATAGAAATATATTCATAAAATATATGAGAATCACATGCATAAGGGGTGTGATGATACGAAGTTCAATCCTGATCCAAGTAATGTTATCTCACCTTATCTCTATTATCTCATTTACTTTATGCAATTTACTTCTAGCACAACAATCATCAAATATCTTTTCTACTTGATAGTCTGATCACTAATAATACAAAGTGAATCGTTCCATGTGGATACGATAATCATATATACTTACTATTATACTGCTGAAATTTTGGTACGCTTGCCAGAATCTCATCAGGTAGGTAAATGATGACATCATCTCCATTGGAAATGTGTGCCATTGTCTTTGCACGAATGAGAGGATTTTTTTTATTACTTAATATCATGCCATGTTAATAGACAATTGTCCTCTATGCACGTAATTCCGAATAGGATGTGTAATAATTTTAATGTAATATCTTGATTAGTATTCTCCATCCGAGTTGCTTTATATTAGACCGAGTCAACTCATCCAAGTAGACTGTCTTGACTATCCGGGTAGGGTTTTTGACCTTTCCGAGTGAGCTATTTTGCCCCCATCCGAGTAAGCAGATTTAATTATATCCGAGTTGGTAACATGGATTGAGCTAATTATGTCTATGGCCAAAGTCTCGGGTGTGTTGATTTGGGTCTGTTTGATGAAACTTCTGCAGAAGTACTTCTAGGGTGAAAAAAAAATAGAATAAATCAAAGAAGTCAAAATGCATTTAACTTTTCCATAAGTTGAAAATAGTCTTATAGTGTACCTACTCCAAAATCGCTCTCCCATTTAACTTCTTCATAAGTAACTAATTTCAACTTATGAAGAAGTTAAATTCATTTGACCTCTTTGATTCATACTATTTTTATCTTCTAGAAGTTCTTCTGCAAAAGTGTATCCAAACTTGGGCTAAGCCCTGGTGGTTTACTTCTTGATTAGTTATATTCTTTTTGGTTCTTAGTTTTGCTAGAGTGTTTTGGAATTCTTTGTCTTATTAGGTGGGTGTAATTTGTTGGGTATTCTACATCTACATTATATTTTTAATTCTCTTTCCCAATAATTTTGATTGTATTGGTTCTATGTTACAAGTTAGAATACCCTTATACTTCTATTTAATTCATTTCTTTGTTATAACAAAAATCATTTTAAAATGGATGTTATAGAGTGCTAATAAATATCTTCCTTACGTATAATCCACTCTTCAATTCAAATCTGGTTCCAAAAATCATTTTTCTTTAAAAAGGGTTTTCTCAAAAAAAATTCATTAAAATAGATCTTAACAACAACTCCATTAAAATATATTTTTCTGATATTTGAAATCGTTGTACCATCGTAATCCCGATTGCAACTAGGGGTGGAAGTAGGCCGAGCCGAGCTAGGCTTTGCAGGGCCCAAGTCTGGCCTGCATTATATTTTTGTAGCCTAAGTCTGGCTTGTTACCTGTCATAGGCCATTTTTTAGGCCTGGCCTGGCCTATTTCAAAGCCTGGTTGGCCTATTAGCCAGTTTAAAAGCCCATTTCATATTGTGACCTTTAAATAGGTCAATAAATCTATCTCTAAATAGATGAGTTGCGCTTACAAACTAATAGTTACTTTTTATAATGTAAATATGTCACTAACATATACGTTTAGATAGGAAAATAAGCCTATCTCTAAATAGGCTATCTGAGGAATTTGAAAACTTATATATTATTATACTATTTATTATATATAAAAATATTTATGTTTATTAAAAATAATATTATTTATAATAGGCTAGTCTCTCAAGCCAAATAGGCTTTTAAAAAATTCTAAGCCCGACCTATTTAGTTTAAAAAGACCTTTTCAAAAGTCTAGACCTAGTCTTTTTATCAAACTAGCCGAGTCAAACTAGGCCTTAAGTAGACTGGGCCGTAGGCCCCTATCGAACAACCTGGCGTATTTCCATCCCTAATTGCAACGTATATGACTGTTTAGTTTTCAATTCACAGTTATCGGGACACGACAAACATACAAGTACAAACATTTCATATCAAAATCTGAACCAAGGATGAAAGAAAAAAAAAAAAAGAGATGAGCTCTAGATGAAGGGTGCATCCCAAATGATAAAAGTGCACTTTAAATATATCATTGTTATTTTATTTTGGTTGGTATCATTGTTACTTTTGTTTAATGTACACGAATTGCACAGTCATATATATATATATCCAACCCTAGTCTTTCTAAGCCCCAAATGCCCTACTCAATTTAAATATAGTAAAATGTGCTATGAAGATAATAAAGAATGTAAGAAGGAAGAGGTGAGAGGGCAACAGGCTCTATGAAGATAAGTTATAAAATAGGAAAATTAAGTCCCTATTTGCAACCATCAGCCAATAAACCACAGATGGTACGATTAATAGATGATTGAGGATTGGCATAGAAAAGTCCCTTAAAGATAGCATTGGAGGATGATGACCCAAAGAACTCGGTTGGGGGCACAACATATTTAATGTCAATCATATGGCAGGCCATTGGATTCTCATTTTGTAACTTGTGATCGTTGTAATAATGAGCCACTACCCAAGCAAAGCAACCAACCCTATGCACTACTACTGATTATAATAATGAATTTTAAAATACAGATGATATAACATAATACTTTTACGTTATACTGTTATAGTATCTTCTAAATAACATTTTTATGATAAAGATATATCCTAATATCAAAAACCGTGTAGTGATTATAATTAATAAAAATGAGTTAAATATTTTTTAGTCTCTAAAATATAGTCAAATTTTGATTTTAGAGTCCCTATAATTTAAAATCGGTTGTTTGGTCCTCCAAACATTGAAAATAAACCAATTCAATTTCCATTGAAGTTCTAAAAACATATTTAATCCTGAAAAAGTTTTAAAATTAATTCACTGGGATCAACCTAAAAAAGAGGAATTTGGATAATTTATATGAGGTTCTAAATTTAAAATCTCATTATTTTATTATACACAAGAAAATAAAGTAAAAAGCAATAATCACTCATAATTAAATCAATAAGAATAATTATTAAAAAAACTTGCAGTATATAATAGCATTTCTCGATCGATCTTTTGTATCTCTTTATTGTTAACATCAACATCCATCCAAAAACAATATATATTTTATTAATTCTTTAATAAATAATATCTATTATTTTATTTAATCAAGAATATAAATATCTATAGGCTTAAATATATTTTTTGTCCCTATATTGAAAATGGGTGATTTTGGTCCCTAGATTTAATTGCTCAATTTTGGTCCATCATTTTAAAAATTGAACAAATCTAATCCTAACCGCTAGCCTCTCATTAAATATTATTTAGCAGAGTTTGCTGATATGGATTTAATTTGTGATGTGTAAACTATCACATGACAAAGATTATTATTTAATTTTATCTCTTAATTTTTAAGACTAAAAATCAGAAAATAAATCAGATTTTACATAATTTAATACAATGTGGAAACAAATCAAAAATAAAATCTCACTATACACTGCTCGAATTTTCTAAAAACAATAAAGCAAATACAAGTCCTAAACTAAAACAATTGCATGGTCTGCTTCAAGCCATCAACCAAGCGACCTGAAATCTCATTTGGGCATGAAATGAAATTTGAAATGAAATCAAAATCGAATTGAAATTTGCAAACTTTGATTTTTTGTTAAAAAAATTAAGGAGATAAAATTAAATAATAATATTTGTCATAGGATAGTTTACACGTCACAAATTAATTCATGTCAGCAAACTCTACTAATATAAATATCTAATAGGATGCTAACGGTAAGATTAGATTTGTTCAATTTTTAAAAAAGATGGACCAAAATTGAGAATTAAAATTAGGGGGACACAAATCAACCCATTTAAAAAAAGTATAGGACCATAAAATGTATTTAAGCCATATCTTTAAAATTTGTCAAACTATGATTTTTTAGTTCGTGAGACATTAATCTTAGTATGTATTTAATTAATTCATTGTAAAAAATATAATTATTTTCAATAATTTGCTTCAAAAATTAAAATAATTATTTTTGAAAAGAATTGTTGGAAATTAAAATATATACTTTATATCACCTTTAATAACAATAGGCCTAAATCATGTGATCATGTGTATATATAAAAACAACATAGGTGTGTATATATCAATGTCAAGAGCGATCGATTATCTGTACGCATAGTGGATATATATAATTCATACAATATATTCTTTATAATATGTCCGTAATACATACCGTCAAAAAAAAATATTCGTAATACGTGGAAAGAGCTCCGGTATATATTATATAAGGCACCAACCCATCGATTTACTCTAACAAAATAACAATCATGAGTCACAAGTCAAAATCATATATCCAATTGTTTTAAAAAAAAAAAATCATATATCCAATTTAGTGTGGATTTACAGGTAAATAAAATTAATTTTAAAAGTAATAACTAAAAATTACCATATGATTTAAAATCAATGCTTTAAAAAATCAACTTTTTACTATTTAAACGTGGAACCAAATGAACGGTTAATTAATTAAGTTTGGAAATCCAAAATTTAAAATGAATTTGGAAGCTTGCTTGGCTATTTGAAGACATAAAACAATATGCAAAAAAAAAAAAAACAAAAAACAATATATTATTTCACTAAATTTTAATTTATTTTTATATAGTTATAAAGTTTATTTGAAATTTGTAGTTTTTATATAAATTTATATTTTTTAACAAACCAATTCCTTGATTGATTAAAATATTATATGAATTTATAAATAAAATTTATAAATTGGCCACTAAAATATATTTTTATAAAGATAAAGTTATTAAAAAAATAGAGATTTCTTAGAAAATGCAAATGGATTTTCTTAGAAAATTAATTAAGGAATTAAAAATACTTTTATTAAATTATATAACATTTAATATTATAATTATATTAATGTCGTCTTTTGCTAAGAAGAAATTTTTTCTTAGTATTTCTATAACACTCACTGGCCCCATCCATGTTCTTTTTCAGAAAAAAACTGATGTATATATCTATAGATATAGATTCAATAATTTATTTCATATCTGCAGTGTCCGTCAACTATTGACAGTCAAGTCTAGCTAGCAACCAGGCAATGGTAATTTTCAGAACCATTGGTAGACTCGAATGATTCTCTTTTTCCTTTTGCATAAATGTGTAATAAATATGCAAATACGCAAGCATATGGAAGGAGGAAAAATGACTAGGGAAGGAATTAGAATACGACATGCATAACATGAAACAAAAATTTTAAGATGGGTCTACACTTTATCGATGTATCTATGTAAGGTTGCAAGCGGGTTCGGGTTGACCCCGCAAACCGGCCGGTTAACCCGAATCAAACCAAACAAAAAAATGCGGTTGGGTCAGTTCGGGTCATTTTTTTAGAGAAAAAACGAGCTTAATGGTTCGGGTCTCCGGGTTCTCGGGTTTCATTTATTTGAAACCGAACTACCCGGACCCGAACATGGGGTAGCTACTAAGGGGTTTTCTTTCGTGCACCCACCAGACCACATTTCATTTGACAAATATTTGTGCCCTAGGACAACAGCCTCTCTCTGTCTCTAACCCTACAGGAGCGCCTCACGCTGCGACCCTCCTCGGCCTCTCTCTGTGACACCTACCGTCTCCGACGTCGTCGCCGCTCGTGACGCCATCATCTCCGACATGGTCTTTGTCTCATGTAAGGTATTTTTTTCAGATTTGTTCTCCGCACTTCATTACTCTCTTTTTCTGGGTTTAGGGTCTTAATCTTCCACAATCCTCTTCTTAGATTCTCAAGGAGACAAGGAAACGTTGTTCCTCTTCTTCTATGCACACCCGCGACACGATTGAGTTCAGATCCGTCGTTCGTCGTTTGCTCCTTCTGCTCGCGAGACAGATTTCGTTCTCCTCTCCTCACACTCTTCCTCACCCTTGCGCGCCTCCGTTCATCGGTTCCCTCCGCCTATTGTCGCCACCGTCAACAGTGTCTTTCTTTTCCCCTAGGTCGAGGATCATATCACAGGTAAGTTTTTCCCCCAATTCGATCTATTCGACTATTCCCTTCTTTGAGTTCTCTTTTCTGGTTTAGTGATTGTTCTCTGGTTTTGCTTTACTCTGGCAATGATTCTGTTGTGTGGATGCATGACAACTAGGGATATGATTGAACAATTAAATGTGTTTATTTGTGATATCAAAGTTGTTGAGTCTCAAAAATATCATAAAGAGGTTTATGATGTTTTAAAGACTGGAATTTCTCTAAGTTGTAATGATCAACAAATTCAACTTAAGCTGTTTCTCATAAGATACAATTGTCTAAAATGTTAATCTATGATTTTCAGCAAGAAGCCTACTTATAAGACTAAGTGTTTGTACCCGTCTGAAAGAAGCTGATGTTGTCTGAAGATGATCAACCCGTCTGAAGGCATCAAAGCCGTCTGAAAGCTTTTGATGACATGGCATCTCTTGTCTGAAGCTGTGACAATCCATGTACCTCTGCACGTTTTTCACGCATGTTCTCTGTTACAAACAGCTGGCACTGTGCAATGCAATTCAAGCACGCGCTCCTGTCACAACGTGTCCTCTGCTACGCAGCAATTGCAAGCACAACAAAGAGCACCTTTTTGGCAGGAGCAAACCTTGTAAAAATGTCAGAAATTGTCAGGGAATATCAGAATATGTCAGAGAATATTCTGTACTGCAGCAGCTGTCTCACAAACGGCTAGCATGGATTTCACCAAACCTGAGAGTCTTCAATGATTCAATCATTTAGTTATAAATACCCCCCTCATTTGAAGACCTGAAGATAGAGAGAAATATAGAAAAAGAACAGAAACTCTGCAAGTTTTTCCGGCTGCAACAGTCTGATAGATTTTATCATCTTTGTACACACAAATTCTTTTTATTCTAAGCATACCTCAGTATTTCTATACAATCTGTAGCTGTTTAAGTCTCAAAACTGATATAGTTTGTGAGCTTAAGCATTTCTCTCATTTGTATTGCTTTTGATCCTGGAGAGGCTTGTCTGAAAAAGAATACTTGTGTTGTTGAGCCTGAAAAGGCTTGTCTGAAAAAAGAATACTTGGTTGTAGAGCCTGAAGAGGCTTGTTAGAAAAGAATACTTGTAATCTTGCAAGATTAAGAGAAAATCCAAGTGCTAGTTGGCATTGGGACTGGATGTAGCTCACAAGTGGTAGTGAGTGAACCAGGATAAATTCTGTGGCTAAGTTTCTCTTCCCTTATCTTTGTCATTTCAGTTTTAAACTAATTAAGGGGACTGAATATTAATCTAATATTTTAAAAAGAAGAAACTTCTTTTAGAACCATTTTAAAAGCAGTCTGAAATCAACTTCAGATAGCTATAAAAAACTTCAGACACAGCCCACTAGCAACCTGTCTGAAAGTCTGTTTTGTAAATCTGTTTTCGAAAATCTCTTAAAATATTTAGAAAACACTATTCACACCCCCCCTTCTAGTGTTTCCTCCCTGTGTTCCTACAGTTGGTACCAGAGCTCTACTCAGGGTTGATACACCTACAAGTGTCTGAGGACTGAAAGATCCACATGGAAGCTTCAAAGAGTATAGGCAATACATCACAGAAGGAGCCTCTATCACAAGACCTCCAGCTTTCAATTGGAGAAGATTATCACTACTGGAGAGATAGAATGAAGCTGTTCATTGAAAGCACAAACATTGATGTTTGGGATGTGGGCACTGATGGAGACTATGTGCCTATGCTAAATGATGTGCCTATACCTAAGACTGAATGGACTTTGGAGCAAAAGGCTAGAGTCCAGATGAATGCTAAGGCCAAACTCTATCTGATATGTTCCTTGAACAAATCAGAATATGAGAAGGTTCATGGATGCACCTCTGCCAAGGAGATTTGGATACTCTTGCAGCAGCCCATAGCATGCTCATACATCAGTATGAGATGTTCAAGATGGAGGAGTCTGAAACCATTGACCAAATGTTTGGAAGGTTTCAGACCATAACAAATGCACTCAGGTCCTTAGGCAGAACATACAACTCTGGAGATAATAACAGAAAAATCCTAAGGAGTTTGCCTAAGTCCTGGAGACCCAAAGTTACTACTGCCATTCAAGAGGCAAGAGATTTGAACTCTCTTAGAGTGGAAGAACTGTTGGGATCTCTTAAGGTCCATGAGCTTGAGCTTGGAGAAGATGACAACAAGAGAAAATCTCTAGCCCTAAACTCCAAGACCAAACAGTCTAGGCATGGCAACATCAAGGCTATGCAAGCTGAGGCAGCTTCAGAGGGAGATGAAGACTCTGAAGATAGCTCAGAAGATGATGATGATCTTGCTCTTCTAAGTAGGAAGATCAAGAGAATGCTGCAGAATAGAGGAAGATTCAGAAAGAATCGACCCCTAACCTCAAAAGGAGGTAAGTCAGGTAAAGACATACAAACTGACAAAATTATTTGTTTTGAGTGTAAGCAACCAGGGCACATGAAGGCTGAGTGTCCAAAGCTAAAGAAAAACAACTTTAAGAAGAAGAAGTTTTTCAAGAAAAAGAAAGGTCTCATGGCAACATGGGAGGACCTGGATGAATCAACTTCAGAAGAGGAAGAAGACACCTCAGAAGAGGCAAATCTGTGCCTCATGGAAAGCCTACCATCTTCAGACAGCTCTGAAGCTGAGGTATTCCCTCTTACCTTGCAAGAAATGTATGATGATTTGGTGGAAAGTTCCAAGGAACTGTTCCTAGAGTATAAGAATCTATCCAAGGCTCACACAGAAATGTGTAACAAATATGAGTCTCTGGAAATAGAACATATTATGCTCAAGGAAAAGGTCTTTGAGACTGAAAACCATAGTTCGCAAGCTGTGTCTGAAGAAAATAAAAAACTTCAGAAACAAATTGTAGAACTGACAAATGATCTAGCTAAGTTTGTCAAAGGAACAAAAAATTTAAACATAATGCTTGGAAATCAAAGACATTCCTCTGACAAAAGTGGACTAGGTTTTTTGGTCACAACATGTCTGAACCTCCTACTGTCTTAAATTTTTCTAAAAGCAAAAAGAAGGTCACTGGGTGTTCTCACTGTGGTAAGCCTGGACACAATGTGATTCAATGCAAGCACAAGAGAAAAGCAAGACCCAAAGCTAACAAAACAGGACCCAAAAGAACTTGGGTACCTAAAAACTTGATCATTCCTGTTGCAGATGTGTTTAATAGGACAAAGGAGACCCCACAAATGGTACTTGGACAGTGGGTGCTCGCGACACATGACAGGAGAAAGGTCTTTGTTCCAAAACCTTAGACCTAAGGAAGGAGGAGTGGTCAGTGGAAATCAGCAAGGGAAGATCACTGGCATAGGGACTATAGGTATAATTCCTTCATCCCTCATTAAAAAATGTTCTTCTTGTGGAAGGACTACAACATAATTCACTGAGCATAAGTCAATTATGTGACAGTGGTTATGTAGTATCCTTTACCAAGGAAGGATGCATAGTCAAAGACTCCTCTGATCAAACACTCTTTACTGCTAAGAGACACAACAATGTGTATAAAATTGATCTAGAGGATCTAGCAAGTCAAAATGTAAAATGCTTCATTTCTATTGAAGATGAAAAATAGATTTGGCATCAAAGACTTGGGCATGCCAGCTTGAGATTAATCTCAAGATTAGCAAAACACAACCTTGTTAAAGGATTGCCCAAGCTTTCATACAAATCTAACATTTTATGTGATAGCTGTCTGAAAGGGAAACAAACAAGACACTCTTTCAAGAGTAAAGATGTTGTTTCAACTAGCAGACCACTAGAACTTTTACACATTGACTTGTTTGGTCCTATTAGAACAGAAAGTCTTAGTGGAAAGAAATATGGTTTGGTCATTGTTGATGACTATTCTAGATTCACATGGGTGATATTCCTTAGAAACAAGGATGAGACTTTTAAGAATTTCACAATATTTTGTAAGAAGGTACAGAATGAAAAGGGATTCTGTATTTCTGTCATAAGAAGTGATCATGGTGGGGAGTTTGAGAATGCAAATTTCAAATTGTTCTGTGATGAGAATGGATCTCACACAATTTCTCTGTGGCAAGAACACCTCAACAGAATGGGGTTGTTGAGAGAAAGAACAGAAGTTTGCAAGAGATGGCAAGGACTGTGCTCAACTCAAGCAACTTACCTAGAACCTTCTGGGCAGAAGCTGTTAACACAGCTTGTTACCTTCAAAACAGAATATTGATAAGACCAATTCTGAAAAAGACTCCATATGAGTTGTGGAAAGGAAGAAAACCCAACATATCCTATTTCCACATCTTTGGATGTGAATGTTTTATACTGAACACCAAAGATGATCTTGGAAAATTTGATGCAAAGTCTGATAATGGATTTTTCATTGGATATTCTGAAACATCTAAAGCATATAGAGTGTATAACTCTAGAACTTTAACTATTGAAGAAACCATTCATGTAAAATTCAATGATAACAAAGAGACTGATAGGGAACTATCAGATCTAGAGGATGATTTTGCAGGAATGGAGCTGAATGATCACAGCAACTTGAAGGATGAGCACCTGTCTGAAGTTCCTGCTGTTTCTGAACCTCTTCAGACAAATGTTGAGTCTCAGACAGATGTGATACCTCCTCACAAATCTGATTGGAGATACAAGTCACATCATCCTAAAGAGCAAATCATTGGCAGCACTTCAGAAGGAGTTAAGACAAGATCAAAATTCAGACATTTGAATTCTCTTGCTCTCCTATCTGAAATTGAGCCAAAGAGCATTGATGAAGCTCTGCATGATGAAGGGTGGATCCTAGCCATGCAAGAGGAGCTAAATCAATTTGCTAGGAGTGATGTCTGGACCCTTGTTCCTAAACCCCATGGGAAAACAATTATTGGAACCAAATGGGTGTTCAGAAACAAGCTGTCTGAAGAAGGCAAAGTTATCAGAAATAAGGCAAGGCTAGTAGCTCAAGGTTATAACCAGCAAGAAGGTATTGACTTCACTGAAACCTTTGCCCCAGTGGCCAGGTTAGAAGCAATTAGAATTCTTTTATCTTATGCTGTAAATAATGGCATCAAACTATATCAAATGGATGTCAAAAGTGCCTTCCTCAATGGTTTCATTGAAGAAGAGGTTTTTGTTAGACAACCTCCTAGTTTTGAAGATGTAACTTTTCTTGAACATGTTTTTAAACTCAAGAAAGCTCTCTATGGTCTGAAACAAGCCCCAAGAGCTTGGTATGAAAGACTGAGCAGTTTTCTTGCAACTAATGGTTTTGAAAGAGGAAAAGTTGACACAACTCTTTTTAGAAAACAGTCTAACAAGGATCTTATACTTGTCCAAATATATGTTGATGACATTATTTTTGGTTCAACTAATTCTTCATTGTGCAAAGAGTTTTCTGAGTTAATGCAATCTGAATTTGAAATGAGCCCAATGGGTGAACTAAAGTTTTTCCTTGGACTTCAGATTAAGCAAGATTCTGATTGTATATGGATCCATCAAGAGAAATATACAAAGGAAATGCTTAAAAAGTTCAACCTAAGTGATTGCAAACCCATGACAACTCCAATGCACCCTTCTGCATCTCTAAATAAAGATGAGAATGAAGAACCAGTGAA
Organism: Sesbania bispinosa; assembly: GCA_026901365.1. Classification (NCBI taxonomy): domain Eukaryota; kingdom Viridiplantae; phylum Streptophyta; class Magnoliopsida; order Fabales; family Fabaceae; genus Sesbania; species Sesbania bispinosa. The sequence goes on along the minus strand of QLOH01000717.1, from coordinate 476,589 downwards.
TCAAACTCTGTATAGAGGAATGATTGGTTCATTATTGTATCTAACAGCAAGCAGGTCTGACATCATGTTCAGTGTATGCCTGTGTGCTAGATTTCAATCTGATCCAAGAATCACTCACTACAAAGCTGTAAAAAGAATTTTCAGATATCTTAAAGGTACTACTAATCTTGGTCTATGCTATAAGAAAAGTAAGGATTGCAGGTTGGTAGGATACATGCTGATTTTGCTGGAGACAGAGTTGAAAGAAAAAGCACCAGTGGTGGATGTCACTTCTTTGGAGAAAATATGATCAGCTGGTCAAGCAAAAGGCAAAGCACAATTGCATTATCAATAGCTGAAGCAGAATACATCTCAGCAGCCAGCTGTTGCTCACAACTATTATGGGTGAAGTATCAACTTGAAGATTTTAATATTGCAATATCTGTTATACCTGTGTTATGTGATAATACCAGTGCCATTAATCTATCTAAAAATCCCATTCAACATTCTAAGGCTAAACATATAGAAATCAAACATCATTTCATTAGAGACTATGTTCAGAAAGGTGTTTTTGATATTCAGTTCATTGATACAGAGCATCAATGGGCTGATATATTCACAAAACCTCTAACTGAAGATAGATTTAAGTTCATCAGAGATAAACTGAACATTCATGCATTGTGAGTGTGTATGAAAAATGATGTGTCTGAAACTTCAGCCTGTCTGAAACATGTGACCTGTCTGAAGTTTTGGTCGTCTGAAATTAACTGGATGTCTGAAATCTTTCACTTTTCTGAAATGAACAAATGACGTGGCAATAAAGGGACGGTTTAAATCCACTTTGCACGTTACCCTATGTCTGCGCAGCCAGTTTCTGCCATCATTGCCTCAGAGGTCTATAAGTACTGTAAGGCAGTGAGACTTTGGTTCGTTACAGCTCTCTACCCTCTCAGAACCTTTGATATTCTTCATCTTCAAGAAAGCATTTTCTCTCTCAAGTTCTTTCCAACCTTCAACAATGGCACCAAAGAAATCTGGAGCTGATAATATTGTGAAGACCAAGGGTGTCTTTCTGGAAGAACTTGAAGCACTAGGAATGGATCTTCATGCAGAATTTCAAGCAGCTGGGTTGCTTGAATACTTCAACAAAAATCGTTCACATTGGCATGAGCAGAGTATACTTGATTTCTGGGCCACAGCCAGAGGAATCCCTAACCCTCAAGGCATCTACACCACCATCAGGGCTACTGTGCTTGGTACGCCCATCTTTATTGATGAAGACATCTTGGCCATTGTCTGTGGTGTCAAGACTGAAGGTGCTGTCTTCTCTCCTGGCTGGGAATCAAGAAATGGAGGTCAGAAGCATTTTACTGAGTTTTTGTATGAAACTCCCTCTCCTGCTAGTCTGGATGCTAAGAATATGTCAGACAAGGCTAGGGTTCTGCATGCTATCTTAGGGAATTCTGTAATCCCTAAAAGTGGCAGCAGAAACCATGTGTCTGAACTGGAGAGATTCTGCCTCATTCACCTTCTGAAGAAGCATAAGATAAATCTTCCAAATATCATCATGTACCACCTTCAGAAGAGGCTGAGAGACTCTGCTGGAAGTTTTCCTCACAACACCATCATCACCAAGGTGTTGTTGCATTTTAAAGTTCCAGTTCACCAACTCTTTGATCACCACTCAATCCCTATGTTTGGTGAATCAAATCTGAAGAGCATGAAGATCAAGCTGACTCCAAGGCCTCCCTCTCCAACCATGAAAGAAAGTTTGCTGATGGAGAAAGCTCAGAGGAGAAGTTCCACTGTGCAGATTCTTGAAAATGAACTAAAAGGAGATATCAGAAGACATGAGTTCAAGCCCTCAAAGGCGTCTCCCCAACCTAAGCTGAAGAAGCTACCTGTGAGAAGCTCAGCTAAGATAGCTTCTGCATCTGTACAGCTTCAAGCATCTGAACCTGTTCAGAAACCCTCTCAAAGGTTGTCTGAAATTGTGGGTCAGGTGTCTGAACCAACACAATCTTCAAAGCCTACTTCTATAATGGAAGGACAGGCTGAAGAAGCTGTGGATATTGATGCAGTTGCTGCTCAACCTCTTGCTGCATGCTCCTCTGACCCTGAACTGATTCAGGTTGCTGCTTTGGCTACTGCCATTGAACAAGAAGAGTTAGAACTGAAAGAAGAGCAAGAGAGAACTGACAGAGCTCTTGCAATAGCCTCACAACTTGCTTATGCTGAGGGTGACAAGCAAGCAGCCATTGCTGAAGCCTCAAAGAAAAGAAAGAGGTCAAGTGCACCTCAAAGGAAAAGGAATAAGGGTAAACTACTTCAGACAATGTCTGAAGTTAGGATTACCAGAAGTACTGCTTCTCACCTAGAAGAAGCAGACATTGCTGGAAGGTATCAAAAGTTTGTAAAGGCTAATCAATACTTCAAGAGAAGAAGGGCTCTTTCCACTGAAGAAAGAGAAAGGGAGGATAAGGAAGCCAAGGATAAGGAAGAAAAAGAAAGAGCTGCTAAAGCTCAAGATGTTGCTGCTCCTAAACCTTACAAAAGGATCAAGGTGAGATTTGATAATGTAACTCCCCCACCTCCTTCATCACCTGAAAAGCAACCTCAACCCTTATCTAAACCCACCTCACCAGAAAAACAACCTTCTCCACCTACTTCCCAACCTTTACCAACCTTACAGCTAATTACATTACCCTCTGAACCTTTCATACCATCTGAACCCTCATCACCTACACCTATCATACCATCAGACAACCTATTGTCTGAACCTCCTGCATCTCAAGAAAACCAAGTATTTGAACCCACATCTTCACCATCCAAACCCCCCTCACCTCTGTACATACAGTTATCTGATAGCTCATTACCATCACCTTTATCACCTTCCTCACCATCATCATCTCCACCTCTCACACCTTTACCTCCCTCACCACCTTCATCTGTTCATCAATTCAACCTTTCAGCTGAGATTGCAGCCTTATGCAAGAGACTGACAAGAACCTCCTTTGGCTCTTGTCCTTTGCCAAAATTCCAGCATCTGTCAGAAGAGTTGCATCACTTTAGAACAGCCCCTGCTGTCTCACTTCATCATGGTCTCACTAAGAAGACTGTGTCTAATGAAAGGGCTTTGTACTCCAACAATGCTGATGGTTTGGAGAAGATAAGGAAGGGTGTTGTCCCTCATAATCATACATGGGATCTTATCAATCCATTCTCTGAAGACTCATGGAAGTTGAACAATGAAGAATGGCTCATGGTAAGGATGCTGAACACTGAAGCTGAGTTGTTCCAAAGAAACTTGGCTAGAGGAGTTGGAATGATGGGCTACAGGCCTCCGAGAACCAGTTCAATCAGGCCCTCAACCAAAATCTTGGTGAAACCTGATAGGATTGTTCCTAGGTATCCCCTCAAAGAAGGTCAAGATGAAAAATTGAAGGGTCCTAATGTCTATTCTGTATCAGCACCCCTGTCTGAAGCCATGACTGCTTCAGAATGGGAAGAACTTCCTGAGTTCATCATATCAGAAGGAGGAGGCTTGAATCACCTGTTTGAAAATTGGATGTGGGAGTCTTACTGGAAGATCAGAGAAGCTGCTGGGTCTTCTTCTGGGTGTAGTGGTCCTGATGCTGAGTCTGTAATGGGTGTTGGACACTTCACAAATGTTCAGTACCATTTCTTAAGAGATCACTTTCCCCCACAGGCAGATTCATTCAACCAAGCTTGGGTGCTTCTGAAGTATGTTGGGACCTTTTTCTGTCCAGTCTATAATCCTTCAGAATATGGCTTACAGCCTGGTTTTGGAGTTTTGAGATTTGTATGTCCTACCTTCAGCTCATCCTAGTTGAGTCTGAACCTGACCTGTTTGAAGAAAACCAGAAGCTGAAATCCACGGTCAAGGCACTTGAGAAGAGATGTGAAGAATCTGAAAGAAGATGTGCTGTCTCTGAAAAGAAGGCTCAAAAAGTTATTCAGAATCAGCAAGAATTCTTCATGAACAGCAGCTGATAAGAAGTGGGCAACAAGAGTTGAAATCTTCTATTGAAGCTGCCATAGACAAGGCTAAGGAAGAACTGATCTGCTTTCTGTCTGAAGCCCTGCTGAAGAAGAAGGACTAATTTATTGTCATTGTCTTATGTTCATATTTCTTTTTCAAAGTGCTGATTGACTGATTAATCCTTACATTATTTTTAATACAATCAGTGCCTTCAATCCATCTCATGTGGTCTTTGCTCTGATACTTGTTTTCTACTTTATCTGTACTTCATAATCCTGTTTGTTTTATTGCTCTGTTACTGTTATTGCTCTATAATTCCCTTTTGATTGATGACAAAAGGGGGAGTATTAAATCTAACAAAATCTGGAGTGATTACAGGATTCAGGGGGAGTACATGAAACAGTCCAAAGTTGTCTGAACTTCTGAGAAAATTCTATATAAAAGCATCTAAAAGAATATATTTGTCCCAGGGGGAGATAAATCTTAATCTCTCAATTTTGCAGATTTAAGTTAAATTTGTCATCATTAAAAAAGGGGAGAATGTTGAGTCTCAAAAATATCACAAAGAGGTTTATGATGTTTTAAAGACTGAAATTTCTCTAAGTTTTAATGATCAACAAATTCAACTTAAGCTGTTTCTCATAAGATACAATTGTCTAAATGTTTATCTATGATTTTCAGCAAGAAGCCTACTTTATAAGACTAAGTGTTGTACCCGTCTGAAGAAGCTGATGATGTCTGAAGATGATCAACCCGTCTGAAGCATCAAAGCCGTCTGAAAGCTTTTGATGACATGGCATCTCTTGTCTGAAGCTGTGACAATCCATGTACCTCTGCACGTTTTTCACGCATGTTCTCTGTTACAAACAGCTGGCACCTGTGCAATGCAATTCAAGCACGCTCTCTGTCACAACGTGTCCTCTGCTACGCAGCAATTGCAGCAGCAACAAAGAGCACCTTTTTGGCAGGAGCAAACCTTGTAAAAATTTCAGAAATTGTCAGGGAATATCAGAATATGTCAGAGAATATTCTGTACTGCAGCAGCTGTCTCACAACGGCTAGCATGGATTTCACAAACCTGAGAGTCTTCAATGATTCAATCATTTGGTTATAAATACCCCCCTCATTTGAAGACCTGAAGATAGAGAGAAATATAGAAAAAGAACAGAAACTCTGCAAGTTTTTCGCTGCAAACACTCTGATAGATTTTATCATCTTTGTACACACAAATTCTTTTTATTCTGAGCATACCTCAGTAATTTTTGTACAATCTGTAGCTGTTTAAGTCTCAAAACTGATATAGTTTGTGAGCTTAAGCATTTCTCTCATTTGTATTTGCTTTTGAGCCTGGAGAGGCTTGTCTGAAAAAGAATACTTGTGTTGTTGAGCCTGAAGAGGCTTGTCTGAAAAAGAATACTTGGTTGTAGAGCCTGAAGAGGCTTGTTAGAAAAGAATACTTGTAATCTTGCAAGATTAAGAGAAAATCCAAGTGCTAGTTGGCATTGGGACTGGACGTAGCTCACAAGTGGTAGTGAGTGAACCAGGATAAATTCTGTGGCTAAGTTTCTCTTTCCCTTATCTTTGTCATTTCAGTTTTAAACCAATTAAGGGGACTGAATATTTAATCTAATATTTTAAAAAGAAGAAACTTCTTTTAGAACCATTTTAAAGCAGTCTGAAATCAACTTCAGACAGCTATAAAAAACTTCAGATAGCCCACTAGCAACCTGTCTGAAAGTCTATTTTGTAAATCTGTTTTCGAAAAGCTTCTTAAAATATTTAGAAACACTATTCAACCCCCCTTCTAGTGTTTCCCTGTGTTCCTACAAAAGTGACAGGTTTACTGTTGTAGCTTACAAGATAACTAATTTGATTTGGATTTCTTTTTACGTAACTCAATGGTAGTATATCTTGATGTTTGAATTACTAATGTTTGAAGTATAACTAATTTGTTTGAATTAATCTTATTGTATATATAACGATTTTATGCTTGACTCATGTTTTTTTAATTCTTCCAGAATGGCAGGGGAAGAGATTCCAGGCCCACTTGGAACTCAAAAATCAAGTGGAACTCAAGTGGGAAGTGCTCAATCCCCATCTCCAACAACAATTAAATACTAGAGGAGGTGCAATAATAGGATGTGTAGAGGCAGTAAATGAATCAAGACCGACGAATAAAGAACAGTCTATGTCGCCCCCTACTTAAGCTCCAACATAAACTGAACCGTCTACACAAGAGGTATGTGCCAAGAGGAAACCTAGTAGGCCTTCTTCTATTTGTTGGAACCATTTTAAAAGGGATGGGGATAAGGTTGTATGTAACTACTGTGGCAAAATCTATGCATGCAATAGTTCTAATCATGCATGGGACAACAAACTTGAACAAGCATCTGAAAATTGTGTCCTAAGAACCCATCTAGGGAAATTGATAAGAAGCAAAAGACTCTTCATCTTGGAAAACAATGTGAAACTGATTCTGATAATTTTGTTGCATTCAAGCTTATTGAATTTAGCCAGGAACAGACTAGGAATAAACTTGCTAAGATGATTATTGTTGATGAGCTTTCTTTCAAGTTTGTTGAGAACCCGGGATTTAAAGAATTCATAGTTAGTGCTCAACCTAGGTTTAAAATTCCTAGTCATGTAATTGTTACTAAGGATTGCATAGATTTGCATATTGAAGAGAAATTTATATTGAAGTCTTTGTTGTCTTGTAACTATCAAATGGTTTCACTTACAACTGACACTTGGACTTCTATTCAAAACATGAATTATATGTGACTGCTCATTATATTGATGAGGGGTGGGAATTGAATAAGAAGATACTGAGTTTTGGTCTGATTGCTGATCATAAGGGGGAAACCATAGGCAAAGCTTTAGAGAAGTGCTTTAAGGATTACGGATTACCAAGATTTGTTGTGTGACTGTAGATAATGCTAGTGCCAACACCACAGCTTTAGCATATTTGAAAAGAAGTTTGAATGATTGGAATGGGACTACTTTGTTGAATGGGGAGTATATGCATTTGAGGTGTTGTGCTCACATTTTAAATTTGGTTGTTAGTGATGGGATGAAGGAGATGGATAGTTCTATTGCTAAGGTTAGGGCTTCTTGTAAGTATGTGAAGTCATCTCCGGCTAGATTAGCTTCTTTTAGAAAGTGTGCTGAAGAGGCTAACTTGTCTACTAAGTTGATGGTTGTGCTGGATGTGCCAACTAGGTGGAACTCCACCTACTTGATGTTGGAAATTGCTGAAAAGTATGAAAAGGCATTTCGTCGTATGGAAATGGAGGATCCTTTTTATTCTCCTTACGTTGCCAATGATGGGGGACCTCCTGATAGTGATGATTGGAATCATGTTCGGATTTTATGAAGTTTCTGAAAATTTCTATGATTCTACATTGGTTTTTTCTGGATTATTGCATGTTACCTCTAACAATTTCTTTCCCCAGTTCAATGTCATAAATGATACAATTGTATCTTGGATGAGGGAGGAAGATGAGGTGTTGAAACGGATGGCTTTGAATATGAAAGCTAAATTTGATAAGTATTGGGATTTTAATCGTGGGAATGTGAATTATCTGTTGATTGTGGTTGTTTTTCTTGACCCAAGGTATAAATTGGTCCTGTTTGGGTAAAACTTCTGCAGAAGTACTTCTAGCTAAAAAAAATAGAATGAATCAAAGAAGTCAATTGCATTTAACTTCTTCATAAGTTGAAATTTGTCTTTGGAGCTCACTAACTCCAAAAAGCTCTCTCATTTAACTTTTCTATAAGTAAGTAATTTCAACTTATGGAGAAGTTAAATTTATCTGATTTCTTTGATTCATTCTATTTTTTCCCTCTAGAAGTTCTTCTGCATAAGTTGTATCCAAACTAGGCCATTGTATTATCTTGAATTTACTTTTCAAGCAATGTATCCAGAAAAGTGTACTGAGATGGTTAAAAAATTGAAAGACATGATTAGCAAGTTGTATGCTCAATATGCGGAATGGTTTCCTCTTGCCCTTGATACTCATGATGTTACTGTAACATCATCAAATGTTTCTTCAAACACAACACAAGTGACTCAAAGTAGTGATAGTGGAGTTGGAAGGGTTAGTATAAATAGCCAGTTTAGAGAAAATGTGAGGAAGAAACAAGGTGAGCACAGGAAAAATGAGTTGGAGAGATATTTGGAGGATGATCTGGAGGATGATTACAGTGGGTTTGATATTTTAAAATGGTGGAGAAGCAAGAGTGGAAAGTATTATGTTCTTTCCTATATGGCTAGGGATTTATTAGTCATCCCAGTGTCCACAGTATCATCTGAGTCTGATTTTAGTGTCGGAGGTCGAGTTCCTGATCCATTCTATAGTTCATTGCACCCTAACACTGTAGAGGCGTTGATTTGCACACAAAATTGGTTGAAGCCCCCCAAAAGGCTTCTGATTCACCACACCCCGAGCTCATTGAACGAATTGAATCTAGTATGTTTAATTTCTATTTATCATTGAATTGAATAATATATATGTGTGTGTGTTTAATTTTCATTCATTATTTTTCCTTGTAATAGAGATGTCTGGGATTACAGCATTTGCAGCAATTGAGGAGGTTGGAGTTACTGCTGCGTTTGCAGCCTTGCAGTAAGTAAGGAAAATTGACTAAATTTAATATTTACAATATTTAATTACAGCTTTCCCTACATTAAACCTTTTTTTTTACATTTTTGCAGGAAAATTTCGGTTAGTTAAATCACTAGTAGGAAGATGAGATGAAGGAGGATGCTTCATCTTGGACTATTATAAGCATGCTTGTTGTCGGGAAGGAATGAAGGAGGATGCTTGTTGTTAGGCTTGTGTAGTTGTGTGTTTATGCTTAATGTTTGGGATATTTTGCTTGTTATAAGTTTATTGTTATGTTATAGCTTATTGTTTATGCTTAGTTGTATTTTTACTTAATATGTTGTTTGAGACATATGATATTAAGCATTGCAAATTCAGTAACTAGTGTAACTTCTATCAATTTTAGGAATGCATTAAGGTTTAAGGATGTTGATTTGCATTTGCTGCTTATGCAGCAACAACACGGAATGGATTAAACAGCCAAAAATATTTTTTCTGATTATTTTTCAGATTTTTTCTGTGAGCAAGAATAAAATAATATATTTTAATACCAACTCGAGACCCGACCCGACCCGACATGCCTAAGGCCGGGTTGGTTTGGTTCGGGTTACACTGTGAAAAAAAACACAAAACCGAACCAACCCAAACTAACCTGTTTTCATTGGTTCGGATCGACACTATTCTTCCCTCCCAACCCGACCCGAACCAACCTGTTTACACCCCTATATTTATGGGCTAAAGCAAATTTTATAACTAGATATCTTTAAATGTAAAAAAATAATTTATTAAATTGTTATCATAAATTTATTTAAAACTTTATTTTAGGGTCTTTTAAGATGAAAAATTATTTATTAAATTATTATAATCAATTTAATTCAACAATTTTTCAATTGATAATAAAGTCAATCCATTCAATCTTTCTTAAAATATTTTTTAGTTTAGATAATATTTTATTAATTTTAATTTAAAACATAAATCACTAAATCTACAATTAATGAAATTGTTAACATGATTTTATGAATAATATATGATTTGAAAAACAAAATCTTTTTACATTATTAAGTATATAGATATTGGTGTTCATTTTCTACTTGTATAATTTCAAAACTTTTAATTCCAAAAGTAAATATAATCCATCAATATTATAACTATAATTATGTTTTGAAAATTTTCCAATGTCAATACAATTTTATTTAAATTCTCATTGTCTATTGATTTTAATTTTTTAACACTAAATAAAAAATCAAAAATGTCTTCGTACAATTTAAATTGTTAAAATCTACTTTGAAGTGTAGTGATTGCTTGGCCTATTATGTATAAAAATAATCAATCCTAAATGATACTTGGGGAGATTTTACAATTTCATTATCGACAATTTCATCAAATTGTCAATCACATAACACATGCATATTGGAAAAAAAAAGACTAAAGAGAGTGTAGAGATCTATTTTGTAAAAGACAAAAAGGTTGGTTTCATTCACTAGTTGGAAAAAAGAGAGAGAGATCAAGACCGAGAGAGTAAGAGTGAATAGACAATAGTAATATAACACAAAGAAGAAGAAAAATCACAAAAAAGTAGGTGATGGAACAAAACAATATTAAAAATGCATAGAATTAATTATTAATAATTATTATTTATGAGAAGAAAGGAATAGTCATAATAAAATGGTACCTTTCTAAAAAAACTTGTTACTCTTGATAATTTAATATTATTTACTAAATAATTTTTTGGACTTAGAAGGGTATTTTTTTTAGATCCTAATGACTTTACCTGTTTGAGGATTGAGCCAGCTGTAGATGGTTTCGGCCGCTAACTAGTGTTCCAAGAATATAGATTAAGGAACACATATATAGTAGGTCTTTATTAAAAATCACAACATTAATTATATTTATAATATTAAATGCACCACAATCCTATTTTTATAATACTGGTTAGCATTCCCTTTAAAGATAAGTAGCTGCCTGCACCGATGTTGAAGTATTAACAGTGGGCCTTTTCAATAAATCGGCACTCTGAATAATCATGTTAATTATATTATAATTTTTATCATATTTTTAGGAGTATATCAGCTACTCATTTTGTTCCATTAATAAAAAGAAAAAGTTGCGCCAATCTATTTATTTATTTATAAATTTATTTAAAATAATGTTTTATAAATTTTATCATATCTTTAATTATACTCATCAAGTATTATTAAGTAATAAATGATTCTATTATTAAAAGTCCAAAAGTTAGGAGTAAATCTAATAAAAATAGAAAATAGAATAATTAAGAAGTTTAAAAATTATCTTATGAAAAATAAAAATAATATTAATTACACTTGTTAATTAATTTATGTGTTATATATTATTCTCATTGGATAAATAAATAGAAAAACATACCCAATGTATAGTAAAAATTAACAATTTTTACTATTCATCATGTATGATTGACTTAATATACATCAGGAATTAATCACGAGATGAATAAGTACGGTAGCTAGCAAATCTATGTTGACCCACTATATGTACTTTTTAACTTAAACCAGCAACTTGTAATAAAGTATGTATTTAGATTACTTTAGTTTATTATAAAAGTAATTTTTGTTTTATGTAGTTTTGAGAGAAACTTTTTAACTAGTTAATTTTTAGGATTTAATTAGTATACACTGTCAGTATAAAAAATTTTTACACATACATTTAATGGTGTACTGCCACATCATTTATTGAATTTCATAACACATGAGTTATTAAATTCAATAAATGATGTGGCAACACATCATTGGATGTCTGTGTAAAATTATTTTACACTGACAGTGTATATATATATATATTAAACTCTAATTCTTAAACTATTACTAGGAATTAAAGTGTTTTTGTAACACTGGTTGAAAAAATAATTAATTTGATTAAAAGTGTTTAGTAAAATTAGCTGTAAATGTTAAAATTACATATAAAGTCATCATTAATTATTAAATAATGATGAGTAAAAACTTTTGAGGGATATAATTGTAATAAAATTTTAGGTAGTAGTTGAAAAGAGATTTTTTTAGGTAGTAGTTGAAGCATTTCGAGTGTGTTTGATAAGATATTTCAGCTATATGAAAGCTGAAATTAGTAGCTGAAATAATTTTTTCAGTGTTTGGTAAGGTTGATTTTGTATGGAGCTATTGGCTTTTTACTAGCTTTATTTTGAGAAGCTACTTAAAGTAGTTATTTTAAAAAGGTTCATTTTCCAGCTATTAGTTGAAAAGTTATTACAATCTTATCCCTCAATAACTCACACTCATCATTGGTTAATTAAACCAATGATATCCTTAATTATATGTCATTTTATCATTTTCAACTAGTTTTTCAACTAGTATTACAAAACACACTTTTTCATCTAGTAAAAATGTTTTACAAAACACACTCACGGGTCATATTACAACTGTCATCAACGTGTAATTTCACATAGGGGTGGACAACGGTCGATTATGGTCAGATTCAGGTCCAAAAAGCCCAATTCGATCAAAATCGAAATCAATATATGATCGATGACCAATATCGTCCGAAATAGGCCTTGGTTTTGGTGGGTTACGAGTGAGGACGGTTGGGTTAATTCGGATAATGGGTCAATAATGGGCCGGTTCAAAATTTTGTTCTTTTTCAATTTTAAGTTTCTTTTCACTTTTACAAAATATTTTAACAGTAAATGGGCCATAAATCAGAATTGGGCCATTAAATTCACATAATCACAACAAGTTATTTTTTAAAAAATTACAATAATTAAATTCATTAAATTACAATAAATTAAATGCATTAAAATAAAATTACATTAAATAAAATTGACCCTAAAAAATCACATGAATTAGAACATGTTAGAAACCCTAGCCGCCGCCACCACCAGCAAGTCAGCCTAGCCGTCGCCACCAACAAACCAGCCATTATAAGCCTTGACAAATCTTCAAGGTTCAAGCTTGTTTCCAAAAGAAAAGGAGACAACGTTCGGTCTTTGAAGTTTTTTTCAAAATAGCCCAAACTGAAACACAGTCAGAGAGTAAAAGTAAAAGGAACAGAAGAATAAACATAAATAAAGAAATGAGAGCAAGAAAAGAGAAGGTTCAAATCTATGTTGTGCTATTTGTATGCGGCCACTGTGCGTCGGGAAAGGTAAGTCCCATCGTCCGGTGTTGTACGTTGTGAAGAGGAGGCCGCGAAGGTGAGGTCATGAACAAGAGGCTGCGAGTGGGAGACCGTGAACGAGAGGCCGCGAAAGGGAGGTCGTGAACGAGAGGCCGCAAAGGGAAGGCCATGAACGAGAGGCCCTGAAGGGGAGGCTGTAAATGAGAGGCCGCGAACGGGAGGAAGCGAACAGGAGGTAGCGATCGAAGCGAACTAGAGGCCGTGTAATGTTGGTCGCGACCATGCCACCATGGTCTGTGACGGTTCTGTGAGCTATTGAGGGGGCGAGAGAGAGAGAGACAGAGAGACGGGCAGAGGGACTTAAGAGTTGAGAGAGAAGACGAAGATCTGTCTTGAGAGATTGAAAGGGTTTTTGGAAAATTGAAACAAAAAGGAAGGAAATCAAAGAGAGAGAGAGAGAATAACTCATTGAATCTGCACCATTGGATTATTATGATGAGAGATCTCAACCTTTAAACAAAAGCAAAATATGTAAGCTATCTAAACAACCAGTTAGCTTATGCCACATGTCGGTCGATTCGAATACCGAAAAAAATTTCTCCACCCGATATCTCCCGCTTTAAATCGTTTTTAACTGGTTTTTCCAACCGCTGAAATCCGTAACCCGTTTTAATCTGACCGGATGATGTTTTTTCCTTTCGGTTTGACCGGGTGATGGTCAGATCCAGTTTTCATGCCCACCCCTAATTTCACATAACCTAAGACTTGAGGAGGTGTTCGGTGATTCACACTAGGAGTAGCAATATCACAACCTATATTTTGCGCATTAAGGAAATATCCAAATAAAAATTAGAAGGATTAAATTTGTATAAAAAAATACTGAGAGATATAGTAAAAGAATTAAAAATATACTCAAGCCTAAAGAATTACGATCATATTACGAGATAAAAGTTTAACACTCAGTTTGGTTGCATGAAAGTTATCATTTTTTCACATTACGTGGGTAGCTCATTTTTAAATTTCTTTTATCTTTTTTTATCATATTATTCAATTTTCCTGTCTTTCTCTGTTTTATTTTATAGTACCTATGTATTCTTACACCATTATTTATGAGGAGATAAATGTTACACTTGCCTTTGAATTTTCAAAGCTAAGGATGAAGTTTGTAAAGCAGAAGTAGAGAAACAAAAAGAAAGGAAAATTAAAGATTGTAAGATCTGATAGAGGTGGTGAATACTATGGAAGATACACAGAAAATGGGCAACAACCTGGTCCATTTTCCAAGTTCCTCATAGAAGAGGGAATTATTGCTCAATATACTATGCCCGACACACCACAACAAAATGGTGTTGCTGAAAGAAGGAACCGTACACTTATGGACATGGTTAGAAGCATGATTAGAAACACAAAAGGTGTATCTATATCCATATGGAGTAAAGCATTGAAAATTGTTGTATATCTTAAATAGGGTACCATCTATGGTCGTTCCAAAGACGCCATTTGAAATTTGGAATGGATGGAAACCTAGTTTAAGACACTTACACGTATGGGGTTGTCCAGTTGAAGTAAGATTTTATAATCCAAGTTTGGGAAAGTTGGATCCAAGAACTATTAGTTGTTACTTTATTGGATATGTAGTTAACTCTAAAGGATATAGATTTTATTGTCCTTCTCACACTCCTAAAGTGGTTGAAGCTAGAAATGCAAAATTCCTTGAAGATCACGAAGTTAGTGGGAGTGAAAATTCCCAACAAGTGGATTTTGAAGAAATAAGGGAACCGCTTGTGGCACCCTTAACAACAATTGAATTGGTTAGTGTTCAACGTAATCAACCTGATTTCATTGGACAACAATCGGTTCAACAAATACCACTTGTTGTGGATACACCTGTTGTGGATACACCTATTATGGATACACCACATGAGGAGCCTGCCAATATAGTACCTATTGATCAAGAACCAATAGTAGTGAGAAGATCCTCAAGGACTAGGAAATTAGCAATTTCTAGTGACTACATTGTGTACCTTCAAGAATCTGACTATGATGTTGGACATAAGGATGATCCTGTTACATTTTCACAAGCCATAAGTGGAGAAAATTCCCAATTTGTGGTATGATGCCATGAAAGATGAAATGGAATCTATGGCAAAAAACCAAGTATGGGATCTAGTAGAATTACCAGAAGGAGTCTCTGCTATAGGATGCAGATGGGTCTTTAAAACCAAAAGAGATTCAATGGGTAATGTCGAAAGATATAAAGCTAGACTTGTAGCCAAAGGTTTTACCCAAAAAGAGGGAATTGATTATCATGAGACCTTCTCTCCAGTTTCGAAGAAGGATTCGTTTAGAATAATCATGGCATTAGTTGCTGATTTTGGCTTAGAGCTACATCAAATGGATGTGAAAACTGCATTTTTAAATGGGGATCTTAAAGAGGAGGTATACATGAGTCAGCCAAAGGGTTGTGAAAGTGAAAAGGGTAATCACTTGGTTTGTAAGCTAAAAAGGTCTATATATGGACTCAAGCAGGCATCCCGCCAATGGTATATAAAATTTCACAATGTTGTTTCCAGTTATGGTTTTAAGGAAAATATGGTGGATCAATGTATATACCTTAAGGTCAGTGGGAGTAAATTCATCTTCTTAGTCCTATATGTAGATGACATTTTGCTTGCAAGGAGTGATTTGGGTCTATTGCATGATACAAAAATGTTTCTTTCTCAAAACTTTGAAATGAAGGATATGGGAGAAGCCTCTTATGTCATTGGCATAGAGATTCATAAAGAAAGATCCTTAAGGACATTGGGACTTTCTCAGAAAGCCTACATTGAAAAGGTTTTGAAAAGATTTAACATGCAAAATTGTTCACAAATTCCATCACCTATGGTCAAAGGGGAAAAGTTTAGTATGAATCAATGTCCCCAAACTTCTTTGGAAGAAGAGAAAATGAAAGGTATTCCTTATGCTTCTACAGTAGGAAGTCTAATGTATGCACAAATCAGCACTAGGCCTGATATTGCCTTTGCGGTAGGAATGTTAGGTAGATATCAAAGTAACCCGGGCATAGAACATTGGAAAGCGGCTAAGAGGGTTATGAGATATCTCCAAGGAACCAAGGATTATCGGCTAACATACAGGCATACTGATAACTTGGAGGTAGTTGGAAATTCAGATTCAGATTTTGCTGGATGTATGGATTCTAAAAAGTCTACTTCAGGTCAGTGACGGACCGAGAAAAATTAAGTTGTGGGGGCAATATTAACATAAATTTATAACATTAAAAATATAATATAATATATTATTCTTATTAAAATGATAAATATATATTGTAAGTATTTTTCTACGAATTTTCTTACTTTAAAATATTGAATAATTTTTTTATGTTAAATAATATAAGAAATTTCTCTAATAAAAGGGCAATTTGTATATCATATATAGTATTAAGTGAAATTAAAAATGCTAGTGGGGGCAATTGCCCCCACAAAACATAATGTAGATCCGTCCCTACTTCAGGTTATATTTTTTTCTTAGCTAGAGGTGCTATATCTTTGAGAAGCAAAAAGCAAGCTATTATTGCATCATCCACTATGGAAGTAGAATTTATTGGATGTTATGAAACTACATCACAAGCATTATGGTTGAAGAATTTTATTTCTGGTCTTAAGGTTGTCAATTCTATTGAAAGACCAATAAGGATTTATTGTGATAATTCGGCTGTAGTGTTCTTCTCAAAGAATAATAAAAGTGGAAGTCGAAGCAAGCATATTGACATAAAGTTTTTGGTTGTCAGAGAAGATATCAAAAGGGGATTAATATCTATTGAGCACATAAACACAAAATCAATGGTTGCCGATCCACTTACTAAAGGATTGCCGGCTAAACTGTTTCAGGATCATGTGGTTCATATGGGTCTCATAGGCTTGCATTAATCAAATGATGTCTTTTCATTATTTAGACCAATATATTAATTTTCATGACTTTGTGCACATTAAGTTTGTCATGTAAAATTGTGATTCATTTGAATCATAAAGTTTGGACCCAGTTTAAATTATTTTTGTTTTCACTTAGAATGGAACATGTATTGTAATATATGGAAGGAAGTGTTTATCTTAAAAACATGACCGCCATGATTCATGTATGTTAATTTCTATGTGAGAGCAAATTATAAGAAGTTGACAATAAATCTCATGGTCATACTTAATTGTCAATCATAGGGAGTAATATATATTATATTATGTGTGGGCCAAGTGGGAGAATGTTAGAATATGTGGCCCACATGATTGCAAATTATGGGTAATTGTCTGTTAAGGATTTGAGATTAATTGTTATAATTAACCGTTACATCTATATTAAAGTTAATTGACAATTACGATTTAACTGCTGATTTATATCAGATTTGTCTTCCCAATTTATTGATAATTATCCCTATAATTAAGATAATATCAATTGCCCTTGATGGAAGGGATACCATTGCAATATATTTGTCAGGAGAAGGGTCCCTGGTCTTGCCTATATAATGGCCTGTGTTGCTCCATCGAAAGACATGCTTTCCAGAGGCAAAGACTAGAAGACTCCACTTCTCTCTCATTTCTTTATTCTCTAATAGTGTATTTTCTGTGCTTGATAACAAATGGCTACTGGACAAATGGTTGTAAGGTCCAAGACCCTTTGAGCAAAGATTTTAATGACAACAAACTTTCACAACAATATTCTAAGTGTTCTGAATACTTTGGTACTAATGCTTTCACTTGAGAATTCTTGAAAGAATATAGGAAAAGTTACAGAAGGAAGGTGTAAAGATAAAAAACATCATTTAACATCAGAACATGTGTCCAGAAGCATGTTACATAGAGCTTTCATGTCAAAAGTGACGAAACAAGTTCAAGAAATAGCTTCTTAGCTTCAAGAAGGTCAAAACAGTTCATCTAAGATCCCAGGAATATTAAACTGAGTTGTATCAAGCTTCAGAAGCAAAGTTGAAGCTTTGGAAGGATCATTCAAGACCACTAGAAGCATGAGAAGGAGCTTTTCATGAAACCTGACACCTTTTGAATGTGAAAGATCACTTAAGAAATTCAAGCATAGTCATTCCAAGTGTTGCTGATGCAAACAAAGCAATTGGAGAAGATCAATGTCACTATAAACACAGTTTTGTCCTTAGAAGCAAAACTTACAGTTTCTGCAGAAGCATCAAATACTTATTTGAGGTTGCAAACAAGATCAAAGTATCTCTAGAAGCATTGAACAAGTTCCCGCACTCCTCAAGATATTATCCTTGAATATTTCAAGTTGAAGAACACTAAAAGGAGCTTCCATAAGCATAATTACTTCTCTCACAATGCAAATAAAGCAAGGATAAAAGATTGGAAGCTTTACAAGCATATTTGAAGAAGAAACAGAATTTCTGCACATTTCCAGAAGATGCAGTTTGCTTCTGCAGAAGAAACAGAATTTCTGCACACTTCCAGAAGATGCAGTTTGCTGCAGAAGGAAGAAAATAATTCTGCAGAAGAAACCTAATGACAGACTTTCTGCAGAAGATACAGAATCCATCATAACTTGCTAAATTCATTTCGGACGCTGCAACTAAGTTAACTACAGTTAAAATAATCTGTATCAAGTTTTTGAATAAGCCCAGGTTGATTACAGAAGAAAAATTTGCAGAAAGAACCAAGTTGAATTTCTGCAGAAGATACTGTCCAGAAGATGAGATCAGTCAACCTGACAGCTGTACCAAGCTGTAACCTTGCTGCAAAGTGAAAGTGACTTGTCCTAAAGCACAACTGGTTTCCAACGGCTAGTTTGACCACCATAACTCTATAAAAACAGCCCCATTCAGCTGGGCAAAAGTAAGGAGAACAAAGGGGAAGAAATCCAAAGAGGCATAATGTAGAAATCCCCTTCTAGAGTGAGGTTCTCCTTCAACCACTCCAATATGAAGAGCTGTTGCGCATAATTCTTAGAGAGTGTGTTTAGACTCAGTTTTGTAAAGATTAATCCACTCCATGAGTGTTTTGTGAGCCATATGTAAAAAACCCATCTCTTGTTGAAGAGTGTTTGTAATCTCCCAAGATAACTAGAGAGAGAGTTAGTGTTGGTTTAAGAGGGTGTAGAGCCTGCAGAGGCTGAGCAAATAATATTGGTTTTAGAGCCTGAAGAGGCAGGTAAAGAATACTAGTGGTTAGGTGTACCCAAGTTGAAGAGTGTTTGTAATCTCCCAAGCTAACTAGAGAAGAGTTAGTGTTGGTTTGAGAGTGTGTAGAGCCTACAGAGGCTGAGCAAAGAATACTGGTGTTAGAGCCTGCAGAGGCTGCAGAATAATACTTGTAAGGAGCCTGAAGAGGCCGCACAAGAATACTAGTGGTGAGGTGCACCAAGAAGTCATTGTATCAAGGTTGATATAGTGGAAAATCCTACTGGGAGTAGGGACTGGACGTAGCCTCAAGGTTGAGAGGTGAACCAGTATAAAAATCATCTGTGCAATGTCTCTTACCCTTTCTCTCTTTATTTTTCTGCACATAGATCTATTGCATTGCTAGTTATTGTTCATATTTTGAATATTTAGAAAGTTATAAACCATATTTTGATAAACCTATTTTTGAACTAATATTTTCACATAAATCACATCCATATTAGTTAAAATACTGATCTGGAAAGTTTCATTAAATTATGAAACTGTTTGGTGCTTCAGAAGCACAATTCTTCAAATCTGTCCATTGTTCAACATTGAACTTGGGGCTCAAACTATCAGATCTTTACAAACTTGATTTTAATAAGATTTAACTTTATATTATGGTTGTTTACTATTCAAATATCTGATCTGGAAAGTTTCATCAAGTTTCAAGTTCATTTGACCCTTCAGAAGATTGGTTTAAAGTGACGGATTCAATGTTTTGCTTCTGCATAACTGCAGAAACTTTATACTATTCTTCTGAACAGTTTTTCTCACATAATCTTATTAGTTATTGGGTAAATAACTATTCTGGAAAGTTTTATTAAAATACAAAATCATTTGACCCTGCAGAAGATTGATTTAAAGTGTCAGATTCATTGTTTTGCTTCTGCATAACTGCATAAACATTGTATTATTCTTCTTAACCTTATTCTGAATTGTAACTACATTAAATACATTATATGGAAGAATAAATTTTGATGATATCAGTCCTTATGATGTGGCTTGCCTTTAAGAAGATAGTTTTAATCTACTTAGTTGGCATTATACACTAACCACTATCTTCTAGAAGGAACTTCTGATAGCCAAGACATTCCTTGAGCAAAGATCAGTAAGTTGTTCAATGTACTTGCAGGTTGGACTAAAAGTTTTCAAGGGTCACAATTCAACCCCCCTTCTTGTGACTCTGTGATTTACTTCAATGGTCACATGACAAATGGCTTCTGAAGGTACGCTTACTGACTGCGCTTTACATGTTAATATTTCTACTAAATGGGGGATTGCGTTTTTGTGCGGCGGACGATGATAGAGAAAAGTGGAGGGATGTGTTTGACTGTGGGGTGAGGTTATTGATGGCTTATTGGTGCAATGAAGTTTTTTTTGTTTATTTTTACCAATTTTTTATATGCAACTTTCTAAAAGAAATCAATTCTAAAGCAAATTGAAATTGACTTAATAATGGTCAATTGTGAAAGTAAAAGAAAAACATACTGTTATGGAGTAAAACTATACTCCAAATCGACATGACATGGTGGCATTTACGAGTCACACTGTCGTCCTAATACGATGACATTCTGACGAGGAATGTCAAATATAGCAGTCGACCAGACCAGTCGAGATATGAGCTCAGATACCCCATTTATACTATCAAGAAGCATTGACGAGATGGTGCGGCATACCGCGCCGACATACCATGTCGACGTCTATATCCGAGGATCTACTGACATTAAAGATTCCACTAGCGCGTGTTTGAACGACAGAAATGGCGCGTGAACCCGTAAATCACGGGGACGGTTGTTGAGTCTCAAAAATATCATAAAGAGGTTTATGATGTTTTAAAGACTGAAATTTCTCTAAGTTTTAATGATCAACAAATTCAACTTAAGTTGTTTCTCATAAGATACAATTGTCTAAATTGTTTATCTATGATTTTCAGCAAGAAGCCTACTATATAAGACTAAGTGTTGGATCCGTCTGAAGAAGCTGATGTTGTCTGAAGATGATCAACCCGTCTGAAGCATCAAAGCCGTCTGAAAGCTTTTGATGACGTGGCATCTCTTGTCTGAAGCTGTGACAATCTATGTACCTCTGCACATTTTTCACGCATGTTCTCTGCTACAAACAGCTGGCACCTGTGCAATGCAATTCAAGCACGTTCTCTGTCACAACGTGTCCTCTGCTACGCAGCAATTGCAGCAGCAACAAAGAGCACCTTTTTGGCAGGAGCAAACCTTATAAAAATGTCAGAAATTGTCAGGGAATATCAGAATATGTCAGAGAATATTCTGTACTGCAGCAGCTGTCTCACAACGGCTAGCATTGATTTCACAAACCTAAGAGTCTTCAATGATTCAAATCATTTGGTTATAAATACCCCCCTCTTTTGAAGACCAACAGAGAGAGAGCATATAGCAAAAGAACAGAAACTCTGCAAGTTTTTCACTGTAACACTCTGATAGATTTTTATCATCTTTGTACACACATATTGTATTATCCTGAGCATACCTCAGTCATCTTTGTACATCTGTAACTGTTTAAGTCTCAAAACTGATATAGTTTGTGAGCTTAAGCATTTCTCTCATTTGTATTTCCTTTTGAGTCTGGCGAGGCTTGTCTGAAAAAGAATACTTGTGTTGTTGAGCCTGAAGAGGCTTGTCTGAAAAAGAATACTTGGTTGTAGAGCCTGAAGAGGCTTGATAGAAAAAGATACTTGTAATCTTGCAAGATTAAGAGAAAATCCAAGTGCTAGTTGGCATTGGGACTGGACGTAGCTCACAAGTGGTAGTGAGTGAACCAGGATAAATTCTGTGGCTAAGTTTCTCTTCCCTTATCTTTGTCATTTCAGTTTCAAACTAACTAAGGGGACTGAATATTTTATTTAATATTTTAAAAAAGAAGAAACTTCGTTTAGAACCATTTTAAAGCAGTCTGAAACCAACTTCAGACAGCTATCTAAAAACTTCAGACAGCCCTCTAGTAACCTGTCTGAAAATCTGTTTTTGTAAATCTGTTTTCGAAAAGCTTCTTAAAATATTTAGAAACACTATTCAACCCCCCTTCTAGTGTTTCCCTGTGTTCCTACAACGGTTACACGCGCGTAACCAACTTTCCCGCCCAAATCACATTATAAATACAGGTGATTCAGAGAGAAAAGGTACGCATTTTCTATTACAATCACTACTGTTTCCTACCTCTCTGATACACACTCTTACGTTAAGCATCGGAGTCCCTTGCAGGTACCCCTGCACCACCGTCTCCAGCTTCAGCCTTCCAGAGATCGAAGCTTGCAGTGAAGAAGATTCACTCTCGGACTTTCCAGAAGTTCATTGGCGCCGTCTGTGGGAATTTTTGTTCTCAAGTTTGATAATCCTTCGATCTCTAGATTAAACCTTGATCGTCCTCCTTGCACAATGGTGACTACCAGAAGCGGACAGTCTCAAACCGGAGAAGGAACCATTCCTCACGTAACTTCAACCACCATTCCAGCCATGACTTCTTCCGTGGCCGGATTTGTCTCGACACTTGCCGGAATCCCGATTCCAACCTCTTGCGCAGGACCATCGCGAGCAAGAAATGTTCCATTACTCATTCCAGAAAACCTCAGAGCATCATCATCACCTCCAAACCAACCTTCCAGAGGAGAACTGATCGACTTCATCAGACGTCAGGAAGAGATGTTAGGCGAGTATGCTCGACGCCTCGATCGGTTGGAACACGAGCGTGAAATTGAGCTCCTCAACCGACGTACTGTTGCAGATCTTGCCACTGGAAGACAAAAAACCACTCAGCATCAAGCCTCACAGAGAGAGGAACACCTTCCCAAACAAGAGAAAATTCCGACTCCTATGCCGACTCAGCGGTCTCCGAGAATCTCAGTCCAATCAGTGCATTCGAACTCGCCACCACCATGGAAAATCATTCCGATAAACGATGAGTCCAGACATATACAAGATGAAGAGGTGATCCAAGTCGTCCTTCCCTTCTCTGAACGGATCATGCTTTTCCCTATCGACAAGAGGTTTGAGAAGGTTCCGGTTCCAGAGTTGTATGACGGAACAGGTGATCCTATGGAACATTTGGATGTTTATGAATCTGCTATGTCGGTAAGAAGCGCATCAGGTCCAATCATGTGTAGAGTTTTTCCTCTGTCGTTGAAGAAGACCGTGCTGAGATGGTTCCAGACCCTACCTGCGAGGTCTATCAACACCTGGGCCGAGTTACGTAGTAAATTCATCACAAGCTATACCACAAGTAAGGTTCAACCAAAGACGGAGGCATCTTTAAAACAAATCCGCCAAGGACCCTCAGAATCTCTGCGAGATTATATCAGTAAGTTCACAAGAGAAGCGTTGCTAGTCCAAGGTCTTCAACCCGGAGTCCAACTTATGCTGGATGGGCTCATACCACATTCTCCTTTTTGGATAGACTTATCCAAAAGAAAACCAAATAACATGGAGGAGTTTTTGAATCGTGCGGAGAGTTACATCAGTTTAGAAGACGAAGAAATGGCTTTGAAATTGAAAGATACGGTATCGACAGATCAACCACAGAAGGAGCAAGGGCAGAAGAGTAAAAATAAAGAAAATAAAAACAACAGAGAGCCTTTCGGACGATATACATCCTATACCCCCTTAAATCAATCTCGCGAGAAGATTATGAACGAGATTCTCCATGTCGAGATGTACGAAGCTGGCATGAGGAGACCAAGACCTCAGAGGACGGGGCCAAATACTGACAAGACCAAATATTACAGATTCCATAAATCTCATGGCCATGATACAGACCAATGCCTCAATTTGAAAGATTCCATCGAGGAACTCATCCAACGGGGGAAACTTCGAAGATTCAAGAAGGAGGCTGATTATCAGTCAAGAAGGGATAACACCCAGGGTCGGGGACATAACGAACGAAAGGAGGAAAGACGACACGAATCTAGCCGACATGACAGAAGCAAATCTCGAACGAGGTCCCCTCGTCCAGAAAGGTCGACATCTAAGAGGCCATCTGAAAAATCTCCACCTCACGATTCTCATCGAGAACGTAGAAGCGTCTCTCGACATCACACTCCATCTCGAGAAGAGCCTTCCTCTTCAAAACATCCAGTGATCTATGTGATAGCAGGGGGATTCGCAGGAGGAGGAGAATCAAGCAATGCAAGGAAAAGGCATTTGAAAGAAGTTATGTCGGCATCATCTTCCTCCCATCCACGAGGTGGCACGCGACGAAAACTTCCCCCATTAACTTTTTCAGAAGATGACTATGGCCCAGTCATCCCAGGACACGATGATCCAATGCTCATAAAGGTCATGATGGCAAATCATGAAGTCAGGAGAGTCTTTATCGATCAAGGAAGCTCGGCAGACGTTCTGTTCATGAAGACTTTCCACCTCCTCAACATTCCTAAAACAGATATGATTCCATATAAAGGGGGCGATTTGATTGGGTTCACAGGAGATAAAATCCAGCCTGCCGGATATGTAGAACTCCTCGTGACATTTGGTGAAACTCCTTTAACCAAAACCACTAAAGTACGGTTTTTGGTGGTCAACTGCCCGGCGACTTATAACGCGATCTTAGGAAGGCCGACTCTCAACACAATTGGGGCCATCATCTCGACCAACCATTTGATGATGAAATTTCGGAGCGATGACGGGAAGGTGATCAGCTTGCGCGGCGACCAAGTAATGGCACGTTCTTGTTATAAGGAATCTTTGAAAATTTCCAAGACAGAGAAGACAATTCCATCGGAGAAACGCGAGGAACATCCATCATCAGTTGGTGTAATGTTGACAGACTTGGATGTCAGGGAAGACTTCAAAGAAACCCGTCCTATTCCCGATGGAGAATTTAAAACATTGCAGATCGGATCCAAACCCGACCAAACAGTCCAAATTGGTTGTGGATTATCAGAAAAAGTTGAAGAAGAACTCTGCGCCCTTATCCAACAAAACACCGACTTATTTTCCTGGACCGCCGCCGATATGCCGAGTTTAGACCCCGAGGTCATTTGTCATCGGCTCTCCGTGGATCCGAAAGTCAAACCAGTCGAGCAACGGCGAAGAAACATGTCGGTGGATAGAGCAGAAGCTGTAAAGCAGCAAGTAGTGGAACTACTCGATGCCGCCTTTATCCGAGAAGTCAAATACACGACTTGGTTGTCTAATGTAGTTTTGGTTAAAAAGTCAAATGGAAAATGGCGAATGTGCGTTGACTATACCAATTTAAATAAAGCATGCCCTAAAGATTCTTACCCCTTGCCTAATATCGACCGATTGGTCGACAAATCTTCTGGTTTTCGCCTCTTATCTTTTATGGATGCATATTCGGGATATAACCAAATTCCAATGTACCCTCCTGACCAAGAAAAAACGGCGTTCATGACTGAAGGGGCAAACTATTGTTATAGAATGATGCCATTTGGACTTAAGAATGCGGGGGCAACTTACCAGAGGATGATGAATATGGTTTTTCAACGTCAAATTGGTCGAGTGGTGGAGGTTTATGTAGACGATATGATAGCAAAAAGCCTGACAGACGACACTCATACTCAAGATCTCGGCGAAGTCTTTGACCAACTCCGTCGATATAATATGAGACTCAATCCCAAGAAATGCACCTTTGGAGTTCGCGCAGGGAAATTCCTCGGTTTCATGCTTACGGAGCGAGGTGTAGAAGCTAATCCTGATAAATGTCGCGCCATCCTCGACATGAAAAGCCCCACCTCGGTAAAAGAAGTTCAACAATTAACAGGAAGGATCGCCGCATTAACAAGGTTCATTTCGAAGTCCGCATCCCGGGCACTCCCATTCTTTCACCTCTTAAAGAAAGGAAAGTCTTTTGATTGGAACGATGAATGTGAAGAAGCCTTTCAGCAAATAAAGGTAATATTATCATCACCACCCGTATTGTCAAGGCCAAATGTAGGAGAAACACTTTACTTATATCTCTCAGTTGGGGAGGAAGCGATTGCCGCAGCATTGATCCGAGAACAAGAAGCCACTCAACTTCCAGTATTCTTCATCAGCAAAGCCCTGCAAGGAGCAGAACTGAGGTACCCAAGGGTAGAAAAAATGGCGTTAAAACTTATCACAGCAGCTCGTCGACTTCGACATTACTTTCAAGCTCACCCAGTCATTGTGAGAACCGATCAACCGATTAGACAAATCCTTCACAGACCAGATCTGGCCGGTAGGATGGTATCATGGGCTGTTGAGTTATCCGAATTTGGAGTGACTTACCAGCCTCGGCAAGCAGTCAAGGCCCAAGTCCTTTCAGACTTCATAGCCGAATTAACTCCGACAGCTGAATCTCCTGATAGTTGGTGGGATGTGCATGTCGATGGATCCTCAAATAAAAAAGGAAGCGGAGCAGGAATACTCTTAGAAAATGCAGAAGGTGTCATCTTGGAGCATTCTTTGAGCCTATCGTTCCCAACATCCAATAATCAAGCCGAATACGAAGCAATGATAGCAGGATTGAGAATGGCGACCGAGGTCGGGGCGAAACGAGTTCGTGTCAACAGCGATTCACAACTAGTAGTCTCACAGATCAACGACACTTACCAAGTAAAAGATCCCATGCTGGAAAAATACCTTGAAGTCGTCAGAAATCTATGCAGTAAATTTGTCGAGGTTGAGATAAACCACATCCCTAGAGAAAGAAACGCCAGGGCCGATATACTTTCAAAACTCGCCAGTACAAGGTCGTCAGGAAATAACAAGTCTGTGATTCAAGAAGTAATCTCGGCACCAACTATCGTCATGTCAATAGATGAAAAGGGGATATGCTGGTATGAAGATATACAGAAATACCTTCAAGATGGAACCTTACCTGATGACCCTGACAAGTCGAAGCGTATTTTGAGGCAGGCGGCGAGGTATTGTCTGATAGACAGAGTCTTATATCGAAGAGGCTTAGCACAACCACTCATGAAGTGCATATCAGGAAACATTATCGAATATGTCATGGCCGAAATACATGAAGGCATATGTGGACATCACCCTGGAGGTCACTCATTATCTCGGAAAATCTTGAGGGCAGGATATTACTGGCCCACCATGGAAGTCGACTGTGTTCTGTATGTCAAAAAATGCCCATCCTGCCAGAAACATGCTGACATCCACAAAGCACCTGCCGAAGCTTTATGGTCCATCTCCGTCCCTTGGCCATTTTCTTGGTGGGGAATTGATATATTGGGCCCATTCCCAACAGCTCCAGGACAATTAAAGTATCTTGCCGTGGCAGTAGATTACTTCACCAAATGGATTGAGGCTCAACCCTTAGCTAAGATCACGGCAAAAAACTTATCCAAGTTCTTTTACCGATTCATCATCTGCAGGTTTGGAATCCCAAACACAGTGGTATCCGACAACGGCACACAATTCACTGATAAAGGATTTCGAGGTTTCTGGCAGATTTTCACATAACACACAGATTTTCCTCAGTGGAGCATCCCCAAACAAATGGACAGGCCGAAGCGGCCAACAAGGTAATCCTTAAAGGCCTTAAGAAAAGGCTTGAGTCGGCAAAAGGACTCTGGGCTGAACAATTACCCAATGTTCTGTGGGCTTATCACACAACCCCACATTCAACTACGGGAGAAACGCCATTCAGATTGGCTTATGGAGTTGATGCCGTGATTATCTGTGGAAACTGTTTTTGTTTTCTATAGATTTTTTTTTTATCTTATTTCACATCTCACATCATTTTCTTAATGATGTGAGATGTGAAATAAGAATTTTATCTGCAGAAATATTTCAAGAGTAGGAGAAACTGCTTTCACCTCAAACGAACCTCCGAAATTAAGAAGAATTTTATCTTCAAAGAGAAGATTTTGAATTCTGTCTTCAAAGAGAGGATTTTGAAATCTTAGTGAAAATGAAAAGTTTTTAACTGAAGATAGTTATGAGAAAGGGAACGGTTACTTATGAGAAACTGAAACGGTTCAGATTCCTCTAATTATGAAGCCCACTAGGCCCAAATGGATAAGATCGTGACACTTGGCAAGAAATTAATTATCAAATTTTAAATAGAAAACTAAGCGACAGAATATATTAAATTTGCGCGGATACTAGAAATTCAAAAGTCAAGTCGATATTGAAAGTCGAAAGCCTCTCAGAGGAAATCGACTTTCGGGGCAACTGTTCTGGAGTAAAACTATACTCCAAATCGACATGACATGGTGGCATTTACGAGTCACGCTGTCGTCCTAATACGATGACATTCTGACGAGGAATGTCAAATATAGCAGTCGACCAGACCAGTCGAGATATGAGCTCAGATACCCCATTTATACTATCAAGAAGCATTGACGAGATGGTGCGGCATACCGCGCCGACATACCATGTCGACGTCTATATCCGAGGATATACTAACATTAAAGATTCCACTAGCGCGTGTTTGAACGACAGAAATGGCGCGTGAACCCGTAAATCACGGGGACGGTTACACGCGCATAACCAACTTTCCCGCCCAAATCACATTATAAATACAGGTGATTCAGAGAGAAAATGTACGCATTTTCTATTACAATCACTACTGTTTCCTACCTCTCTGATACACACTCTTACGTTAAGCATCGGAGTCCCTTGCAGGTACCCCTGCACCACCGTCTCCAGCTTCAGCCTTCCAGAGATCGAAGCTTGCAGTGAAGAAGATTCACTCTCGGACTTTCCAGAAGTTCACATACCATTTCTATTTAACCAAACAACTAACATACTTTATTTCTTTTATATTTCTCACATATTTTTGTCATATCAAACTATCTTTAAATCATCTCTATTTTCCAGTTATTTCTCTCTTTTCTATTTTTCTCTCCTATTTTTTTCCTCTCATCAACCATAGTGTAATAATCAATTACAAAAAGAAATTTTTACACTAAAATATTGAAAGTAAGAATGTAAAGAAAAGGAGATAAAAAGAAAAAAAATAAAGAGAGAAAATAAAAAATATGATAATTAAAATAGAAAAAAGAGAAAAATAAAAATAAAAAATAAATGTAAAAAGGAAGTGTTTAAAATTTGAGTGTAAAAAAAAAATCAACATACATAAATTAAAGTACGGTGAATGTAGTACTCCTTAGCTTTGAAAGGGAGTAGTTTTGACCGACTTGTATTATTTTAAAATAAAGGAGCACGTCACCTTGCCAGCACTAGCAAACGTCATCCTTAGCTTTGAAAATTCAAAGGCAAGTGTAGCATTTATCTCCTCATAAATAATGGTGTAAGAATATATAGGTACTACTATAAAAGAAAACAGAGAGAGACAGGAAAATTGAAAAATATGATAAAAAAGATAAAAGAAATTTAAAAATGAGCTACCCACGTAATTTGAAAAAATGATAGCTTTCATTTAATTTTTCAATAAATGTATAAAAAACTAAAATATATATTAATGAACATATATATTAAGTGAATAAAATATACTATCATTTAACTTAATAAAAATTAATGATAAGAAATCATAATGAATGTAAGAAAATATCTTATTTTATATAATATTAAATATGTATTATATTAATAAACAACCCATATCCCTTAAAAAAAACTCATAAAGCAAATACAAAATCATAATATTTAATAAAAGTTAATAATTATACATTTCATATTAAAAATATTTTATACTATTATCCAATGTTATTAAACCCGAACCGGTCACTGACTCGATCGCGAAACTTGGTTAATGGGTCAATGGTTCAACCAATGAGACCGTGGTTGAATCAATAGAACCGGAAATATATTATAATATATTAATGATGTCACATATTATTCATGATACATCATATCACCTTAATTAAATAAATAATGTAACATATTATTAGATATCACGTAAATTAAAACTTTTTTACATAACAATTAAAATATGTTCAATAATACAAACAAAAAGTTTTTCCTATCCAGTAATACAAAAGAGGAAAGATATCTCTTTTATTATTATCTGTGGAAACTGTTTTTGTTTTCTATAGAATTTTTTTTTATCTTATTTCACATCTCACATCATTTTCTTCATTGAGAAATAATAATCACACAACAATACAATAAAGAGAGATAAAAGAGAGAGATGAGGGAGAAGAAAGAGAAATGTGTGATGTGATGGAGAGATATAGAAAGAAAAAAATGTGTTGTATGAGTTGTTGTATGTTTTGGTCCATTTTGTTTGGCTCTTTCTTTTCAAAGCCTACTATCCTTTCTCTCTCTTCCTCTGTCACCTCTACCCCTTCCCACAAAACAGACCCACCATCTCCTACTCTTATTCTCATTAACTCAAAAAACAGCAAAAAAAAGCAACAGAGAAACACCAACAACACTGAAGCCAGCCAAACAGATCCTTTGTTGAAAAATGGATATCCTCTGCCCTGAAAGTTTGAGCAAGAGAATAGTTGTGGCCAAGAAGCTAGCTCAGGGTCAAGAAGCTGCTACCCAGCTCAAGTTTCTGCTTCAGAATCCCTTTGAAGCTGATGGGTCTCTCTCATCAGAGGAACTTGTGACCAATGTGCTGAGATCTTTCACAGAGGCTCTTTCTATTGTAACCTCTTCCTCCTCTCAACCCTCTGCTGATGGCGCAGATGCAGATCAGAATAATCTGCTTAATTCCGGCGAAAATGGGTCGCCGGTGGTGGCCGGAGATTCCAATGAGAGTGGGAAGAAATATTCCTCTCTGGCCAAAAAGGGTAGGAGAGGTTGCTACAAAAGAAGGTTAATTGGTTATCTTCTTCTTCTTCTAAATATCTATCTATTCATGAAGGTTTCTACTTTCCACTGTTTTCAACACATTGAGAAATTGTTAGTTCATAAAAAAGACTTCTTTTGTCAGGGTTTTGGGTTATGGGGAGGGAGGATTTGATGAATTGGGATGTGTACGGACGTACGGACATAGATTGTGTCATTGTGTTATTCATCATGTCATGGGATGAAATCATGAAAAAAGATCTTTCTTTTTTTGTTTTAATTTTTAATGAAATGAAATTGAAGCTTTGTTATATTGTATTTGATAATATATCAAGAATTATTGAAGTGGATCCTTTTGATATTGTTTTTTTATATGGCTTTCAGATCCAACTGGCTTTTTTTCTGTTTTTATGTTTTTTCTCCATATATAGATGCTTGCTGTGGAATATTTTACAGATTCTGATAATGCTATTATTGTATGTTCTATATAATACACAATACATGAAATGATGACATGCAATAAAGGGTGCATCCTGAATTGTTGTTACACAGGAGAAGTTCACAGACAAAGACCATAGTTTCCCACACTCACAGTGATAGTCATGCATGGAGGAAGTATGGACAGAAGGAAATCCTGAATTCTGAATTCCCTAGGTATAATATAATTTTCCCCCCTTTTAAAACTTTTATGGAAAGATATTAATTCTGAGTAATTTACATGTACATGTTTTATACATAAGTTGAATCACAAGTAATAACTGTCTTTTTCTTTACCAAAAGTAGAAATTAAACTCAAATAGCTGCAGTAGTTGGATTGAAGGGCTACTTTTGAGAATACTATACTATTTAGCACTTAATTAGGACACTTGAAAAAGACACTCTAATTTTTGTTAGTCTTGATATTGAGAATATATATCTGTAACTGATCTTGTGATTCTTTGTTTTAAATGATTAGTCATTTAACTCAGTTTGTTATTATTAATTACTTTTCAGGAGTTACTTCAGGTGCACTCACAAGTATGATCAAGGTTGCTCAGCAACAAAACAGGTGCAAAGGACACAAGAGAATCCAGATATGTACCAAACTACATACATTGGCATTCACACATGCAAACCCACCCCAAAGCCTACACAATTGATCAAAGATTATAATTCTACTACTTGGGATTCATTTCTGCTAAATTCTGATCCTGATTCTAGTAGTGTTCCAAATGAACAGGATCATCATCATCATCACCATTTTATTAGCTCACCAAGCCTAACAATAAAACAAGAATATCCCAAAGAGGACACTTTTGCAGCAACTATGCCTTTAAACATGGAATCTGATAATGCAGATACTGTGTATTTTGGGATGGAGTCTGTTCATTTTGGCAGTGACTTCCACTTTGATGAAAGTCAGTTGCTTCAATGCTTTGATAAGTGTCCTATGCTTAATTAAATGTTAAGTTTGGGATAATTATGATCATTTCATTTTCAAACCCAGTTTGAGGTGGTGGTGAGTTTTTAAGTTTTTTGTTTTTAAAAAAATTCAATCAAGTAGTTAAACTTTAAATAAGACGTTTTGAAAATCACAAAAAATGATATTTAGTTTTTAATTTTAAATTATAAAAATTTGGTTGAAATTATTTAAAAATAAAAGATTTAAAACTCGGTACCACCCAAAATGACCCAGACTATTAGGTTATGAGAGAAAAAAAATAAACATTTTTTTCCTGTACTCCAGGGACCTCTATTATATATTATCTGAACAAGGGGTTCTTTTTGCACAAAAATATATATATTTTTTATTTTTTTCCTCTCATAACTATGTCACCTTTCATGTTTCTATGAAAAATGAAAGGATATATACATTATTCCGTAAATTTAGAATTTGGGTACTTGTTTTCCACGTTTCTTGTATTATGAGGCAGTCATAAATAACTAGTCAATCTGATTGGATGTATATCTACATATGTGCATTGAAAATATTTGTGATCGAAATTCAAATAAGATACAGACTATGCCAACTCTTTTGGGTGTTATGATCATGTATTCATAGCTTGCCTTTTCATTTATATCTCCTTAATTAATTTCAAGGTCATGAGATGCATGGACAATAAAGAGTGGATTTTCTCTCCAATTTTGAACACCTTTAGTAGGAGATGCATGCATCTTTCTCCAATGTCTACAAACTAGAGAGCATCTCATTTCGGACATAAAGATCCAATTACATCATTAAAATTAAATAATGATACGTTCTCCTCCAAACTTCATCTATACATGTTCCTACTACTATATAAAACAATAGTATGAAATGTTGTCTCTATTTTTAAGATATTAAATACATTTATTTTTTATTTAATATTTATTTTCTATAATAGTAATACAAGGATTTATAGACTCAAAAAGTAAAGATTTAACATTACTCTAAACTAATATGATTAGATAGAGAGATATGTTAAAGTTTACGGTGATGGCTAGAAAGAGAAATTCGTTAGAGAGAATCCAAACTCACACTATTAGGGTATGTATAAAATTAGTAGTCTTATAAAAAATTGTTGGAAAATAATAGTTTACGAGTTCGATTTCCATTAAACACACTCTTAGATAAGGGTGATGAGCCTTAACTGTGACTAAATCCCAAACATTATTATTTATGGTGATAATATATGTGGTTAACAAAAAAATAAATGGGTAAATTTTTTTGGAAATTAGAGTGTGAATGTAGTACTACGGGTCCAATAAGCCAAAAATAGATAAAAAAAAAGTGTGTGTCTAGGTTGAAAATGATGCTTGAGAGATGAATTTGCCAACCAAAACTTGACCAATACTCTTTCAACTTAGTTCACATATATACATATACTAGGCTGTGATGTCTGGCACAATGAAGACAAGGGTCTATTAATTTGAGCACTTAGTGGGAATGGATGTATCCATCTGGCCGAAAATTTGAGTATATGTAAACGTATACAGAGGGTAATTGATGAGGTGGAGGTATATATGATATCTAATCAGAATACATATATCCTTTGCACCAAATGAACATGAGTCATTTTCAAAATCTACAGTTCATGAATTTTGTTTAAGTCCTTGCGCATCCCCTAACAACTTCCCCCTTCAATACGGAAAAGCGATAGCACAAAGATAATTGTCCCGGCACAAAGAAAGTGATGATTTTGAACGTATATGCTTCAATGTGATACGTGGAGAATTTTAGGATGGATCCCTATTTTTTGGTCTACGTTAGACCTTTACTACAGGGACGGGGATGACGGATGGCGGGCGAGCATGTACTGCATGTAGACAACGGACGACAGATGGCTAAACAACACACTAATGGCTAGGGCAAAAGCCACACACTTTTGGTCTAAGTTGGTAAATCACCGATTATATTTAGTGCCCGTTTGGTTTAGATTTTAAACCATCCAGAATCAATTCTGTAGAATTGATTTTAAATCACTTTCATCCAACATACTTCGTAAAGCGTGCATCCTCTATCTCAACCATTTATTTCTAGAATCAATTCTACTCAACTGTAAACCAAACGGACCATTAACCGATTTTTAATCAATTTTTTCGGGGCCAATTCTTTAGTTTTTTGGACGGGACATATTATCACTTCACCTATTTTCCCATGTAACCGGTCGATTTAGTCTGATTTTCACAACATAATATATATTCAGCTTGAGAAATGACACAGAGGCAGGGAATTGCAACACATTTTCTTTTTTATAAATTATTTACTTCACAAAACAGTAAAAAGTGTTATAATATTGCTATATATATTATGCGGTAAATAAATTATTAATATATTTTTATATGAATGAGCACTATATAGAAAACCTATAATTGTTATGTAAAAGTCAAATGTTAACTATAATTAATAACGTCATAATTTTAATTAGTTAATAGGAAAAAAAAGCATAAAGTTACCTTGAACTTTTGGCCTTTTGTAAATAGGCATAATGAACTATCAATTTGTCACAATTAATCCTTAAACTCTTATTATTATTGCAATAGGTCCTTTCATTAATATGAAGTTAAATAATTAACATAATAAATATCAATTTTTCAATATATTGTGTGTTTCAAATATTAAAAACATGTAAAAGAGTAAAATTTTTATTTTTTTTATTTTTAAATTCTGTCAAATTTTAAATACATTTGAAATTCTAAAAACAAGACATAATGGCGTGTTCTTTTAATTTAGGGTTTTTTTTTTATATTTTTTATTTTTTAAAACTTTATTTTATATTATTTTAATGTTTTAATTACAAAATCTTGAATAATTATGATTGGTTTCGTTAATTATTTAACTCTATGTTAATGAAATGACATATTGCAACAATAATAGAAGTTTAAGGGTTAATTAGGACAAAATAAAAGTTTATGATGCCTATTTATAAAAGGGTGAAAGTTTAGGGTGGTTATATACTATTCTTCCTATTTAATATTAAGGGTAGTATAATAACTTAAATGTTTGCAACCAATTAACAGTTTTACACTATATATATACATACCTTAAAGGTTAACTATAATAACGCGCATAAATTAATTAATAAATAAAAGCTATTTACTCTTTGAAAAAAATAAATACTACTACTTTGTAGTTTGTAATATAATTAAAACATATTAATCAGTGATTCAACACCAAAAAAATATTAATCTGTGATTCTGGGTAACAAACTAAAAATTATATAGAAAACATTAGTGTGGAAATTACACCAACTTTTAGTTTTCATCTTTGAAGTTGTTAATGTGGACCAGTTAAAGAGTAAGAGAGGCAAATAGTAAAGATAAACTAAAGATGCGGGTGAATAAATGTGAGAAGACAAACAAAGTTTTGTTGATTAATCATTAAGCTGGGAGTGTGGGACATATATAAATCATAGTTGAAACAAATTACTCCTTCCGTTGCTTTTCATTTTATAAAACATTTTGGAAGTTTTTTTCTTCCTTATTTATAATTCATTTTAAGAAGTATTTTTTATATATTTTTATTTGGATTTATTAAATTTAATATTTTTAATTATTAAATAATAATTAAGTTAATTAATAATATTAATTAAATATAATACTAAAAAATTAAATTATTTTAAAACTTTAATAAAATTAACTAACTTTAATCGATTTCATTAATCCATATTATATATTAAGTTAAGGTGGTATTTGGAAGAGCTTATTTGAACTTATCTTATGACATAAGCACTTGTATAATTGTTTGGGTAAACTTAGGAAAAGAGCTTATGTCATGCTCATAAGCTGTTTTCAACTTATTTCAATAAATTTCTGAAAATAACTTATGGAGAATTTAAGTACACTACACCTTCTTTAATTTTCATTTATTTTTTAAGAGCTTATTTATTAAGTGTTTATTAAATAAGAGCTTATGTTATAAACACTTAATTAAGTTGTATTTTTAAACCAGCTAAGTGTGTTTTATAAAAAGAATTGGTGAGAAAAAAACTTCCGTTATATTAATTTCTCCGAAAGTTGAGCTTTAGTGGATCTGGATTAGGGGAAACATCTAAATTATTGTTTTAGCTGCAAAGTTAGGTAAAGTGCCAACTTTTGATTCTTTTATTCTATTAGAACCGCACCAATAGTCATTTAGTTTGGCATTCACTCTTTCAATATCTAGTTATCTACGTACTAAGATTTATTCTGTAAAAAATTGCAAATATTGCACATGAGAACAAGAATAAATTAAAATTGTAAATTCCAATTTTTATTTTTATTTTCTCTCTATATATTAAGTACTAGCTAGTACATAGTATATATGCGGGATATAAACAAACACATAAAACTAGCTACCATGTATTACACTAAACGCACTTTTAAAGAATGATAATAGGGGATGTGTATGATTAATAAAAAAAAAATATCAGCCAATAAAATTCAATATTTAATTTAAGGCAACAATAAAGGTATATTCTAACCACTACAAACACAAGGAAAATGTTGGATAAACACCTTAACCATACAGAATATAAAAGAAAAAGAGAAAAATAAAAGACTAAAAATGTCAAATAAGTATAGATGCTATTGGGGTGTCTAAAAATCAAATTAGCTACTTTGTTACACATTGATATAAATATGAGAAAATTCTTGGAAAATGAAATCAACATATAATTAACTACTATTGATTGGTTTCTGGTTAGAACAGCCTCAAGTACTCATGATTTGATCTCTTGTAATTTTGCCAAAACCATTATTTTTTAATTCTAAATGTGAATGTTGTTCAATTTTTCTTCTCACCTTGTTCCCAATTTTCTTCAGCAAGAGGAAAAAGACATTCCATACTATTGCCACTGCTACTACCAGAATTAAACATAGCATCAGCCATATCAGCCACAGGATAATCAGTGCTACCATATTTTGAAGTAGAGGGTCCACGACCGCCGCCGCGGCCACCACCACCATGGAGGCTGAGATTCACGGTGGACGACAGCCACGCGGTGACTGAAGTTGATGATGGAGACAACTGGGGTGAAATGGTTTGAGTTATGTCTGTTGAGATCATATGATTCATGTCCATTACTAGTGGTTGTGATGGTGGTGGTAGTGGATATGATGATGGTGCTGTTGAAGACTTGTGACATGTATGTTCACCTCTATATGTTACTTCAAACATGTTAGGATTTTCATCAAGTCGTTGTACTTGCTTCTTTGCTGGACAAGCATATAATTTCTGGTGGGTACACCTATAGTAACTCCTACAAAGTCATAAAGATTTCAAACAACATAAGAAAATATGAATAACTAATCATTATTTAACTTATGAGTTTAATATATGCACACTGTTAGTGTAAAGAAGTTTTACACAGACATGTAATGATATGATGCCACATCATTTATTGAACTTAATAACACATGAGGTGTTATATTTATTAAATGATATATATGGCGGTAAACTATTGGATGTCTGTGTAAAATTTCTTTACATTAACAATTATGCGTTAAAAAAAACATTACTTAATGAAGCATATTAAACGTGATGCATTTATTTTTTCTTTTGTTTTTTTTTATATTTTGTTATATGTGAATTAAAAGTGGGGCTAGTTGTCTTATGGTATCAATTTGCTTATCAAGTGGTCAATTTACTGAATGTGTAGGGACATGCATGAATTTTATGCATAAAGAGTCAACTACTTAGCTATCGCGGTGTGAATGAGTCAATTTTTGGGACACTTTTGTTATGATACTGAATTTTCAGAATTGAGCAAGAAATCTTCCAAGAAAGGTAAATGGGTATTAAGGATGGTGCTAATAATGGAAGACAAATTGGGTGACTTTGAATTGAAATTGTCAAACTCTAATTAAGCAACTACCATGTTATTATTGTCGGAATTTTTTATAGCAGGCTATCAATTAATTAGAATGCTTTTAACCATTCAAGGGATCGATCATGCATTCATGGGTGACAAAATTTTCAATATTCTTTTAGTAGTAACAAAAAAAAAATCATTCCTTTTAAGTATGTAATTCTTTTTTGTTAAAATTAATACAAATACCGGACATATATAGTTAAATTTTTCAGAGAAAAAACAGAACTAAGCTGTCAAAATAAGGCAAATATTGTAATTAACGTTAAATCATGCAATACAATGTAAAATAAGTCAAATATTATAGTTAGGAATACCCAGTTGTTTCATAATTTTTTTATTTAACTACATGTATTCTTCACGGGAACATCACATCATGGTGGGACTAGCTCTGCCAACGTGTATTTTTTCATCCACGACATTCGAACCGAAGACTTTGCTTAAGGGGAATCAAGCAATTAAGTACCACTTAATTGAACAACCCTATTGGTATTACTATATGTGTGTGTATGAAGTGTCATAATTTTAATGGAAGCTAGTATATATACTCATGGAGGAATGAATGTACCGAGCTAGTTGAGTAGTTGAGTTGATTAATTAAAGATTAACAAATTAAATAATTGATTATTAATTAATCATATACCTTGGGTATTTGGAACCAAGTATCTCTTTCTGGCCATATTTTCTCCAAGTGAAACCATCCTCCGGTGGGATCTCTGTGTTTCCAACTTGTGGTGCTGGACATATCATTATCTTCTTCTCCAGATTATTCTTCCTGCTGCTAATTAATGTGAAGCCACAATCATTATTAATGTCCAAGAAATTACTACTACTTTGCAAAGAGAATTATATATATATATTGTATTAATCTACGCGCTTGTAGAAAAATACACAAATTAATTAAGCAGTGTGTGTGTAATTAACAGGAAATATTCATGTGACTTGTTGCCTAATTACTAAGAAACACCTTGGAAAATTCTATCATATTTTGATATATACTTTTTGTGTCAGTCCCTTCCCTTTCCGTTACATACCAATAATCATGTACGGATTATGAACTAAAGCTTCCAAAAACCCAAAAAGCATTTCACTTTTGTTCTCTTTCTTTCAATTATTGTAGGCAGGGGAATGAAGTGTAGGCCATCTGCAGTTCCTATAATAGAGAGAGGACAAAAAACAGGACAAGCTCTTTTGCATTTTTATAAATTATAGTTACCCAAAGAGCAAGGTAACTATATATACACATATACCCATATAACTTGGGAGATTCAATCACACTCACACACATAAATATATACATTGTGAGGCTATGTTAAGCTCATTCAAGCTCAACTTTTTACATAACTTTTATTCTTTGGGTCTAGAGAAAACATGCTAATTTCCCATTGAAACTAGTATCTTTTAAAGCAGAACAAGCTTAACTAGTTAGTTTCAGTTCGTATTTATGGCTTACCCAAAAATGATATTACAAACATGGATGCAAACCAACGCTATGGAGCAGCTTTATTCCAGATTCACATTTGAAATATAATTCACTATCATATCAATCAATTAATAAAAAACTTATATACAAAAGAAAAAAAGTTACAAGAAATATACCTTTTTTTGGGTCTTGAGGGTGATGCTTCTATTCCTTGAATTTCTCCTTCAGACCCTTTTGATGAACCTTCAACATCTCTTCCACCCATTTCACCAATCCTCATCAGGGCACCCCTATTCTTTAACTGCAGATGAACATCCCCACCAGTACTCATCATCTTGTTTCCAAACAAGGTCCTCACATCAAATTGCTGCTGCATTAGAACCAATTGCTGATCCAATGTTTGTGCTTCCTGCTTGAAAGCATGATCATGAGGCAGCATTGAAGCAAATGAAGAAGGTGTTATTGTCATGTCCTGTTGTTGTTGTGATAACATCATCATCACTAGCCTTTCTTTGGCACCACCAAATGCTTTCACTACCTCATCAATGGACAAGAGTAGCATATCAGGTTGGTTAGCCATGTTGGGTAGTTCTTTTTCAAAGTTTCTTGCTAATTCAAAACTCTGCTTCATTGAATTCAAGATCTCTTCCATGGTTTCTGGTGGGAAATTCTGTTTTGTCTGGTTTGCCATATAAAGAGAGAATTTGAAAACTTTGTAATGAAAATATATATAAAGAGGATTAAAGCAACAAGTTTCTTTTTCTATTGGTAAGTTTCTATGTTGGTTCTGTCCTTTTAAGAGAGAAAAAAATTACTATTAGAGAGGAAGCACATACGTTATTACGTTGCCATTTAATTACACGGTGCAAAAAAATAATAGAGTTATTGAAAAACAAAAGGTGGAATACGAACTTTGGTGGAAATTAAGACTTGGTCTTTGGTCTAAGCCACTTGGAATGATTTCAAACTGTGTTTTCATATCATATATTTTTTATTTTTTTTTGCTTTTAATTTGGTCTAGATGAAGACCCTTTTGCCCCATTGAAACCGTTTCCTTTCTTTGGACCCTCCTTTTGATGAATTTTCAAGGTTTGAAGAACTGACCTAATCAGGAATTTTTCTTCTTTGGGGCCAATTCTTCGCACGCAGTGAGAATTTGAACGTAGAATAAGCGGTTAACCCTACGTTCTTGGAATGATCCTTTTTCATTACTAAGTTTACTTGGCGCATAAGAGAAGATTAATGTGACAAAATATGGTCATGACCAAGATTCTTTGGTCCTCTGACATCATTGACATGCATAGTTATAAGGAAATTAATCATGACTGAACCTTTGTAGTGTGGATTTGGACTAGAAAAACAAGAGGAAAAATATTTACGAACTGAAAAAAAAACCATGTTAACAATAGAGTGTGTTTGGCTTTCCATTTCAGCTAGGTAAAAGTTGAAAATAGTAGCTGAAATCATTTCAGCAGTGTTTAGGAAGGTGACTTTTTTTTGTAGCTACAAGCTTTTTCTTAAAAAGCTACTTGTGGTAGTTTTTTTAAAAAAAGCTCCAATTTTCAACCACCCCACTTACCATCATTTAATAATTAATGTTGTCTTTAAATGTCATTTTACCATTTTCAGCTAGTTTTACTAAACACATTCAATAGTTTTACAGCTTTCAGCTAACTTTAATCTTCCAACGAGTTTTTCAACTTTCAGCTAGTTTTGTCAAATACACTCACTACTACAAAAAAGGCATTCTACGACGGGCATTCCACGACAGTTGAGGGACAACCGTCGTTGAAACTGACGCGGTGGCATTTTTGCAATTATGTGAGTAACTTACAACGATGGTTGCCCCTGAACCGTCGTAGAAAACACGTTTCTACGACGGTTGCCAATCAACCGTCGTAGAAACACTACCTTAGAATAAATGTTTACAAAAATGAAGGGGGTGTGAATAGCAAAAAATGGGTGGTGCAGGAGTAATAGTGGGCTACCACGACGGACCCAGTGGACACCCGTCGTGGAAGACCTTATGGGGGGTGTGACAAGTAAAGTGGGGAGGTGCAGGGAGCATTAGGGGGTTTAGAAAGGAAGGGGGTGGAAATAGCAAAACATGGGTGGTGCAGGAGTAATAGTGGGCTACCACGACGGGCCCAATGGACACCCGTCGTGGAAGACCTTATGGGGGGTGTGACAAGTAAAGTGGGGTGGTGCAGGGAGCATTAGGGGGTTCACAATGGAATGGGGTGTGAATAGCAAATCATGGGTGGTGCAGTAGTAATAGTTGTCACAACCGTCGTAGAAGAGTTGCTCAAGAAGGGTGGGTTGAAGTAGTTTCCACGACGGTTATGGTCACAATCATCGTGGAAAGTCTTCCTTTTCACGACGGTTCCTTTACTAACCGTCGTGGAAAGTAAGGCTTTTCACGACGGTTACCAGTCCTAACCGTCGTAGAAAGTCAGTTTACAACGACGGTTAGCACGCGTCGTGACAAATTCCACTTAACAACGACGCCTGGATCTACGACGGTTGTGCAACCGTCGTAGAAGCCTCTTTTTAACCGTCGTAGAAAGCCTTTTCTGCAGTAGTGACTCTTAATATAGATACATATATATTTATTGTGCATTGTACTTTAATTTGCATATTAGTCGTTGATGATAACCTCTAAAAAATAAAATAAATACACTCACCAACCAACTAGGAATTTAGTACTAACCGCGGTGATATATAACAAGTCCAAAAATTTTGTACATGCAGCTGAGGTGCAAAAATTAATTATTGAAGTAAAAATAAAAATGCAATACATTCTTATTTATGATTTTTATTCTAAAATATGATAACAGTTTCTCGTTGACTAGGAAACTGTTTAGAGTTGGATACTTAGATATATATGGATGGTCATATGGGGTGATTTTCCAAGAATGTAAGGATGCTCTTTCCAGTCGTGTATCTCTTCAATTACATATAAATACGATATAATTACGCTTAGCTACAGATTTTAGTTATTTAGTGATTCTGTAGCTATTATTTGTTGTAAAGGCTGAAAAGGCAAAGAGGATCCTCTCCA
Organism: Sesbania bispinosa; assembly: GCA_026901365.1. Lineage (NCBI taxonomy): Eukaryota > Viridiplantae > Streptophyta > Magnoliopsida > Fabales > Fabaceae > Sesbania > Sesbania bispinosa. The sequence goes on along the minus strand of QLOH01000717.1, from coordinate 434,270 downwards.
ATATGCTTATGGCTAGAGGAGTGGCATATTTGTAAAGACACTCAATCAAAAAATCATGCATATCCCGGCCAGGAGAGTCTTGAAAAGGCAAAATATGTTCCTATTTATTATAGGGCCGGGATGTTGTTCCATCCCCTATTAGTTGCATGCATTAGTGGAGCACGTGATGTCCTAAGAATGCAGAGGATTTTACAAAGTCTGCTCATACATTTTACCCTACGTACACTACCGGAAAAATCAAATTAAAGACGGATGTTTTCCATCTCTAAAAGCCACTCTTTCCGTCTCTAAACAATTTGTAGACGGAATCAGAGATGGAAATCAGTCGGTCACTGATTTGTTCGTCGCATATTCAGTAGAAACGAAATTTTTATTTCCGTCTCTGATTTGAGATGAAACAATAATTCGTCGCTGATATTTAATTATTCCGTCTCTAACACAAGATTGAAAATAACAACATTTCGTCTCAAATAGACACAGAGAGAATCTGTCCCTAAGTTATAATTATTCGTCTCTATATAGAGATGGACTTGCATTCCGTATCTAATTCACAAAAGTCATTGATTAAAAATCTGTCTCTACTATTTAGGGATTTTTTTAAAAAAATAAATAGTTTACAATATTTTTTAAAATCAATCGTGTATATATCCATAGCATTATGTAATACAAATCTTAAGTACTTGAGTATCTATATTAACTATATTGGGAAAGGAAGGTAGCTAGCCAACAATAAACAATTAAAAAATATGAAAGTAACAATTAAAAAACAAACTTGCAAATCCTACAACTGTAAACAACAATTCAGTAGCAAACTAGTACTAAAGCATCTTCAAAATAAACAAGGTTTCCGATATATATTTCTAAAGAGAAACCTTTAACTTAATCCAAAATATATTCCACGGGGAATAGGAAAAGTCCAATATAAACTTCAAATAGAAATCTACTTGTGGAAATGTAAAGGGAACAAAATTAATAAGATGTATACCTTAAGAGCATGGGACAACAACTGATGTGTTTAAGCCACCACTGTAAGCTAGCATAACCTTATTTAACTTCCCACGTACTCTAGTAACCTTCTTGGTTTAGAAATTTCTTCATCTTGTAGCATTGCTCTTATAACTTTATGTCAAAAAAACTTCATCACCATTATATATCGTTACAGACATTATACTCAAAACTCAAATAGAACTCACATATTTCAATGAATATGAAAAACTAACCTTGATATTTCATGTTAAGCTTACAAGTAAGTAATTATAAAAAAGAATATATATCATAAGTTGATATTTAAAAGAATATTTGAGGAGATAAAATTTTACAGGTTCATGATGAATTATTTTGATAAATTTAACTAAACATCTATTTAAGATCTAATATTTTAAGATAAAATCAATTTAGCATGAAGAATGAAATTTTAAATTTAGGTCAAATAAGTTAAAACATATAAATTAAAAAGTACATAATATTTCAAAAAAATATTCTCCACAAAATTAAAGGATATATACAGTTAGTCTGAGTTGAAAAGACTTGTTCCATACGATTTTGGATGCTGGAGAAAGATAAAATTCATTGATAAGGAAAACAAAAGTAGGGAGAGTGAGTTGAAATGTATGTTTTTCTCATTTTATTTTAAAAAAAGGAGATGTTAGAATTTGTTGAAGGAAAACAGTTGTGTTAACACTATTGATCATTGACGTATACTTGACCAAAATATGAGTTCAAAAATGTTATACTCACAATGAATGTTGATTTATCTAATAAGATGATTGTACCACCTTGGATCATTGGAGGTAGCTTGTTACAGTTTAATATTAAGGTGAACACTCAATGAAAGAAATACTAATTTATTATTTTATATATAAATTATCACAAAAACGAGTATCTTTCTTTATTTTTTGGGATGAGATTACCTTCTTTAATGAAACAACAAATTGCATGTTTCAATTCTTAGTAATTTTGTGCTACTAGTACATTCTGAAATTGTTATTTAGCATTTTGTTGCGTGTGCCACCGTGCCAAAATTAAATATAGTCAAAATGATGTGTTATAGAGCATATAGTTATTGTAAAGATTTCTTATAATGGAGTTTTACTATTTGTAAATTGGTTGTTGCAAGAAAGTTTATGATCTAAAAGTAGAAGGCAAAGCCAATGGCTGTTTCTAAATTGAACCTAACACTCCAATATCCCTTGTTTATTAACTTTTAATTTAGTTGATTACATCTAAATATTATTCACAACAAAACTCTTATAGTTCTACCTCTATGATTTCAAGATAGGGATGGGATTATAACATGTACAATAAACTAAGTAAACATTGTAGGACACGGTGGCAGAAAATTTCAAGATAAAAAATTTCAAAAAATTAACTTCAGAATTGCCCAAATTACCAAATGGAAATCATAACAAAAAACCAAAGAAGCGATAATAGATAAGTAATGAAATTGCAGTTAGGTAATTCCTAATAGATAACTAATGAATGTGCAAACTATTACTATTTTCCTTAAGTTTCTTCATGTTCTCGGTTGTAAGTTTGACAACTTCCTTCTTCTTCATATTATGTAAATTGATAACCAAGTCTAATGTAAGCATGAACCATGATTCTATTTCAACCTGTCTGTTACATTATTTTAGAATTTCAGATAAATAAATTCTTATAATTGAATATTTTGTTAATGAGAATGAGAAGTTACTTACTTTTTTTTGGATGAAAGAGAAGTTACTTACTTTGATTAAGTAGTTGGTTGACCACATGCATTCAATCATCCATTTCGTCACCCATATACCGCATTCATTGTTGTCACTGTTATTATTATTGTTAACAAACAAGCAAAAAACCAATAACATCATGACTAAAAAAAGTGTAGTTTGATCCCTTACGATCCAAGAGCTTGTTGGACAATGTTTGGTTTCTCAATAATTGTAAAATCAGTAATGACAGTTTAATTGTAGTAGGAATTTGGTAGAATGAATCATCCACAAACATCTTCTCTAGGAAAATAGCCTAAGAAATTTTTTATGCTAGTTAATTAAAAATCCTTAAAGGAAATTTTCTGAAGTTAGATGTTGGATTACTAGTTTTTTGACATATCTCCGTCTTAATTCTCTTCTTGTTGGATCAGGCATAGAGTCCAAAATGATCATTTTTATTTTTCTCATGTGCACGAAAAGTAGAAACCAATGAATATTGTTATCATTGATAGGAATAAAGATCTTCATAGGCACATATACACACACTTATTATAGTAAATGCAATGCAATAAAAAAATAGAGAAAGAGACATGTATTCCAATTTCTATAGTACCTTCTTTACCCCCCTCAATGTTTCCCATATAATGTTTTTGATAGAATCCCCTAACAATTTCAGTTGATGTTCCCATTTCCAATCCATATTGCTCACATTTAAAATTTTACTTAAAGGTCCAAAACACAAATATCATAACTACAAATTATTAATATGGAGATGAATGTTATATCGCAAAAACTGTTGGTAAAAACCAACTTTCAACATCATTAGAAGCAGATTTTTGTCGATGGGTAAGCATGCAAGCAACCAAATCCAACACCTAAAAATTTCAAGTTCAATTTAGAAAAATGAGAGCTACCAATATCAAATGCTAGATCACATGGTCTTATGAATGATTTTACATAAAATATGCATGAAATATTTAATTTTATGTTGATGTTTGTAAGTAGTGTTTCAAAGTTAAGGAGTAATTAGATTTACCAAAGAATATTTACTAGCTATAATCTAATTTTGTTTTTTGTTACTTTTTTAGGATTAAATGTGTAGTCCTTTTCTGTGACAGTAGTTGACTTTGTAAGAAAGCCCCTGAAATATGTGGTTTTGTTGGAGGACCACTACATATTCTCAATATTAAGGTACAAATTTCCCTACTATGTTGTAACTGAATACAATATGTACAGTTTTGTAAGATTCAATTTAAGTATGTGATTAAGGCCTAAACATCATTATAACCCACTACAAGTGCATAGAGAAATGTGTTACCTTTATATCTTTTTGGTTATATTAATGAATAAGATTAAATTTAGGAGTTCTGTATATTACCTCTGGAATTTGTACTTCAACCTTCATTCCATGTAATTTAGCCGTGTGTAATGGCTCTAAGCTGACTTACAATCCACAAATATTTCCCTCTTTTATTTGTGAGAACATTTTTCTTTTTCAGTGTGGAACCTTCATTGTCTTTAATAAAGTTCACCTTAGCTAATGATTTCTTTTGATTTGATGCAGAAGTGTATTGACTATGATATGGATTACTCAATTTTGCCATTATAGCCTCAATATTTGGGTGGGTGATTTGAGATGCAACTATAGGTGTCTGAAATGGATTGATGACGAACGAAAGTTAGGAAAAGGTGCTTATAGGGTTCATATAATGACCTTGATTTGAAAACATGGTGGTAAAATTATTCATAACTTGCAATGTTTGGTTCACTGTTTCTTTTAAATGCTTTACCTCCTTGTACAGAACCTGAGATTACCAAATAAAAAGGAATAATTCAGTAGGAATTATTAAGGCTAACTGAATTGAACGTGTAATTATCAATTACCCACTTTGTTGCTTATAAGCTCTTCATTTGGAATAAGCTCTTCATTTGGAATTGGAGATTTAGAACTCTCTTCCTGTATGATTTCTGGTTACGTACACTTTCAAGATTACTGTTGCAAAAACAAATAGAAAAGTAAGAACATACAAAAGATAAATAAAAAATTATTATTATTATATATAAAAAACTAAAGTAAATAGTATTCTTCTCATCCCATCCTATTATTTGAAGTGAGACTTCATAGATGAATTTCTCAATTTGTTTAGCTGGAAAAAAATATATTGTAACTATATGTAATCATTCTCTAACATTCACTTTTTCTGTCACGATTATTCATGCAGGGTAACATGAAACACACAAAATTCCACTCATCTCATGAAATGTGACACGAATCATACCAAACTCTACCACTCATGTCTACTTATTCACTATACCTGAATAAAATCTCTGTAGGAACACAGGGAAACACTAGAAGGGGGGTTGAATAGTGTTTCTGAATATTTTAGAAAGCTTTTCGCAAACAGGTTCTCAAAGCAAAGTTTCAGACAAGCTCTTGGAGGGCTGTCTGAAGCTTTTCAGACGGCTTGTAAAAATGATTTTAAAAGATGTTTTGCCTTTTGAAATATTAGATAAATTACTTAGACCCCTTGATTAGTTTAAAACTGAATTTACAAGAGATAAGGGTAAGAAGACTTAGCCACAAAATTTATCCTGGTTCACTCACTACCACTTGTGAGCTACGTCCAGTCCCAATGCCAACTAGCAATTGGATTTTCTCTTAATCTCTGAAGATTACAAGTATTCTTTTACAGTCAAGCCTCTTCAGGCTCTACAACCAAGTATTCTTTTTCAGACAAGCCTCTCCAGGCTCAACAACAAATACAGAGAAAGGAAAATACTTAAGCTCACAAACTATATCAGTTTTGAGACTTAAACAATTACAGATGTACAAAGATTACTGAGGTATGCTCAGGATAATACAATATGTGTGTACAAAGATGATAAATTCTATCAGAGTGTTGCAGCTAAAAACTTGCAGAGTTTTTGTTCTTTTTCAAATTCTTCTCTCTGTGAGGTCTTCAAGGTTGGGGGTATTTATACCTAAATGATTGGCCCCTTAAAGAAAATCATTGCTTGTGAAAACCATGATAGCCGTTGTGAGACAGCCTGCTGTAGTACAGAATATTCTCTGACATATTCTGATATTCCCTGACAATCCTGACATTCTCTGACACGTTACAAGGTTTGCTCCTGCCAAAAAGGTGCCTTTTGTTGCTATTGCAATTGCTGCGTAGCAGAGGACGTGTTGTGGCAGAGAACGTGCTTAAAATGCAATACAGGGTGCCAGCTGTTGTAGCAGAGAACGTGCGTGAAACAAAAAGGTACAGATGGGTCTTCACAACTTCAGACAAGAGATGCCATGTCATCAAGAGACTTCATACAACCTTGATGTATCAGACGGGTTGAACTTCTTCAGACAGCTTCTGCTTCTTCAGACAGTTTCAACACTTAGTCTTTTTAATTATGCTTTTGATGGCTCTTGCTGAAATCATAGATAAGAGATTGAGTTAAGTATGTATCTATGATAAATATTTTAAGTTAAATTTGTTAACCATTAAAACTTGGGAATATTTCTGTCTTTAAAACATCATAAACCTCTTTATGATATTTTTGAGACTCAACATTCTCCCCCTTTTTAATGATGACAAATTTTCTTAAAATATACAAATCTGTAATAAGATTAAGAGATAGAAACAGCTCCCCCTGAGATACACATATCCCTTAACAGATTCTGTTCAAGGTATATGTTACTTAAAAAGCTTAGAGCTTGTGGACTATACTCCCCCTGAGTCCTGTAATCACTCCAGATTTTGTTAGTTTTAATACTGCCCCCTTTTGTCATCAATCAAAAGGGAAAAATCAGAGCAAAAACAGTAATAGTGCAATACATATATCAGGCATAATAAAAAAGCAAAGAGCATGCACTCAAAATATGATATAAAACACTGATTGTATTTCATGGATATATATATATATATATATATATATATATATATATATATAAAACTGACAATCAGTCACTTGCCAAAAGAAATGAAATAAACATCAGACAATGGCAAGGCAGCTTAATCCTTTTTCTTCAGCAAGGCTTCATACAGAAAATAAATCAATTCTTCCTTGGCCTTGTTTATGGCTGCTTCCACTGATAACTTTAGCTCTTGTTGCCCAGATCTGATAAGCTGTTGTTCATGAAGAATCTGCTCTTGAGTGGCAATCAGATGCTTGGACTTTTCCTCTTGTGCTGCATACTTCTTCTCAAGATCCTTGACCTTGGTCTTCAGCTTGAAGTTCTCCTCAGTCAAGTCTTGCTCAGATTCAAATAGAATGATTTGAATGTAAGGGCAAACGAATCTTAGAACTCCAAAGCCTGGTCTGAAACCATACACAGAGGGTTGAAAAACTGGACAAAAGAAAGTGCCAACAAATTTTACTAAAACCCAGTCTTTATTGAAGGAGTCAGCAGGTGGGGGAAAGTAATCCTTCAGATAATGGTACTGGACATTTGTAGATTCGCCAAGTCCCACTTCTGATTCAGCATCTGGACCAGATGATCCAGAAGAAGATCCAACATCTTCTCTGATCTTCCAGTAAGAAGCCCACATCCAATCTTGCAACAAGTGGTTCAAGCCTCCTCCCTGAGAGTTGATAAAATCTGGTAAAGCATCTCGCTCTGATGTAGTCATAGCTTCAGACAGGGGTGCTGATACTGAGTAGACTTTAGCTCCTTTGTAATTTTCATCCTTGCCTTCCTTCAAGGGATACCTAGGAACAATTCTATCAGGCTTCACCAAGATTTTGGTTGAGGGCCTGATGGAACATGTTCTAGGGGGCCTATAGCCCATCATCCCAACTCCCCTTTCCAGATCTCTCTGAAACAGTTCAAACTCTGTGTTGAGCTGTCTCACAAGATACCATTCTTCATTGCTCAGCCTCCACGACTCTTCAGAAAATGGGTTGATAGGTTCCCATATATGTGAAGGAGGGACAACACCCTTCCTGATCTTCTCTAGGCTACCTGATTCAGCATTAAACTTTGATCTCTCTTCAGCCACGGTTGTTCTGATGAGACCATGGTGTAGAGAAATAATAGGTGCTAATCTGAAGTGCTGTAACTCTTCAGACAAGTTGCCAAACTTGGGCAATGGACAAGGATCAATGGAAAGAAAAGACAACTGAAGAACATTTGTAAGGTTTTGCTCTTCTTCATGGGAAAGCTCTTCTTGCAAAGAAGGTGGAGGAGATGAAGGGGGTAAAGGTGTGTGAGGTGGGGATGATAAAGGTAAGGGTATAAGGGATGGAGTTGATGGTTGAGGTTGAGGGAGTGAGAGTACAGATGATTGGATAGTTTTAGGTGATGAGGGAACTGATGGTGATGGTGATGGTTCAAGAGGTTGGTTATCTTGAGGTGAGGGGGGATCAGACAACTGATTGTCTGATAGTATGACTGGTGATGGTGCAGAGGGTTCAGAAGAGATGGATGGTTCAGATGCTATGGTTTCTGTTTGTAAAGGTGGTGATGGTTCTGAGGGAGGTGGAGATGGTTGTTTTTCTGGTGAGATAGGTTTAGGTAAAGATTGAGGTGAAGGTTGAGGTGGTTGCTTTTCTGGTGATGATGGAGGTGAGGGTGTAACATTGTCAAACCTCACTCTGATCCTTTTGTAGGGAGACTTTGGTGTCTCAGCTACTTCTGTTTCCTTTTCCTTAGCCTCTTTTTCAGCCTTCTCTCTTTCAGCTTGTTTTTCTGCCCTTCTTCTTTTGAAATACTCTTGGGCCTTGATGTAGTTTTGGTACTTTCCTGCTTCATCTTCTTCCTCAAGTTGAGATGCAGTACTCCTTGTCATCCTAGGCTCAATGACAGATTCAAACAACTTGCTCTTGGTTCTTCTCCTCTGTTTACCACTGAATCTCTTCCTTTTCCTTGAAACTTTAGACCTAGTTTCCTCCTTATCATCTTCAGCATAGGCCAACTGAGATGCAATAGCAAGAGCTCTATCAATTCTCTCTTGCTCTTCTTTCTTCTCCAACTCCTCTTGCTCTAAAGCAGTAGCCAAAGCTGCCACCTGAATAAGTTCAGGATCAGATGGGCATGCAGCTAAGGGTTCTGCTGCAACTGCATCAGTTGCCACTGCTTCTCCAGCCCGTCCTTCCATTTCAGAAGTAGGCTGTGGAGTTTGTACAGGTTCAGACAGCTGACCCACAATTTCAGACAACCTTTGAGAAGGTTTCTGAACAGGTTCAGACTCCTGAGTCTGCACAGATGCAGAGGCTACCTTAGCAGAGCTCCTTACAGGAAGCTTTTTAACTTGGATTGAGGAGAGGGCTTGGAGGGCTTGAACTCATGTCTTCTAATATCACCCATGAGCTCCTTCTCCAAAATATGCATGGTTGTATCTCTTCTCTGAGCTTTTTCCATCAACAAGCTTTCCTTCATGGTAGGTGAAGGAGGTTTTGGAGTTAGCTTCACTTTCATGCTCTTGAGGTTTGATTCACCAAACACAGGTAGTGAATGATGATCAAAAAGTCTCTCAATGGGGACTTTGAAGTGCAGCAACACCTTAGTGATGATGGTGTTGTGTGGGAAGCTCCCAGCAGAGTCTCTAAGACGCTTCTGCAAATGGTACATGATGATGTTGGGAAGGTTGACCTTTTTCTTCTGTAAAAGATGGATGAGGCAGAACCTTTCTAATTCAGACACATGATTTCTGCTACTTTTCTTAGGGATTACAGAGTTCCCTAGAATAGCATGCAAAACCCTAGCTTTGTCTGACATAAATATGGCATCCAAGCTCTTTGGTTTGGAAGTGCCATAGAGAAACTCAGTGAACTTCTGCTGTCCACCATTTCTTGATTCCCAACCAGAAGAAAAGATAGCTCCTTCAGCTTTAACATCAAGAATGTGAGCAAGTATAGCTTCATCAACAAAGACAGGGACACCACGTACCGTAGCCCAGATGTTGGAGTAGGAACCTTCCATATTGGGGATACCTCTAGCTGTAGCCCAGAAATCCAACACACTCTGTTCATGCCATTTTGTTCTGTTGTTGTTAAAATACTGAGTCCATCCAGCTGCATTGAACTCTGGATATAAATCCATTCCCAGAGCTTCAAGATCCTCAAGATGAACCCCCTTGGTCTTCACAATGTTGTCCCCAACAGATTTCTTTGGTGCCATTGTTGAAGGTTTGAAGATACTTGAGAGAAAGGTTGCTTGAAGACGAAGAGAATCAAGGGTTCTGTGAGCAGAGAAGGTGGTAAAACTATTCTGACCCACTACCTTCTGTATATAAAGACCTCTGAAGCAATTATGGCACGTACTGGCTGTGCAGTCATAGGGAAACGTGCGAAGTGGAAGAGACAAAATAAATGAAACTAAACTGTCCCTTATTGCCACGTCATTTGTTCATTTCAGACAAGTGATAGATTTCAGACATCCATATAAATTTCAGACGACCCAAAATTTCAGACAAGTCACTTGTTTCAGACAAGCTGAAATTTCAGACACATCAATTTTCATACACAATCAAAATGCATGAATGTTCAATTTATCTCTGATGAACTTAAATCTATCTTCAGTTAGAGGTTTTGTGAATATATAAGCCCATTGATGCTCTGTATCAAAAACTGAATATCAAAAACACCTTTCTGAACATTGTCTCTAATAAAATGATGTTTGATTTCTATATGCTTAGCCCTAGAATGTTGAATGGGATTCTTAGACAGATTAATAGCACTAGTATTATCACACAACACAGGTATAACAGATATTGAAATATTAAAATCTTCAAGCTGATACTTCACCCATAGCAGTTGTGAACAACAACTGGCTGCTGAGATGTATTCTGCTTTTGCTGTAGATAATGCAATTGTGCTTTGCCTTTTGCTTGACCAGCTAATCATATTTTCTCCAAAGAAATGACATCCACCACTGGTGCTTTTTCTTTCAACTTTGTCTCCAGCAAAATCAGCATCACAGTATCCTACTAGCCTGCAATCCTTACTTTTCTTATAGCATAGACCAAGATTAGTAGTACCTTTAAGATATCTGAAAATTCTTTTTACAGCTTTGTAGTGAGTAATTCTTGGATCAGATTGGAATCTAGCACAGAGGCATACACTGAACATAATGTCAGGCCTGCTTGCTGTTAGATACAATAATGAACCAATCATTCCTCTATACAAAGTTTGATTCACTGGTTCTTCATTCTCATCTTTATTTAAAGATGCAGAAGGGTGCATTGGAGTTGTCATGGGTTTACAATCACTTAAGTTGAACTTCTTAAGCATTTCTTTTGTATATTTTTCTTGATGGATCCATATACAATCAGAATCTTGCTTAATCTGAAGTCCTAAGAAAAATTTTAGTTCACCCATTAAACTCATTTCAAACTCAGATTGCATTAACTTAGAAAACTCTTTGCACAAGGAAGAATCAGTTGAACCAAAGATAATGTCATCAACATATATCTGGACAAGTATAAGATCTTTGTTAGACTGTTTTCTAAAAAGGGTTGTGTCTACTTTTCCTCTTTCAAAACCATTGGTTATAAGAAAACTACTCAATCTGTCATACCAAGCTCTTGGGGCTTGTTTTAGACCATAGAGAGATTTCTTAAGTTTAAAAACATGTTCAGGAGAAGCTACATCTTCAAAACCAGGGGGTTGTCTAACAAAAACTTCTTCTTCAATGAGACCATTGAGAAAGGCACTTTTAACATCCATTTGATATAGCTTGATGCCATTATTTACAGCATAAGATAAAAGAATTTTGATTGCTTCTAACCTGGCCATTGGAGCAAAGGTTTCAGTGAAGTCAATACCTTCTTGCTGGTTGTATCCTTGAGCCACTAATCTTGCCTTGTTTCTGACTACTTTGCCTTCTTCAGACAGCTTGTTTATGAACACCCATTTGGTTCCAATAATTATTTTCCCATGGGGTTTAGGAACAAGGGTCCAGACATCACTCCTAGCAAATTGATCAGCTCTTCTTGCATGGCCAGGATCCACCCTTCATCATGCAGAGCTTCATCAATGTTCTTTGGCTCAATTTCAGACAGGAGAGTAAGTGAATTCAGATTCTTGAATTTTGATCTTGTCTTAACTCCTTCTGAAGTGTTGCCAATGATTTGCTCTTTAGGATGATGTGATTTGTATCTCCAATCTTGTCTTTGAGGAGGTATCAAATCTGTCTGAGACTCAACATTTGTCTGAAGAGGTTCAGTAACAGTAGGTACTTCAGAAAGCTGTTCATCCTTCAAACTGCTGTGATCATTTAGCTCCATTCCTGCAAAATCATCCTCTAGATCTGATAGTTCTCTATTAGTCTCTTTGTTATCATTGAATTTTACATGAATAGTTTCTTCAACAGTTAAAGTTCTAGAGTTATACACTCTATAGGCTTTAGATGTTTCAGAGTATCCAATGAAAAATCCATTGTCTGATTTTGCATCAAACTTTCCAAGATCATCCTTGGTGTTAAGTATAAAACACTCACATCCAAAGGTGTGGAAATATGATATGTTGGGTTTCCTTCCTTTCCACAATTCATAGGGAGTCTTTTTCAGAATTGGTCTTACCAATATTCTGTTTTGAAGGTAACAAGCTGTGCTAACAGCTTCTGCCCAGAAGGTTCTTGGTAAACTGCTTGAGTTGAGCATGGTTCTTGCCATCTCTTGCAAACTTCTGTTCTTTCTCTCAACAACCCCATTTTGTTGAGGTGTTCTAGCCACAGAGAAATTGTGTGAGATCCCATTCTCATCACAGAACATTTGAAAGAAATACAGAATCCTTTTTCATTCTGTACCTTCTTAAAGAATACTGTGAAATTCTTAAAAGTCTCATCCTTGTTTCTAAGGAATGTTACCCATGTAAATCTAGAATAGTCATCAACAATGACCAACCCATATTTTTTCCCAGTAAGACTTTCTGTTCTAATAGGACCAAACAAGTCAATGTGTAAAAGTTCTAGTGGTCTACTGGTTGAAACAACATCCTTACTCTTGAAAGAGTGTCTTGTTTGTTTCCCTTTCAGACAGCTTTCACATAAAATGTCAGATTTGTATGAAAGCTTGGGCAGTCCCTTAACAAGGTTGTGTTTTGCTAATCTTGAGATTAATCTCAAGCTGGCATGCCCAAGTCTTTAATGCCAAATCTGTTTTTCATCTTCAACAGAAATGAAGCATTTTACATTTTGACTTGCTAGATCCTCTAGATCAATTTTGTACACATTGTCGTGTCTCTTAGCAGTAAAAAGGGTTTGATCAGAGGAGTCTTTGACTATGCATCCTTCCTTAGTAAAGGATACTACATAACCACTATCACATAATTGACTTATGCTCAGTAAATTATGTTGAAGTCCTTCCACGAGAAGTACATTCTTAATAAGGGATGAAGGAATTATACCTACAGTCCCTATACTAGTGATCTTCCCTTGTTGATTTCCACCAAAGGTGACCATTCCTCCTTCTTTAGGTCTAAGGTTTTGGAACAAAGACCTTTCTCCTGTCATGTGTCGTGAGCACCCACTGTCCAGGTACCATTTTCGGGGTCTCCTTTGTCCTATTAAACACATCTCAGCTTTAGAGCTGTCTGAAGATGGTAGACTGGCCATGAGACACATATTTGCCTCTTCTGAAGTATCTTCCTCCTCTTCTGAGGTTGTCTCATCAAGGTCTTCCCATGTTGCCATGAGACCTTTCTTCTTTTTGAAAAATTTCTTCTTCTTGAAGTTGTTTTTCTTTAGTCTTGGGCAATCAGCCTTCATATGCCCTGGTTGCTTACATTCAAAGCAAATTATTTTATCAGAGTTAGACTCTTTACCTGTCTTACCTGATTTAGATGATGAGGGCTGATTCTTTCTGAACTTTCCTTTATTCTGCAACATTCTTTTGATCTTCCTGCTTAGGAGAGCAAGATCATTATCATCTTCCGAGCTATCGTCAGAGTCTTCATCTGCCTCTGAAACTTCCTCAGCTTGCATAGCCTTGATGTTTCCAAGCCTAGACTGTTTGGCCTTAGAGTTTAGATCTAGAGACTTCTTCTTGTTGTCATCTTCTCCAAGCTCAAGCTCATGGACTTTAAGAGATCCCAACAGTTCTTCCACTCTAAGAGAGTTCAAATCTCTTGCCTCTTGAATGACAGTTACTTTGGGTCTCCAGGACTTAGGCAAACTCCTTAGAATTTTTCTATTGTTATCTCCAGAATTATAAGTTCTGCTTAAGGACCTGAGTCCATTGGTTATGGTCTGAAACCTTCCAAACATCTGGTCAATGGTTTCAGATTCTTTCATCTTGAACATCTCATACTGATGTATGAGCATACTTATTTTAGATTGCTTGACAGTCTCAGTTCCTTCATGGGCTGCTGCAAGAGTATCCCAAATCTCCTTAGCAGAGGTACATCCATGAACCTTCTCATATTCTGATTTATTCACGGAACATATCAGATAGAGTTTGGCTTTAGCATTCATCTGGACTCTAGCCTTCTGCTCCAAGGTCCATTCAGTCTTAGGTATAGGCACACCATTTTGCATAGGCACATAGTCTCCATCAGTGACCACATCCCAAACATCAATGTTGGTGCTCTCAATGAACAGCTTCATTCTATCTCTCCAGTAGTGGTAATCCTCTCCATTGAATGCTGGGGGTCTTGTGATAGAGGCTCCTTCTGTGATGTATTGCCTGTTGCTGTTAGAAGCTTCCATATGGATCTTTCAGTCCTCAAACACTTGTTAGGTGCTTCAACCCTGAGTTTAGCTCTGGTACCAACTGTAGGAACACGGGGAAACACTAGAAGGGGGGTTGAATAGTGTTTCTGAATATTTTAGAAAGCTTTTCGCAAACAGGTTCTCAAAGCAAAGTTTCATAAAGGCTCTTGGAGGGCTGTCTGAAGCTTTTCAGACGGCTTGTAAAAATGATTTTAAAAGATGTTTGCCTTTTAAAATATTAGATAAATTACTCAGACCCCTTGATTAGTTTAAAACTGAATTTACAAGAGATAAGGGTAAGAAGACTTAGCCACAGAATTTATCCTGGTTCACTCACTACCACTTGTGACCTACGTCCAGTCCCAATGCCAACTAGCAATTGGATTTTCTCTTATTCTCTGAAGATTACAAGTATTCTTTTACAATCAAGCCTCTTCAGGCTCTACAACCAAGTATTCTTTTTCAGACAAGCCTCTCCAGGATCAACAACCAAGTATTCTTTTTCAGACAAGCCTCTCCAGGCTCAACAACAAATACAGAGAAAGGAAAATGCTTAAGCTCACAAACTATATCAGTTTTGAGACTTAAACAATTACAGATGTACAAAGATTACTGAGGTATGCTCAGGATAATACAATATGTGTGTACAAAGATGATAAATTCTATCAGAGTGTTGCAGCTAAAAACTTGCAGAGTTTTTGTTCTTTTTCAAATTCTTCTCTCTGTGAGGTCTTCAAGGTTGGGGTATTTATACCCAAATGATTGGCCCCTTAAAGAAAATCCTTGCTTGTGAAAACCATGATAGCCGTTGTGAGACAGCCTGTTGCAATACATAATATTCTCTGACATATTCTGATATTCCCTGACAATCCTGACATTCTCTGACACGTTACAAGGTTTGCTCATACCAAAAAGGTGCTTTTTGTTGCTGTTGCAATTGCTGCGTAGCAGAGGACGTGTTGTGGCAGAGAACGTGCTTAAAATGCAATACAGGGTGCCAGCTGTTGTAGCAGAGAACGTGCGTGAAACAAAAAGGTACAGATGGGTCTTCACAACTTCAGACAAGAGATGCCATGTCATCAAGAGACTTCAGACAGCCTTGATGTATCAGACGGGTTGAACTTCTTCAGACAGCTTCTGCTTCTTCAGACAGTTTCAACACTTAGTCTTTTTAATTATGCTTTTGATGGCTCTTGCTGAAATCATAGATAAGAGATTGAGTTAAGTATGTATCTATGATAAATATTTTAAGTTAAATTTGTTAACCATTAAAACTTGGGAATATTTTTGTCTTTAAAACATCATAAACCTCTTTATGATATTTTTGAGACTCAACAATCTCTATAAGTTCTTTGGCATGTCTCGTTTTCCTTGTTTTGGCAGTCTGACCTCCTTTACATGTAGTATCTGGAGTTCTTTTTCCAGCACCTTTGTTTGTTCCTTTGGCAGCCATTAAGTGATCAAAATGATGAAAAGACAGGGAGGAAGATAAAATATGAGTATCGAATTGGAAATATGAATCGTGAATATGATAAGTAATATGTATTAAGAAGTATTGATGATTCGTTACTCAATGAAAGGAACAACCATGGAGATGAAGGATCACCAAGGTTGAAAGCTAAATGAAGAGACTTCGACCCTAAAAAAAGAAAATGAAGAGACATTTTTGTACGGAATTTGCGTTTCCTATCTATGTGATTTATCTTATCTACGTGACAGTTACAATGTATATGTACTAGTGTGTGACCCGTGCATAAGCACGAGAGACACAATTTTGTTGTTCGAATATGTATTTAAAAGCATGTATAGTAAAATTAGTAAAACCAAGAAGATGACTGATAATAGAACATTTACGTACAAATATTTCACGTTATATGATGCATTATTTTTATGAACAAGCAAAATGATTAAGTACAAACAATCTAGGGAGTAAACCCTTTAGATTTTTTGGAACACTTCAGTGTAGACAACATTTTTAGTAGTGGACAGAGTTGTATAGTCTTCGTCGCAAACAAAAATCTTTAATTGTGTTAGGCTCTTAACTCTAGAGACAACAACATAAAGTTGCCCATGTGAGAAAACTCGGCGAGGCAAAAAGACCCCAACCCTTGACAAAGTTTGTCCTTGACTTTTGTTTATAATCATGGCAAAAAAAATGCATATCGGGAATTTCCTGCACTGAAACTTCACCAGTGTTAAGTGATCTGACGGTATTAGGTTCATTCAACGTATGTACCCAACATTTTCAATGTTTTCACTGTTCACAAATTTTCCACCAATAACATTGACACCCAACTCAACAACTATTAACCTATTGCCATTGCACACTCCTGAGTAGATATCAATGTTTCTCATCAGCATGATTGGGACTCCCTTCTTTAGGACCAATTTGTGACTGGCATTCCTGAACATCGGATTCCATTAAGGAATTCTGTTGTTAACCAATCAACCTCCACACCAGTATCTGCGTCAACCTTCCATATAGTATCACAACTAAGATACACTCTCTCTTCTCCTAGAACTGTGAACATGACATGTTGATTGATTGAGTCAACAATATCCAACGTTGGTGCAAGTATGGCTTTGTCTTGGAAGAAAGAGTAAGATTTGTAGTTTGCAAAAAAAATTTGGATAGGTAAAGTTGACAACATCTTGAATAGGATCCCCTACCTGTGATACTAACATGTGACTGGGAATGTCAACACCAACTTCACCATCAAAAGATCGACCTAATGTGCCATTACCAAGTGATAGTACCCAATCTGCGAATTCAAATACTACTTTAGGTGGGATGGAGCTATGCTCAGACCTCAACCTCATGTTCTCAGTTAAGAGAAGCACGGTACAAAACTTCCACAGGAACGATGAGTTAATGGTTGACATGACTATATCTACCCTATTTCCTCGTGGAATTACAAACAAAATTTGTCGAAAATCTACACCCAAAACAATCACTTTGCCTACAAATGGTTTTTTCAAGCTCCCAGGAACAGTAAACCTCATGATGTCCTTCAGAGTACGGACTTCGGGCTTTAAACGCCCACTTATTAACCATAGGGGCTTCATCCCATATAATGAGGCTAGTGTGTTGCAACAACTCTGCTTTTGGAGACCCTTGCTTGATAGCGCAACATGAGTCCTCTGTCATTGACAGTGGGATCGAGAACTGAGAGTGGGTTGTCCCACCGCCCAGCAACAATAATGATTCAATACCACTGGATGCAACATTCAACACTACTTTTCTCTCTGGACGCAACTTATATGTAAGTGTTTTCCATAAAATGTCTTATCAGTTCCTCCATGACCATATACGAAAAAAAATCAACCGTCATTTCTATCAACTGCTTCGACCAGCTTGTGATAGGCAAATTTTGTCCAGCATTTAGCTTAGAAAGGCAGTTGGTGTGAGATGCCTTCATTTCTTTGATATCAAAGTTTAGTTCATTGAAGATCAAAATATTGGAAATACTTTGGAATGCAGAAGTGTTAGGGAATGGCATGCAATCAAAGTCTCGAAATGACTTTCCATTAGCAATTAGTAACCTCTCAATTTCAACCAAGCAAAAATTTTCCAACCGATCTGGAGTAATCTATAACTCTATAAATATAAAGGCGTATTAAGAATGTTTGCATAGTAGGAGTAATGAAAAATTAAATTTTAATATGTAATGGAGGTTTTATGTACCTGGGCAATAGGTGGATCGTCTCTTCTCGTATAGGATGTCATCACTTAATAGATGCCATGTGTGGTCCCAGATCAGTCTAGGTTTTGACATTGAGTGGGGCATCAACAATGTAACAAAAAAAATATATTGACGATTCCAACTTAGACGCCTCAATTATGTCGTCAATAAATTCCTTGTTGTCGTCTAAAAGACCAAGAGCATCGCAAGCTTGTCAACTTTTCTCAACGACTGAACTCGTCGGTACACGTTTAACATTCAGTAATAGTCTTAGGTAGTACAACTTGCCCATAGCAGAGGGGATATAATTTATGCGACCTATTGAGAAACCTCGTTGGCGGGGTCATCATTATCCTTGTGCATTGTCTTAAATGAATGAAGTTGGAAACTCTGCATATGTTTAACCCTTTGCCTCATCATACTTTGCATTTGCCTCCATCCATGACAAAAACATTGTTTTCTTCTTTTGATTTCTATCAAGCACTGTATCAATACAATCATTGTCTAGAAAAACAATGACCTAATCCTCAAGTAGATGAAACGTAAGCTTTTGAACTGTCGGGAATCTCTGATGGATATCAAAGGCCAGAATTCTCCAAGATGATTCACACGGTGACAAATACCTACAATCGTAGTATTCTTTGATCTCATCCACATCATCAGTTTGTTGTGCAGATGGGTTACTTCTATCAATTGATACTGTAACTCTATCCACACCCTTACTAATATACTTGAATAAGTACTTGATGGAGTTAGACTTATTGCAAAACTCAATATAAAGTGAGCTTGATACCTCATTATCAAATGGGGATTATAAGGCACTACGTATTTGTTATCCAACTGTAAACCTGAGAGAATGGTTGTAATACGAGTGTTCCTCCTTCTGGATATTAGGTATCCATCAACATCAAAGGATCTTATTTGCAAAATGCTTAGGGAAGAACTTTGAACAATGCCCATATTGCATGTATGGTGATTGCTTCCTTTAAACTCCACAAGGTCCATGAACCATGTATGATGACACAACTTTAAATAAGTTGGGGTACAATGTTGGATCAGGAAGCTCTGCTGAAATGATGGCGTCAATCTTTTGAACAGTATTTAGCTTGTGATTAGCATCCAACCAAAGCAAGATATGTGCATGTAGAAATCTCCTTTTTTAGAAATTCAATACTATACATTCCTGCAGTGAATTTTCAAATGAAATTCCTATCCGATGTTAGTAGAAGTTCTTTCGTTATATTGGTACTTTTTAATTAGGGAAGCAAGTGAATAAAATGTAAAAGTCATATATTTATTGTACGATATTTGCAATAACTTTGACGAAAATCTTCCCCTTTCGAAAGTCTTTCACTAGGTGGTCTAGCTTAATCCTAAAAACGCGACAAATAACATTTGGTCGGTCTTGTGGTTTCAAATGTCGATCCTGCAAGAATCTCTAAATCTCAAG
Organism: Sesbania bispinosa; assembly: GCA_026901365.1. Taxonomy (NCBI): domain Eukaryota; kingdom Viridiplantae; phylum Streptophyta; class Magnoliopsida; order Fabales; family Fabaceae; genus Sesbania; species Sesbania bispinosa. The sequence continues at coordinate 414,803 of QLOH01000717.1, read as the reverse complement.
CCATTTAGGATTACATGTTACTGTGATGAATAGATATGGATATCCAAATTATCTACATATTGCCATTGCATCTTGGCAGTTATTGAGCATGTATATTCAACCTGCAACAAAAAATGACTGCAAGACAATTCGGGAGCCGATGGACGTTGGGTTGATGTCGCCACGAATGACAACTTCTTGCACACCAGATAGGAAGTCTTGCCTTATTTTGACTTGATTGTTTCGAATAAATGATAGTTTTTGGGACTCAATCATCGAATAACAATCAATGACAAACCGTTGAAATAATCTTCGACTTCTAAAGACAATAGTTTCCTCAATCATCCTCTCCGGAAGTCTAAAGGAAAGAAATTCCCTCAGTGAAACTCGTGTTCTCTTCCAAGTACCTCCATTACCGGGATTCCCACGAAACTTAATACCTTCCTGGTAACCATCCTCCTCATATGGAAATAACAACGAAAACATTAATGGGAGGTAACATGTGTGAGTCTCTCGAATTCTTTGGTAGTCTCCACCTTGTGCACGAACGATAATATCATGACCACAATCCGAGCTCTCAAAATCACCAACGATCAAAGCAGCAACTTTGTCAACCGTTGGCAAGTTATATGTTCGAGGATCTTGTTGTCTGATTCTAAACAACCTAACAACAAAATTTGTTACCCCAGAACCTTCAACATAATCCTTAACCATCCTAAATGATTTAGCCAAGACATTATGAGAATCAATCATTTTGGTCATTTTAGTGATTACTGATGCATCAAGTGCCAACTTTGGCGCCGATTGACGTGAACGAAAACATACTATTATAAGTTCTTGTATTATCTACAAAATGTCGGCTCCGATTATCTCAACCGTTGATTAAATTTAGTAATAAGTCGGGTGATTTCCTAAGAAATGGAAGACCAATCTTCCCCTTCATAGAACACAAAGAAAAATCTGAGTGTAATGATGTTAATGTCTTCTCTGACCGCTCATCATACCAAAATATAGCATAGCAATATTTGCAAGTAAATTTAGCATCACCATGATCTAAATAGCCTACAATAAAAAAGTATAATAGACATAGTTAAATTGATGCATTTCATACTATTGTCAGATTGAACCACTACTTGAAATGTTTATACCCATACACGTTAGTGAACAAATTAAAATGTAAGTACCTTCGTCTTCAGAATCTTGATAGTTTGGTAAGGCTTTGGAGCTCGGGAAGGGATGCTAGTTGGGAGTAAGACGTGAAGCAGTTTAGGCGGACATCAATTTGTGATGAGAGGAAATTTTAGAGGAAAATTTTGGAAGCAAAAATGTGGTGTAAGGTGAATCACCTTTTCCCAGAGGATGGCTAGGTGATTGTATCCTTTGGTTTTGAATCTTGCAATATCTGCATAAATGATTTTGAGAGAAGGTCTGTGAATGAGTACGTGTTGGGTTAATTATGGGTTGTAAAAAATGCTAATTATGGTGATGCATGTAAAACAAATAATAAAAAAAGACTTAAAGGCAGAAATTTCCCGCAAATCGAAGGTTTGGATCACCAGTTGGCCTGGGAATTAGGACGTGTCAGTGTAGGCCAGGTGATTAGTCCTTTATATTAATTACTTGTCACTCAAATAAAGTGATCTGATTTGAAGCGAATAATCTCCATGAGTGGATAACATTGCCTAAAAGTTAAGTATGAAGGGTCCCTGCCATGGAAGCTTTTTTTTCGGTCATACTTGAAAGGGATTTGAATTGTTACAACTTTGACCGTTTAAGACCTAAAACTTGTGAGCGTTGCATTTTTGTTGATACTCACTCCAATTCATTGATCACATGAAGTGAATCTAAAATGTTATCATGTAGACCCCTGTCATTTGAGAACTATTTTGGGCTAAACAACTATCCCACCGGTTCTAACCATACCCTTTCACTCCCCTTGTTAAGTACATTATTTCCAAGCACCCACATAAAAAAATATTACTACCCAACCCCTTAGCTTCAGTGGAAACATGTTTTCACAAAATAAAATTCGATATATGTTGGGCAAAATAGAATGAAACAAATTTGTTTCATTTAGTACATGGATTTATGAACATGCAAGATGACATAAACCCAAAAAAGTAATGTAGCCCATTCCCCCCAAGGGGCCAATGACTTGTACACGTAACAGTGGCTCATTCCTTACATTAAGATTAAGTACTTCTAAGGTTTACATAAAAGAAATAAAAGACTGTTTAGGAAACATAGAAAACTTTAGGCATATATTACATTGACCATTACATTGCCTAAATTAGTAACATCACGAACATATGAAACCCATACACTTGATGTTTACCACAAACTATCCCCAAAAAAAAAAAGAATTACATAACCCAAGTATAGGTCCATCCAATTCAGAAACAACAACACATTGGTTAAGTATTGATATCATATGATGCATAGCACCCCATGTGAAGCACTAAAACTCCCAAAAAATTATGTTGCACAACAAAACGTTCAAGGCATCAGTTGTTATTCTTATTTACTTGCACACAATACTTGTTAACAGTTGGGTTGTAGTCTATTTCCATATTCAGATCTCCGTTGTCCCTGTTGACTGAAACACTTGCACACAAAGTGTAAGGTCCAAGAATCCCCTCAAAGTGGTTTTAATCATGACAACCAAATCAAATGCAACTTAGCATAATTCTGATTCCAAAAGAACTAACCATTTCATTTGAGAATGTGTCCAGAAGCAACGAGTTTCATCTTGCAAAAGGACAAATATGAGACGCTTCATTTTAATGGTTAACAGAAGCAATAAGTTGAAAGAATGACAAATCTGTGAAGGAAAACTTGAAATAAAGATGAGTAAGTTGAAAGCAACTCATTTAAGCATGCAGAAGCTATCAAGCTCTTCTCACAGTTTCCAGAAGCAAGAAGAAGCATCTCAAAGACTTCAAATGAAATTGCTTTAGAAGGGAGATTCATTTTAGAGGAAATTCTAAGAAGAAAGCAAAAACAGAATTTCACACTTAAGATATATCAACTGCAGAACATGAAACATGTCACAGAAGCATAAGAATTATCTGCAGTTGATCAGAAGCATTTCTGCAGAAGGAATTTGCAAGTCTAGATTCTGCAGAAGCAGCAAAGCAAACCAGAAAGTCTAAAATGATCTCCTGCTGATTTAGCTGAGGAACACAAGTTTAAATACACTTGAAATAATCCTGAAATCATCCTCAGTACATTCACAGAAGCATTGGTGAAGAAATGAGCCAGTTTTGCTATCTGCAGAAGCAAGTTCTGCAGAAGCATGAAGGCCAGTCAACTGGACAGCTGTACCTGTCAGCTTTTGCAGCTGTACCTGAAAGGGACTTATCAATACATCACAACTGGATCATTTTAACCTCATTCCAACGGCTACAAGGCTCCTCACCTATAAAAGGAGGTGCTCTCTTCACATTGAGATACACCTCTCACTCCAGAAGCATAAAATAATCTCTGCTCTTTCACTGCCAGCTTCTGGAACTTTTTCTCTCTCCTCAAATTCTTTCTAATCTGATTATACAAGTTGTTGAGGGGGAGTTTTGCTCACTAGGAAAGTCTGCTGCTACTCTGATTATAATCTAGTGAGCTATTTGTTCTTTACCTTGCTGTTTCTGTGCTTTTGAATGGTCAAAGAGATTGGTTTGTTGTAAAATCTCTTGTGGCACATTAGGTAAAGTTATTGGAGAGGTTTTAAAGGCTCTGGTGTGAGCCTGTGTGTGTTTGGTGTCTGCAGAAGGAAGTTCTGCAGATTTCTGGACCTGTGCTTCTGCAGAAAGTCCTGCAGTAAGTCAGGGTCTGTTTCTGTGAGTTTGGTGATTCTGTAGAAAGCCTGAAGAGGCTGTGGAAAAAGAATACTAGTGATAGTGTGTACCCAAAGGTTGTAACTGATTTGTTAGTGAGAAAAATCCTACAGAAGGTAGGGACTGGACGTAGCCTCAGGTTGAAAGAGGTGAACCAGTATAAAAACCTTTGTGTTTTCTTCTTTCCCTTACTCTCTTAACTTCTGCATGTGCACAAAAAGTTTTCAAAACTAATAATACCTAAGTAAGTGGCAACTAAATTGATTCCACCAAAGGAATCTTATTTTCAGCATAATAAGCATTAATACTTACAATTCTACTTGTGGAGATCCATCTTCTAATAAACAGCCAAGAACTTATCTTGAGCAGAATTTTATTAGAAGATAAAATTGCAGAATTTTAAAAGAATCACAATTCAACCCCCCTTCTTGTGATTCAACCATATACTTCAATTGGTACCAGAGCTTGCCTCTTGGGTTGAACTCACTTAACAGTGAGAGAGGAAAAGATCAAAGGGATGGCAAACCATGGAGCTGCAATGTTCATTCCAGAAGGATCATCCACAAACATACCACCAGCTTTTAATGGAAAAGATTATTACTATTGGAAGGATAGAATGAAACTGTTCTTGGAATCTCAAGATATTGATCTATGGGATATTATAGAAAATGGGAATTACATTCCCACTACAAGAAGAACCAGAGTTCTGGCTCCTTCCACAGAAGGTGAGTCTGAAGTTGTTGAAGAAGCACCAAAACCCAAACCTAGAGAAGAATGGACACAAGATGACAAACAAAGGTATCTTCTAAACTCTAAAGCTAAATTTTTTCTTCTTTGTGCATTAAGTAGAGGTGAATACGATAAAGTTGCTGGCTGCAACACAACAAAAGAAATATGGGATACTTTAAGAATTGCTCATGAAGGTACAGACCAAGTAAAAGAATCTAAAATCAATATTTTAATTCACCAATATGAAATGTTTAACATGATTGAACATGAAACTATAGATGAAATGTTTAGTAGGTTTACTATCATTATAAATGATTGAAAATCTCTTGGTAAAAGCTATTCTAATCAAGAACAAGTAAGAAAAATACTTAGAAGTCTCCCAAGAATATGGAGACCAAAAGTTACAGCAATTCAGGAAGCAAAGGATCTAGCTGTATTCAAGCTGGATGAGCTTCTTGGCTCTCTAAAAGTTCATGAACAAGAGCACATGGATGAATTGACAAGGAAGGACAAATTAATAGCTCTAAAAGCAAACACATCCAGAAGAAGTGTTTCTGCAGAAGATAAACCTTTAGAAGGAGAATCATCATCTTCTGAAAATGATGATGAACTAGCCTTCATATCAAAGAGAATACAAAGGCTAATCAGAAGAAAAGGCAAAGGAAAGAAATTTTTCAATTTCAAGAAGGAAGGACCAAAAGGTGAAAACAACAAAGGTCCTATCATCTGCTTTGAATGCAATAAACCAGGACATATCAAGGCAGAATGTCCACAGCTGAAAGAATCAAGGCCATTCCAGAAGAAGAAAGCCATTATGGCTACATGGGATGATTCTGACAGCTCTACAGAAGAAGAAGATGAAGCTGAAGCTGCACATTTGTGCTTCATGGCTGGAGAAGATGAAGAAGATGAGGTAATTACCTATACTCCTTCTGCATATAAAGAACTTGAAGATGCTTTTGAAAATTTGTTATCTGATTCACACACACTTGCACAAAAATGTGCTTTTCTTAAAGAACAATTAGTAAAATCTAAAGAAGAAAATGAAAAACTTAGAGAAGATAATAATAGGTTAATTAAAACCAACTACTGTCTTCAACAATCTCACTCTAAGTTATCTGAACAAGTCAAAACTGTGAGAAATAACTCTGCAGAAGCAGAAAAAACTGCATGACTGCAGAAAGAAAATATGCTTCTGCAGAAGAAAATTGATGAACTTCAAAATGATTTATGTAAATTTGTAAACAACACTCACAATTTAAATAAATTAATAGGAAAACAGCAGAGAAACCTCTGACAAAAGAGGTTTAGGATTTAATCAAGACAAGATTACAAAATCACACAAAATAGTTTTTATTCCAGCCAAAAGGAAACCTCCTCATTGTTCTTGGTGTAACAAACTTGGACATTATGATCAAAACTATTACAGAAGAAAAAGGAGTACCGGAAGAAAGGTATCTAACAACACAGGACCCAAGAAAATTTGGGTACCTAAATCATTGTTGTTCTCTGATGTAGGAACAAACAAAAGGGTCCAAGAAGAAAGAGCTATGGTTCTTGGACAGTGGATGCTCCAGACATATGACTGGAAACAAAAGCAAATTCACTCAACTACATATAATGGAAGGTGGAACAGTAACATTTGGAGACAACAACATGGCTCAAATCAAAGGTATTGGAAAGATAGGTATGCAAGGCTCTGCCCAAATTAATAATGTATACTATGTGAAAGGGTTAAAACATAATCTTCTTAGCATTAGTCAGTTATGTGACAGTGGCTATGAAGTTATGTTCCAACCTACATTCTGTGAAATTAGAGAATCATTTACTAAAAAGGTATTATTCTCAGGTATCAGAAGCAAGAATCTATATAGCATAAGTCTAGAAGAACTTCCACATTAAACCTGTCTTGCTTCTTTTGAAAATGAAAAATGGATTTGGCATAGAAAAGTAGGTCACTTAAACATGAAGTCCATTTCTAAATTATCCAAACTAGAACTTGTCAAAGGATTGCCAAAACTGAAATTTGATAAAGACAAAATTTGTGAAGCATGTGTAAAGGGAAAACATACCAAATCAAGCTTTCATCCCAAAAATGTAATAACCACAAAAAGAACTTTAGAGTTGTTGCATATTGATCTTTTTGGTCCTACTAAAACACCTAGTTTGGGAGGAAAGAAATATGGGCTTGTAATAGTAGATGATTACTCTAGATTCACATGGGTTTTGTTTTTAGCTACTAAGGATGAATCTTTTAAATCTTTCAGAATCTTTCTCAAGAAAGTTGAAAATGAAAGAAACCAAAAGGTAGCTTCTGTAAGAAGTGACCATGGAGGGGAATTTGAAAACTATTTTTTCAAAAACTATTTTGATGAAAGTGGAATTTCCAACAACTTCTCTTGTCCTAGAACTCCACAACAAAATGGAGTTGTAGAAAGGAAGAATAGAACTCTCCAAGAAATGGCAAGAACTATGTTAAGTGATAGTGGTATTCAAAAATACTTTTGGGGTGAGGCAGTTTCCACTGCATGTTACATACTTAACAGAGTCTCTATCAGAAGCATCCTTAATAAAAATCCATATGAATTATGGAAAGGAAGAAAACCCAACATTGCCTATTTTCACATATTTGGAAGTGAATGCTTCATATTAAACAATAAGGATAACCTTGAAAAATTTGATGCTAAATCTGAAAAAGGAATATTTCTTGGGTATTCTATCACTTCCAAAGCATATAGAATCTATAACCTCAAAAATCAGACAATAGAAGAAAGCATGCATATTATTTTCAATGATACTAACTCTCCTTCTCAAGCATGTGACAAGCAAGATTCTGATGATGAAAGTCAGCCAAAGAAAGTGCCTTCTGGAAATCATAGCTCTGCAGAAAAGGTTGTTGAACCTGCAGAAGCTGCAGAACCTGCAGAAGCTGTAGGTACTTCTGGAAAAGATTCTGATTGTCAAATGCAGAATCTGCCCAGAAGCTGGAAATCTGTGACTTACCATCCTCATGACAAAGTAATTGGAAATGTTGAGGAAGGTGTAAAAACAAGAAGACAATTAAAAAATATAAATAACACAGCTTTTCTTTCTCAAGTTGAGCCAAAAAGTGTAGAAGAAGCACTTGATGAAGAATCATGGGTTGAAGCCATGAAAGAAGAACTAGACCAGTTTGAGAAAAACAAGGTCTGGACTCTTGTGCCTCAACCAGATAATCACACCATAATTGGCACTAAATGGGTATTTAGAAACAAAATGAATGAAGAAGGTAAAGTTATCAGAAACAAAGCAAGGTTAGTAGCTCAAGGCTACAACCAACAAGAAGGTATTGATTTTGATGAAACTTTTGCTCCAGTAGCTAGATTAGAGGCTATTAGAATCCTTCTTGCTTTTGCTGCATTTAAAAACTTTAACCTTTATCAAATGGATGTGAAAAGTGCTTATCTAAATGGTTTCATAAGTGAGGAAGTTTATGTACACCAACCTCCTGGTTTTGAAAACAAAAAACATCCTAATCATGTTTTCAAATTAACAAAGGCTTTATTTGGTTTAAAACAAGCTCCTTGAGCTTGGTATGAAAGACTAAGCACATTCCTTTTACAAAATCAATTTTCAAGAGGTCAAATTGATACTACACTTTTCAGAAAAACTTTCAATAAGGATCTTCTCATTGTTCAAATTTATGTTGATGATATAATATTTGGATCTACTAATTTGAAAATGTGTGAAGAGTTTTCTGATCTTATGAAAGGTGAGTTTGAAATGAGTCTCATGGGTGAATTGAAGTTCTTCCTAGGACTTCAAATCAGACAAAAGAAGCATGGTATCTTCATAAATCAAGAGAAATACACTAAAGATCTCTTAAAGAAATATAAAATGGAAGGTTCAAAATCCATGGGGACTCCTATGCATCCCTCTGCAGTTTTAAATCTGGATGAAAATGGTAAACATGTTTTAGAAAAGGAATATAGAGGAATGATAGGATCTCTATTATACTTAACTGCTAGTAGACCTGACATTTTATACTCTGTAAGTCTATGTGCAAGATTTCAATCTTCTCCAAAAGAATCACATGTTGCAGCTGTAAAAAGGATTTTTAGATATCTTGCTGGAACTACAAATCTTGGATTATGGTACAAGAAAGGCACAGATTTTGAGCTTACAGGATATTGTGATGTTGATTATGCTGGAGATAAATTGGACAGAAAAAGTACTAGTGGAAGCTGCCAATTTCTTGGAGAATCATTAATCACTTGGTCTTGCAAGAAGTAGCCCACAATAGCTTTGTCCACCACAGAAGCAGAATATATCTCAGCAGCAAGCTGTTGTTCTCAAATGCTTTGGATTAAACATCAAATGGAGGACTACTGCTTGAGGTACACTAATATTCCTATCTTCTGTGATAATACCAGTGCAATTAACTTGTCCAAGAATCCAATTCAGCATTCTAGATCTAAACATATTGATATTAAACATCATTTCATTAGAGATCATTTCTAGAAGCATGACATTGAACTAAAATTCATTGAAACCAAACTTCAATTTGTTGATATTTTCACAAAACCTCTTGTTGAAGAGAGATTTGTGTTTCTTAGAAATAAAATTAATATGAAAAACCTTGTTGCTTGATGTGTGAATCAAAATTTGTATGTCACTGGAACTTAATATCTCCACAGAAGCAAATAGAGAAGCATATTTGCATGCAAAAGCACAAAACTGTAACAGTTACAGTAGCATGTGTAGCTTCTGGTACTTGAAATTAATTTCTCGCCTTCTGCAGAATAGTTCATGCAAATACTCTTCATTCCGCAAAACCTTTCTTGAGAAGGTGGATAAAAAAAAATTCACCTTCTGCAGACTTTAGCATAATCTAGTAAATAACAATTTTAGCTTCTACAAACATCATTCTTCAAAGGACAATTTCAAAGCTGCTTCTGCCCACCTGCTTATCAGGAGAAACGTGACAACAATGATTGTTGACTAACAAACATAGGTTAGTCACATCACACATACTAGGAAAGGTCACTTTCAAAGCTCAATACAGTTTATCCTTTCTAGCAAAAGTCAAAGCTGCACTTGTAGCCTTTTCATTCTATAGGAACTACAAAAGGAATAAAGAAAGTTAGCTTTTGTCTCTAGCTAAAAGCAGGTAGGTTAGTTGGTTCATGATTAAAGAAAATTAAAAGCTAATGATCGTTGGACATTAACCAACTTCATAAAAAACTGCGCACATGACTCCTTCCATCTCTCTCTCTCTCGTTCCCTCTCTCTTTCTCAAAAAAGGCAACGGCTAGTTGAGTTCCATTATTTAAGATTGCCTCTCAGCTAAAGGAACATCACTCTTCCCTCTTCACACTCAAACCTTTCACTTTCCAACCTCTGTCATATCTCTCTATCCCTGCTTTACATTCTTCGCTCATTATGAGAATTAAGCAAATAGCAATGGAGAAGAAAGACTCCTCTTCCACAGAATCTGATGATTTCATTGTGATGGGCAATGAAATAGTGCCATATGTTGAACCAGAATCTGCTCAGTCTCCCACCATTGAACCCTCTGTTTCTAGCCACTCAACAGAGCAAGCTTCTACTCCTACTGAACCTTCAGCAAATGAGCCTCAACCTAACCAAACACCTTCTCAACCCTCCATTACACCAACACCTTCAGTTGACACTACACCTAAAGCACAAATTGCTTCTGTAGTATATGTTAGAAGGTCTGAAAGGCGTCGTGCTGGCCCTGCCTTCAAAACCATAGGAAATGATCCCAATAAACCAATAGAAATAGACTCTCCTTCTGTCACTCACACTGCAGTCCCTTCCCATGTCAATGAGGCCCTCAAGACTGGTGAAAAGAAGAAGGAAAGCTCAAGTGAAAGCTTGGAGGAAGGTGACCCCTCAGAAGGATCACAAGACTCTAACTGTGACCTTTTTGATAATGAGGAAGTGCTGAAAATCTTCAATGAGAAATGGGAATGGAAGGCTGTCATCCTTGGCAAGATATTTCTCCTTAGAGAAATTAAAAAATGTGGATGGGACATTGGTCATTTTGTCCAGAAGCAGGATTGGGGAGATTATCTTCTCTTAAGGGAACCTGTCTATGAGAGGCTTGTAAGAGCATTTTATGCTTCTGCAAGTCAGTATAGGAGTGATGGCAACTCCCTGGTGGTAGACATTAAAGGATCAACAATTGTGATCACAGCTGAGACCATAGCAGAAGTACTAGGCTGTAGTTCTGTCCAAAACAAGCTATATGATGATTGGTATACCTCAGCTGGTGTGACCAAGTCGGATGTCACAAAGAAAATCCTCAGCAACTCTAATTCACAACTTCTGTCCAGCAAACTCATTCCCATTTGCAGGCTGTTTCACAAGCTGTGCATCTTCTCAATTCTCCCAAGGGCTGGCACTCTTGAAAGAGTTTCTGACATTGACCTTATGGTCATTTATCATCTCCTTATGGGTAAACCCTTTTCCCTTTCTTATTTGATCCTTAGAAGCATGATTTCATCAGCTAATCCCCAGAGAGCATATGCTAGTTTACCCTATGACATGCTTTTCACAAGAATCTTTAGACTCAATAACATCTCCCTAGAAGATGAAGCTTCTAGTGATACTTGCAGCACTTTTGGAAAGATGAATGTGCAGAGAATGTTAATTGAAAAACCTAAGCCATCTCAATACTACTCCAGTCCAAGTGAAAGTGAAGAAGAGGAGAATACAGCACCCAGAACCAAGAAAAGAAAGATCTATTCAGCTGGTGCTTCTGGAGAACCTTCAACCAAGAATCTGAAGGTTTCCTCTCCTTCTTTAGATCCAGATGTGTCTACTAAATCCATATCATCTACATCACTGTCTCTTGACTCCATTCCTGGGGAAGAAGCTGCCTCTCAGCCTAAATCACCACCTACAGAAGCACCCCATCATGAAGATTCTCAAGAAACTATCAGTGCTTCTGCAGAGGGCATGGCAGTTGACACATTGGCCAACTTGGCTCAAGCTCTTCCTGATTTCCCTCCTTTCCCTCAGGATAATTCTCCAGTACATTTTCAATCCCCCACAAGATCAATTCTAGCTGCTGAGAAGAAAGAAAAGGAAGAAGTGCAGAAGGAAGCTACTGTTTCAGCTCCTTCAGTAGGTACATTTGGAACTGATATGGTTAATCAGTTCCTTGCTTCTCCAATACTGGACTATGGGTTACCTGCTGCTGCACCAATTATGGATAATATACCTGCTATCTCTTCACATCTTTCCCCAATGAACACTTTTATTCAACAACTGAGTAGTGAAAAACCTGTTGAAGAGCCTGCTGCTCCAAAATCTGATGTTGCTGCTTCTGGTGAACCTTCTAAGGATGCTTCTTGTAACATCCTGCTAATTAAGACCTTAATTCATAGGAATATCATAACTTAAAGTAGAATGAAGAAAAGAAAAGGTACAGGAAAGCTTAAGAGGCAAAAACTAAGGTTGTTGCTTGATGTTGGTTCTAAGCCTAATGACCTTGGTGCACTAAATTGCAAATATTTAGAGTTGTATATGTTCGATTGAGGTGATTCCACTCTCATTAGAAAGCTTATTTTCGGGGCTTCAGTTTGATAGGTTATATGATAGGGTTTGGATGAAAACTGCACCTTCAAACAGACTCATTTTTTGCGCTTGAGCGAGGATATCAGCAAGAAGGGAAAATTGCAATCTGGTTTTCTCGGTCTAGCTGAGCTCGAGCGCAGCCTGAGCACAGAAAAACAGAGAGTAATTTGAGAAATTCAGCCCGAGCTGAGCTCAAGCGCAGCCTAAGCGAGAACTTGCGCTTGAGCTGCGCTCAAGCGAGGCTTGAGCACAGGCCCGATCTCTACACTTTAAAAACATAAGTTACGGTTTCTTTCTTGAATTCTTTCCGTTTCTTCTTCATTTTAGAGAGAGAAAGAGCAGTTTCTAGAGAGAGGAACGCCTTGGGAACTTGGAGGAAGAGGATCAAAGCTAAGGCTCTCCAACCCTAGTCCTCCCCAACCTTCTTCCCTTCTCTTAGGGCTTCTATTGAGGTGGGTGTAACTCTCACTTGACTGTTCTGGATGTTGCCACTTCATGTTCCCCATTCTTTTTCCCCTTTCCTTCTATGAATTAATGATATATGTGTAGTATGAACATATGAACTATGAATATATTGATAATTGTATGTATTGAATTGCCAAAACCTTATGATTGGATGATTCTGTATGATGGATTTGATTATGTTATTCTGGAATTCATGGGCCTTTGGCCATCACAGTCATGGAATTATGAATTTAAGAAATCATAGAGCTTTTGGGCTATCACAGGGTCTTTGACCATCACAGGCCTTCGGGCAAATTATTTAAGAACAACGGGGTAACCACATCGAACTCATGGCCAAAAGGGAGATGGGATCCCCAATCACAGAATTATATTTAAATGCTATTTAAAATTTAATCATAGGTAACCTTGGATGACGGTCCTTGGTTACATGGTCGAGCGCTTATCACAGTCACGTTACAGAGAAAAGACCCTGGGTGTCGGGAACAACACCTCACAGCCATGCATTGCATCTTGATGATTTATTTTCTTTGTGTTGAATTCTGTATCATTATCTCTATTATGTCTCTTAAATTTATATGTATGCCATGATGGTTCTTGGTTGCTTTCCCCCACACTGCACACACTCTTACACTCACTGGGACGTTGGTCTCACCCCATTCCATGGGAACAATATTTTTAGTGGTGCAGGATACTGATCAGAGCTATGACGAGTAGTAGATGGCATGTGAAGACCAGTAGTCTTATTGTTTATGTTACTTTGATGTTTTTCATGTTGTTTAGAACCACTAGTGTTATTTGTTAAAGCTACTTTAGGAATCATTATGTTAATTTAATATTTTTGTATTGGAGCCTTGATGGCAACATTATGTTATTATTTCCTTGAGTTATATATGTATTGTTGGAGCTTTAGTAATTGTTGGGTTACTCAAGCGATGGTATTGTATGTCGATACGCGAAATGAATGAAATAATTTCACGAATTTTGAAATAGTTCTTCCAACAGGCATTATTTCTGAATTTAGAAATTAGGATGTTACACTTCTCCTTCCAAATCCATGGAGAAGAATATCCGGAAGCTCAAGTCTGACATGAAGAAACTGTTTTCCAATGTGAACGCTCTCCAAAACACAGTAAATGCAATGATTGAGAGGTTCACACAGCATCAGTTTTGGTTTAACAATTTTGTGCTTCCAGTGATTGCACCTTAGGCTCCTCCAATGCCTTTCACACAGTTTCAGCCCCCACAGAACCTTCTGCAGCCTTCTACTTCTTCATCATCTGACCACTCATCTCCATCTAAGTGAAAGATGATGATTCTGCTTCTCCTCATACACTTCCCTTGTATTTTTTGATTGATGACAAAGGGGGAGAAGTAGTACTAAGTAGTTTAGGGCTGACATTTTAGTTTAAGGGCTGATATTTGCTTATATCTGTTGAATTCTGATTCTGGCTGTTTTATGATTGACTTTTTTGGTGTAATCGTTTTGATTAATGATGAATGACAAATGATGATGTTTGCTGCATATTTCTAAGTTTAATTAATGATTGAATCATACAATTTGCTGCAAAAGATCAAATTGAAGTGTGAATCGGATTTCAAATCATATAATCTGCAACAATCATTATTTCCCAAATAAATTCTAAAATTCAGGGGGAGTTTGGTATTAAAAATCAGAATTATCTAAGTGATTCTTGATTGGGTTGTCATCATCAAAAAGGGGGAGATTGTAAGGTCCAAGAATCCCCTCAAAGTGGTTTTAATCATGACAACCAAATCAAATGCAACTTAGCATAATTCTGATTCCAAAAGAACTAACCATTTCATTTGAGAATGTGTCCAGAAGCAACATGTTTCATCTTGCAAAAGGACAAATATGAGAAGCTTCATTTTAATGGTTAACAGAAGCAATAAGTTGAAAGAATGACAAATCTGTGAAGGAAAACTTGAAATAAAGATGAGTAAGTTGAAAGCAACTCATTTAAGCATGCAGAAGCTATCAAGCTCTTCTCACAGTTTCCAGAAGCAAGAAGAAGCATCTCAAAGACTTCAAATGAAATTGCTTTAGAAGGGAGATTCATTTTAGAGGAAATTCTAAGAAGAAAGCAAAACCATAATTTCACTCTTAAGATATATCAACTGCAGAACATGAAACATGTCACAGAAGCATAAGAATTATCTGCAGTTGATCAGAAGCATTTCTGCAGAAGGAATTTGCAAGTCTAGATTCTGCAGAAGCAGCAAAGCAAACCAGAAAGTCTAAAATGATCTCCTGCTAATTTAGCTGAGGAACACAAGCTTAAATACACTTGAAATAATCCTGAAATCATCCTCAGTACATTCACAGAAGCATTGGTGAAGAAATGAGCCAGTTTTGCTGTCTGCGGAAGGAAGTTCTGCAGAAGCATGAAGGCCAGTCAACTGGACAGCTGTACCTGTCAGCTTTTGCAGCTGTACCTGAAAGGGACTTATCAATACATCACAGCTGGATCATTTTAACCTCATTCCAACGGCTACAAGGCTCCTCACCTATAAAAGGAGGTGCTCTCTTCACATTGAGATACACCTCTCACTCCAGAAGCATAAAATAATCTCTGCTCTTTCACTGCCAGCTTCTGGAACCTTTTCTCTCTCCTTGAATTCTTTCTAATCTGATTATACAAGTTGTTGAGGGGGAGTTTTGCTCACTAGGAAAGTCTGCTGCTACTCTAATTATAATCTAGTGAGCTATTTGTTCTTTACCTTGCTGTTTCTGTGCTTCTGAAAGGTCAAAGAGATTGGTTTGTTGTAAAATCTCTTGTGGCACATTAGGTAAAGTTGTTGGAGAGGTTGTAAAGGCTCGGATGTGAGCATGTGTGTGTTTGGTGTCTGCAGAAGGAAGTTCTGCAGATTTCTGGACCTGTGCTTCTGCAGAAAGTCCTGCAGTAAGTCAGGGTCTGTTTCTGTGAGTTTGGTGATTCTATAGAAAGTCTGAAGAGGCTGTGGAAAAAGAATACTAGTGATAGTATGTACCCAAAGGTTGTAACTGCTTTGTTAGTGAGAAAAATCCTACAGAAGGTAGGGACTGGACGTAGCCTCAGGTTGGAAGAGGTGAACCAGTATAAAAACCTTTGTGTTTTCTTCTTTCCCTTACTCTCTTAACTTCTGCATGTGCACAAAAAGTTTTCAAAAATAATAATACCTAAGTAAGTGGCAACTAAATTGATTCCACCAAAGGAATCCTATTTTCAGCATAATAAGCATTAATACTTACAATTCTACTTGTGGAGATCCATCTTCTAATAAACAGCCAAGAACTTATCTTGAGCAGAATTTTATTAGAAGATAAAATTGCAGAATTTTAAAAGAATCACAATTCAACCCCCCTTCTTGTGATTCAACCATATACTTCAATTGGTACCAGAGCTTGCCTCTTGGGTTGAACTCACTTAACAGTGAGAGAGGAAAAGATCAAAGGGATGGCAAACCATGGAGCTGCAATGTTCATTCCAGAAGGATCATCCACAAACAGACCATTAGCTTTTAATGGAAAAGATTATTACTATTGGAAGGATAGAATGAAACTGTTCTTGGAATCTCAAGATATTGATCTATGGGATATTATAGAAAATGGGAATTACATTCCCACTACAAGAAGAACCAGAGTTCTGGCTCCTTCCATAGAAGATGAGTCTGAAGTTGTTGAAGAAGCACTAAAACCCAAACCTAGAGAAGAATAGACACAAGATGACAAACAAAGGTATCTTCTAAACTCTAAAGCTAAATTTTTTCTTCTTTGTGCATTAAGTAGAGGTGAATACGATAAAGTTGTTGGCTGCAACACAGCAAAAGAAATATGGGATACTTTAAGAATTGCTCATGAAGGTACAGACCAAGTAAAAGAATCTAAAATCAATATTTTAATTCACCAATATGAAATGTTTAACATGATTGAACATGAAACTATAGATGAAATGTTTAGTAGGTTTACTATCATTATAAATGATTTAAAATCTCTTGGTAAAAGTTATTCTAATCAAGAACAAGTAATAAAAATACTTAGAAGTCTCCCAAGAATATGGAGACCAAAAGTTACAGCAATTCAGGAAGCAAATGATCTAGCTGTACTCAAGCTGGATGAGCTTCTTGGCTCTCTAAAAGTTCATGAACAAGAGCTCATGGATGAATTGCCAAGGAAGGACAAATCAATAGCTCTAAAAGCAAACACATCCAGAAGAAGTCTTTCTGCAGAAGATAAACCTTCAGAAGGAGAATCATCATCTTCTGAAAATGATGATGAACTAGCCTTCATATCAAAGAGAATACAAAGGCTAATCAGAAGAAAAGGCAAAGGAAAGAAATTTTTCAATTTCAAGAAGGAAGGACCAAAAGGTGAAAACAGCAAAGGTCCTATCATCTGCTATGAATGCAATAAACCAGGACATATCAAGGCAGAATGTCCACAGCTGAAAGAATCAAGGCCATTCCAGAAGAAGAAAGCCATGATGGCTACATGGGATGATTCTGACAGCTCTACAGAAGAAGAAGATGAAGCTGAAGCTGCACATTTCATGGCTGGAGAAGATGAAGATGAGGTAATTACCTATACTCCTTCTGCATATAAAGAACTTGAAGATGCTTTTGAAAATTTGTTATCTGACTCACACACACTTGCACAAAAATGTGCTTCTCTTAAAGAACAATTAGTAAAATCTAAAGAAGAAAATGACAAACTTAGAGAAGATAATAATAGGTTAATTAAAACCAACTACTGTCTTCAACAATCTCACTCTAAGTTATCTGAACAAGTCAAAACTGTGAGAAATAACTCTGCAGAAGCAGAAAAAACTGCATGACTGCAGAAAGAAAATATGCTTCTGCAGAAGAAAATTGATGAACTTCAAAATGATTTATGTAAATTTGTAAACAGCACTCACAATTTAAATAAATTTATAGGAAACAGCAGAGAAACCTCTGATAAAAGAGGTTTAGGATTTAATCAAGACAAGATTACAGAATCACACAAAATAGTTTTTATTCCAGCCAAAAGGAAACCTCCTCATTGTTCTTGGTGTAACAAACTTGGACATTATGACCAAAACTGTTACAGAAGAAAAAGGAGTACCAGAAGAAAGGTATCTAACAACACAGGACCCAAGAAAATTTGGGTACCTAAATCATTGTTGTTCTCTGATGTAGGAACAAACAAAAGGGTCCAAGAAGAAAGAGCTATGGTTCTTGGACAGTGGATGCTCCAGACATATGACTGGAAACAGAAGCAAATTCACTCAACTACATATAATGGAAGGTGGAACAGTAACATTTGGAGACAACAACAAGGCTCAAATCAAAGGTATTGGAAAGATAGGTATGCAAGGCTCTACCCAAATTAATAATGTATACTATGTGAAAGGGTTAAAACATAATCTTCTTAGCATTAGTCAGTTATGTGACAATGGCTATGAAGTTATGTTCCAACCTACATTCTGTGAAATTAGAGAATCATCTACTAAAAAGGTATTATTCTCTAGTATCAGAAGCAAGAATCTATATAGCATAAGTCTAGAAGAACTTCCACATTAAACCTGTCTTGCTTCTTTTGAAAATGAAAAATGGATTTGGCATAGAAAAGTAGGTCACTTAAACATGAAGTCCATTTCTAAATTATCCAAACTAGAACTTGTCAAAGGATTGCCAAAACTGAATTTGATAAAGACAAAATTTGTGAAGCATGTGTAAAGGGAAAACATACCAAATCAAGCTTCCATCCCAAAAATGTAATAACCACAAAAAGAACTTTAGTGTTGTTGCATATTGATCTTTTTGGTCCTACTAAAACACCTAGTTTGGGAGGAAAGAAATATGGGCTTGTAATAGTAGATGATTACTCTAGATTCACATGGGTTTTGTTTTTAGCTACTAAGGATGAATCTTTTGAATCTTTCAGAATCTTTCTCAAGAAAGTTGAAAATGAAAGAAACCAAAAGGTAGCTTCTGTAAGAAGTGACTATGGAGCGGAATTTGAAAACTATTTTTTCAAAAAATATTTTGATGAAAATGGAATTTCCCACAACTTCTCTTGTCCTAGAACTCCACAACAAAATGGAGTTGTAGAAAGGAAGAATAGAACTCTCCAAGAAATGGCAAGAACTATGTTAAGTGATAGTGGTATTCAAAACTTTTGGGGTGAGGCAGTTTCCACTGCATGTTACATACTTAACAGAGTCTCTATCAGAAGCATCCTTAATAAAAATCCATATGAATTATGGAAAGGAAGAAAACCCAATATTTTCACATATTTGGAAGTGAATGCTTCATATTAAACAATAAGGATAACCTTGAAAAATTTGATGCTAAATCTAAAAATGGAATATTTCTTGGGTATTCTATCACTTCCAAAGCATATAGAATCTATAACCTCAAAAATCAGACAATAGAAGAAAGCATGCATATTATTTTCAATGATGCTAACTCTCCTTCTCAAGCATGTGACAAGAAAGATTCTGATGATGAAAGTCAGCCAAAGAAAGTGCCTTCTGGAAATCATAGCTCTGCAGAAAAGGCTGTTGAACCTGCAGAAGCTGCAGAACCTGCAGAAGTTGTAGGTGCTTCTGGAGAAGATTCTGATTGTCAAAAGCAGAATCTGCTATTTTATTCCTCAATGTTTTGGCACTTCGGTCAATAATCTGTGCAGGCCTTGAGGGAATAGTCAAATCCTCCCTCAATTGTACCGATTCTGAACTTATGATGTGAGAAGGATCATGAAGGTATTTTCTGAGTTGAGAGACATGGAATACATCATGGATGTTGGCTAAATGGGGTGGAAGGGCTATTCTGTATGCAAGGGAACCAACCCTTTGCAATATTTGAAAAGGACCGACAAAGCGGGGATTTAACTTTTTGGCTTTAATGGATCTTCCAATGCCAGTGGTGGGAGTAACTTTAAAAAACACATGGTCACCTTCCTCAAACTCTAGGTCCTTCCGCCTCCTATCAGCATAACACTTCTGGCGGTTCTGGGCAGTTACCAACTTTTCCCTAATCCTCTTAATCTTTTCTGTAGTTATCTGTACCAACTCTGGTCCTAAAACGCTTTTCTCTCCCGCCTCACACCAACATAACGGTGAGTTACACTTCCTACCATACAGCGCCTCATAGGGTGCCATACCTATACTACTATGGAAACTGTTGTTATAGGCAAACTCTATAAGAGGTAGGTACTTATCCCAACTACCCTTCTCTTCCAACACACAGGATCTAAGCATGTCCTCTAAGGTCTGGATTGTTCTCTCAGACTGCCCATCAGTCTGAGGGTGATAAGCGGTGCTAGACTTCAGTTTAGTACCAAAGGCTTGGTGTAGTGCATTCCAAAACCTAGAGGCAAATCTGGGATCTCTATCCGACACTATGCTGGAAGGTACACCATGAAGCTTCACAATCTCCTTGATATACAATTCTGCTAATTTGGTCAAAGGGTAGGTTGCCTTGATTGGTAAGAAATGAGCTGACTTGGTCAGCCGATCCACAATCACCCAAATGGCATCAAAGCCTGCTGGAACTCTGGGAAGTCCCATCACAAAGTCCATGGATATGGCTTCCTATTTCCACTCGGGAATTTCTAATGCTTTTAGCATACCTGAGGGCTTTTGGTGTTCTATCTTAACCTGTTGGCATACAAGACACCTAGAAACGAACTCAACTATCTCTCTCTTCATTCCATCCCACCAAAACATGGTCCTCAAGTCTTGGTACATCTTGGTAATACCCGGATGTACCGTGAACTTGCTCTTATGGGCCTCCTCTAAAATCTCCTCTCTAAGACTACCCCCCTTAGGGATACAGACTCTCCCTTGGAAGAGAATCATCCCATCCCCTGATACAGAAAATCCTGTTTGTCCCTTTCGGGACTGGAGTTCTAAGTCTAAGATCTGAGCCTCTCTAATCCTTGTCCTTAACTCATTAACTACTTCTAGCCTATGGAGTCTCATACTATCTCCCTCATAGTTCCCATCAAGTTTTAAATCCCTAAACTTCTCTAACAATACTAGCTCATGCACCATCATGGATGACGCATGCAGGGATTTCCCACTTAGGGCGTCGGCCACTACATTGGCCTTACCTGGATGGTACTTAAGCTCAAAGTCGTAGTCCTTTAGAAATTCCATCCACCTCCTCTGTCTCATGTTAAGTTCCTTCTGGTCAAACAGGTACTTTAAGCTCTTGTGATCACTAAAAACCTCAAACTGCACACCATATAGGTAATGCCTCCACACCTTGAGAGCAAACACTACTGCAGCCAACTCTAAGTCATGGGTTGGGTAATTTTCCTCATGGGGTCTAAGCTGTCTAGAACCATAGGCCACTACTTTCTTATCCTGCATCAAAACACAACCTAATCCCTTTCCTGAAGCGTCACTATACACTTCAAAGGATTTGGACAAGTCCGGCAATACCAACACCGGGGTGGTGGTTAACCTCTCCTTGAGTTCCTTGAAACTCTTCTCACATTTCTCATCCCAAACAAAAGCATGACCCTTACGAGTCAGCCGGGTGAGAGGTAAAGCCAACTGGGAAAAACCTCTAATAAACCTGCGATAATACCCAGCTAACCCTAAGAAACTCCTAACCTCAGTGACTGATTTGGGCCTCTCCCAACCAATCACTGCCTCTATCTTACTAGGGTCCACTGACACACCTTCACTAGATATCACATGTCCTAGGAAGTGAACTTTATCCAACCAGAAATCACATTTCTCAGGGTTAGCAAACAGTTTCTTCTCTCTCAACACTTCCAAAACCACTCTAAGATGTTGCCCATGTTCTTCTAAGGTTTTAGAATAGATAAGAATGTCATCGATGAATACAACCACAAACTTATCTAAATAGGGCCTAAAGATACGGTTCATGTAGTCCATGAATACAGCTGGAGCATTGGTCAAGCCAAATGGCATCACCAAATACTCATAATGCCCATACCTAGTCCTAAAAGCAGTTTTGGGAATATCCTCTCTTCTAATCTTTATCTGATGGTAACCTGATCTCAAGTCTATCTTAAAAAATACTACTGCCCCTCTAAGCTGATCTAACAGGTCATCTATCCTAGGCAAGGGATATTTATTCTTAATTGTTACCTTGTTCAACTGCCTAAAGTCAACACACAACCTCATGCTACCATTCTTCTTCTTAACAAGGAGCACTGGAGCTCCCCAAGGGGATACACTAGGCCTAATGAACTGCTTCTCTATTAATTCCTCTAGTTGCTTCTTAAGTTCACCCATCTCCAAGGGTGACATTCTATAGGGAGCCTTAGAAATAGGCCCTATGCCCGGCACAAGGTCTATGGAAAACTCAGTCTCTCGGTCCGGAGGTAAGGTGGTCACCTCACTAGGGAAAACATCCTGGAACTCCCTAACAATGGCTATGCTGTTTAGGTCGGGTTTCGACTCTACAGTTGAGGAAAGCAGTAATATAAAACAATAACTACCATCAGTCAGGCATTCAGAAATTTGAGTGGAGCAAGATAACAAATATGATGGTCTCTCCTTCGGGGAAGGAAGAAGAGTAGGGAAAACAATTTCTTTATTGCAACAGTCAAGCATGACCTGGTTACGGGATAACCAGTTCATACCCAAAATAACATCAAGTTTTTTCAATGGAAGACAAATCAAATCAACTTCAAATATCCTACCTTGAATTTCTAAGGGACATGCAAGACACACTAAGGAAGTGGGAATGGCTTCCTTAGCAGGGGTATGGACATTCAAATGAAAAGGTAAATGAGTGGCATGCAATTTCATCCTTTCCACACAGTCACAAGAAATAAAGGAATGAGTTGCTCCAGAATCATACAGTACAATCAAAGGAGTGTCATTTAGATTACAAGTACCTTGCATCAGATCATCGGCCTGAGTTGCCATCTCACCGTTGAGGGTAAAGACCCTTCCGGTAGCTTGGGGTTTGGGCTGGTCCTTCTTCCTCTTTGGGCAGTCCCCAATCATGTGATTTGGTTCCCGACAGTAGAAACAGACTCGTTGTCCTACCAGGCACTCGCCCCGATGGTGCTTGCCACACTTGGGACAAATAGGAGAAGCGGTAGTGGAGGGAAGGGCGACCTGCTTGCCCTTTCCTCCCTGGAACTGAGGTCGAAAATTCTTACTGACAGGTGCATCATCTCTCTTCCTCTTACTCTCAACCCAAGTCCTAACTGCCGGCTTGGGCGCCTCATCCACCAAACTTTGCTCGACGACCAGACACTTGGTCACCAAGGCTGGGAAATCCTTGAGCTGGAAGGCTGACACAATTTTCCTGATCTCGGGCTTGAGGCTCGCTTCCAAGTGAGAACATTTCCAACCCTCATTAGGATTGGCTTGCAGCAGGGAGTGATACTTGGAGAGTTCTTCAAACTTGGCCACAAATTGGCCCACGGTCATGTTGCCTTGCTTCAGATTAAGAAATTCTAGCTCTTTCTGTTTCTTGACTGGTTCAGGGAAATACTTCTCCAGGAATACATTCTGGAATGCATCCCAAGAGAGTAAAGTTTCCGGAGCGTTCAAACTGATCTTCGCATTCTTCCACCAATTCTCTGCTTCTCCTTGTAACATGTAGGTAGCAAATCTCACCTTCAGGTCGTCCGCACAAGCCATCACCTCAAAGATCTTGTCCATGGCATTAAGCCAGGAGTCTGTTGCTGCTGGGTCATAAGCCCCATTAAAGGCTGGAGGGTGGTGTTTCCTGAATTCTTTTAATCCCTGAAGAAAAGGATCTACTACTGTCCCCGGTGGAGGAGTACCGGTGGACTGCCTGTGCAAGGCCTGAAGTACTGCGGCATTAGAGGCGGCTTGCTCCCCCATGATTTGGGTGAGCATATGAAGGGCCACCGCCACGGGATCCTGAGGTTGATCCGGTGAGGGTGAAGGTGAATTGGCACGAAGACGTCCCCTCCTACCGTTAGCCATGACCCTATACACATCATTAAGAAATATCCAGGTGATCAGTCTATCAATTCCCTAATAATGCATATAAAATTATGACTAACTTAAGGAGTAACACATAACCACAGTCCGACTGGAGTGAACTGCTCTGATACCAAAATGTAACGTCCTAATTTCTAAATTCAGAAATAATGCCTGTTGGAAGCACTATTTCCAAATTCGTGAAATTATTTCATTCATCTCGCGTATCGACATACAATACCATCGCTTGAGTAACCCAACAATTACTAAAGCTCCAACAATACATATATAACTCAATGAAATAATAACATACTATTGCCATCAAGGCTCCAATACAAAAATATTAAACTAACACAATGATTCCTAAAGTAGCTTTAACAAATAACACTAGTGGTTCTAAACAACATGAAAAACATCAAGTAAAATAAACAATAAGACTAATGGTCTTCACATGCCATCCACTACTCGTCATAGCTTTGATCAGTATCCTGCACCACTGAAAATATTGTTCCCATGGAATGGGGTGAGACCAACGTCCCAGTGAGTGTAACAGTGTGTGCAGTGTGGGGGAAAACAACCAAGAACCATCATGGCATACACATAATTTAAGAGACATAAAAGAGATAATGATACAGAATTCAACACAAAGAAAATCAATCATCAAGATGCAATGCATGGCTGTGAGGTGTTGTTCCCGACACCCGGGGTCTTTTCTCTGTTAACTGTGATGAGCGCTCGGCCATGTAACCAAGGACCGTCGTCCAAGGTTACCTATGATTAAATTTTAAATAACATTTAAATATAATTCTGTGATTGGGGACCCCATCTCCCTCTTAGCCATGAGTTCGATGTGGTTACCCCGTTGTTCTTAATTAATTTGCCCGAAGGCCTGTGATGGTCAAAGACCCTATGATAGTCTGAAGGCTCTATGATTTCTCTTAAATTCAGAATTTCATGACTGTGATGGCCAAAGGCCCATGAATTACATAATAATATAATCAAGAATCATCAAACATAATCAAGAACCATCATACAGAATCATCCAATCATCTACCCTAAGGTTTTGGCAATCCAATACATACAATAATCAGTACATTCACAATTCATATGTTCCTACTATACATATATCACTAATTCATAGAAGGAAAGGGGAAAAAGAATAGGGAACATGCAATGGCAATCATCCAGAACAAACAAGTGAAAGTCCACACACCTGTGAGTTGAGAAAACGGAGAAAGAACGAAGAACGGAGGGCCTTGAAGGGAGAAAGATTGAGGCAAGACTCGTTCTTGATGAGTAGAATTCGTTCTTGGCCTTTGCTGGGACTTTCTCTCACTAGAACCTCTCTCTCTTTCTCTGAAAATACGAAAGAATGGAAGAAGGAACTGACTGAAACCGTCCACGAACGTGTTTTAAAATGCAGAAATCGGACCTGCGCTCAAGCGAAGCAGCTCGAGCGCGAGTTCTCGCTCAGGCTGCGCTTGAGCTCAGCTCAAGCTGAATTTCCTCGAATTGCTCTCTGTTTTTCTGCGCTCAGGTTGCGCTCGAGCTCAGCTTGAGCGAGAAAACCAGATTGCAATTTTCCCTTTTTACTGGTATCCTCGCTCAGGCTGCGCTTGAGCTCAGCTCGAGCGAGGAAACCAGAGTGAGATTTTCCCTTCTTGTTAAGGTGCAGTTTTCATCCAAACCCTATCGTGTAACCTATCAAACTGAAGCCCCGAAAATAATCTTTCTAATGCGAGTGGAATCCTCTCCAACGGACATCTACAACTCTAGATATTTTCAATTTAGTGCATCAAGGTCATTAGGCTTAGAACCAACATCAAGCACAACCTATTTTTCTTCATTCTACTTTAAGTTATAAAATTCCTATGAATCAAGGTCTTAATTAGTGGGATGTTACACGTTACAAGCGTATCAACGTTAAAAGCGCAAAAATTAACCAAGTTATGAATATAACGAATTGGTTCGAGACGAGTGCGTTACAAGCGTATCAACGTTAAAAGCGCAAAATTTAACCAAGTTATGAATATAACGGATTGGTTCGAGACGAGTGCGTTACAAGCGTATCAACGTTAAAAGCGCAAAAATTTAACCAAGTTATGAATATAACGAATTGGTTCGAGACGAGTGCGTTACAAGCATATAAAAAACGCAAAACTTAAGTTATCCAAAACAATTCGAGATAACTGCGTTACAAGCGTATTAACGTTAAAAGCGCAACTTGAGTTACAAAACAGTTCGAGACGACAAGCATTTCGAGCGTATCAACGTTAAAAGCGCAATTATATTGATTCAAACGACAAAAACCCAGAATACGAAAGCGTTCGAGACGAGAATGTAAAAACCAGAAACCATTAACGTTGAACTATTCATACAAAAACAAGACAAATTTTATAAGCAAAAAGTACAAGTTAAAAGACAAAGGGATCATTCTTCATACGGGCCGACTTCCTCCCCAGAGGCTACATCAACAAAAACCCTCTTTTCCATGTCGACCCGGCAGATCTTTCCCTGGAAAACCTCATACTTAGCCGAAGATCCTTCAACCTTCAAACCGGGATTGAGGACCCCTAGTTGCGCCACAACATTCCCAAAAGAAGCAGCGCTGATTTGCTCAGAAAGCTTCACCAAGCGAGTCCTCTCTTCGTTGAACTTAGCTTGCGCCTTCTGCAAGTTCTTCTTCAGCAAATCAGACACTACAGCCTCAGTCATCTCGGTCGCATGAGGGTTCAACCGCAATTGCTCCAAGTCAGTTTTCAGCTTTGCAATCTCTTGCTCATAAGTTTTGTTCTTCGCTTTGGCCGACTTGAGACTCCCTTGTATTTTAACTTGTCTTTTTTCTCAAGTTCCAACGCCTCATGCGCAGCTTTAAGATCAGCCAAAACTGTATCCCTCTCAGCCGTATGGGTTTCGAGGTCAACCGAGATCTGCTCAGACATTGGAATGACATCAAGCCTCAGATGCCTTATATACGCCGCATGTTGAAGACACTGACGCTCGACGTCCATCAAGTCCTCGATCTTGGGGACACTCTCATGGACCGACTTCATAAAGGGATTATAGAGAATACGGTCCACCTCAGGAGTATCCAAGTCGACCTCCGAATCATACAGATTCAACCCGGATTCCTCTGAAGACTCACCCTCATGTCCAGTGAGGACAGGATCAACATTGACGACAGGTTGAGTCCCTAGGCCATCCCCACCGTCGGTCCGGGTAAAATCCAGGTCGACCCGGACGTCATCATTACCTTGGGCATTTTGTAAAGCCCCCAATTGCCTCAACGCTGCAGAAGCCATCGAAGCTGCAAAAGACAAAATCGGAATGGTCAGCCGAGACGAAAATAAAAGAAAAAACTCGCAAATAATTAGACTAAATCTTACCAATTCTGGACCCAGTGCTATGAGTCGGACCATCTAAGATTTTCTTAGATGAAAACACCCCACATTCCTCAACCGACTTTTGCAATAACTCCTTTACCGCCGCATCCTGTGGGGACAGAGCTGACTCTGAAACCTCAAAATCGGATGACTTCATATCATAATGATGATCACTCCAATAAATCGGAAAGCGAGGAGTGTTCGAAGACCGTTCCTCCCAAAACTTGGCCGCCTGAACTTGAAAAAATTCCTGTTTGAAAGTGATGCTCCCCCTCTTGGCCGACTCACAATAAGGGGTTATCAATTTTCGGTCCTTGTGACCCCTAAAAGAAATCCAACTTTTCAGAGTCTGCTTCTTCTCCTGGGGAGGATGCTTCCTTAACAGTATAAAATAATTAAAGAATAACTTTACAAACGGTGTGAACCCGAACTCAGTCAGGATCAACTCGAAACACCTTATAAAGGCCCATGAATTAGAATGCAGTTGCGAAGACGCACACCGCAAGAACTTTAGCATCCGTTCTTGAAAGTCGGAAAACGAAAGCCTCAACTTCACCTTCGAATGGAAAAAATCATAAGTATACAAAAATGGGGTATTGGTCTCGGATAAATGACACACTCGGCCCCCTCGAGGTGGCAACACCATATTATAGGCTTCCTTCATCTCAGCTGAGCTAAAAACCTCCAGGTCGATCAAACGTTCCTGAAAATGCTCAGGGCAACCGGGTCTATACACTGAACAGGTTCCAAGAACCTCTGGATCCACCCACCTATACCTATCAGCCCACAAGAGCACAAAATAATCTCCATCGTTGGGCTCAGCCATATCAACACCTGCAGAGGTGATAGTGTAACAACTACCCTCATTAGAACCAAGACGGCTAGTGCCTGACTCATCAAAAATACTATCATACGAATCCGTCTCGGATTTTATATTATTATTCTCGTCCCGATTCTCCCCCTCAGAGGCCATATTTCTCCGCCTCAATATCGAAATCACTTCAGGACTTAACCCCTCATTGTCCCCACAGGATGACCGACAACGTGATTCCCACGACTCAGGTTTCCCAGAAAGAACTTCCAAAGAATCACTCTCACTCATTTGCGTAAAAAGAAGAAGAAAGGAGAAAAGAAATACCTGATAGTCGGATACGAAATTCGGGTTGAGAAGCGGATAGCCGGATCGAGATTCGGGATTGCAATCACAGAGAGAGAGTCAAAATAGACAAATGAAGCAAAGTGAAAAAATGGAACTTCTCCACCCCTATTTATAGGGCCGAAAAGGCCCATTACCGTTCTGGCCTAGGAAGTCGAACCGTCGCGACCCAATGCCAAAGCGACAGGTCACCTGGTATTCGAAGCGTCGTAAGAACCTGAAACGTTTCTAAAAAAGCGAAACGTCGCAACGGTATGTCAGACAGAAACCCGTCCCGGCACAGGGGAGGTAAACTTAGTCCAACCCGGACCTGGATATCTAGTTCCAACGCACCTCTGAAGAAACACTAATGTCTCAGCCCACGGGGGTCATACCAAATGGCCCCGAATGCCGGTTCGAGATGCCAATGCTCCATCTTGCACCAAGGTTAACGCTTCGTCTCGAACCATAACACAGAAAGACGGTCATCGTTGCGTACGCCACAAAATCGTCTCGGCCCATAAATACCGTCTTGAACAAATCAGGTATATTTAAACTCAAAGTCAACTTTTAAAGTTGACAAGAGCTGGGGGGCTTCTGTTACGGTCTAAACCTAAGGCCCAACAACCGATATGGCCCATACGCTATATTATTATCATATCCGCAAATATATAATAATGTCCACACAAAATATAATCATATCTGCAATTATATCTGCAATATCTCATTATATAAAATACAATTATGACATCTATAATTATATGATTACACCTGCATACTTACTCCTTTTGTACAAAGGCACACTATACAAAGGCCCACTTACTATACAGGGAAAACCCTATATATAGAGATGATTGACAGATCATCAGGTACGCAATCTCACTCAGTCAACCCCTTGACTGTTTTACCTATCTGACTTGGGCGTCGGAGTCCCTTTGCAGGTACACCCCCCGGGTTCAACTCGGATCCAAGCCTCCACAACCCGGATTCGGATCCGACTTCTCTCCTGCTGACTCAGACCCAGGTTCGAGTTCTACACCAGAACAAACTTCAACAGTTTATAAGAATATTAAATTTTTAAAATTTTTTATAATAAAGTAAAAAGTCACGTGAATTAATATCAGAATCCCGGGTTTGATCCCCATTAAACACACTTTTAGGGAGGAGCGATGGACATTAACTATGACTAAACCCCAAACATGATCGTCCCTGATAATATGGGATACATATTGTTAACACAAAAAAAAACATGTAGTTTAGATAATATTAGTGTATCCTATTCAATAATGAATACTCACTCTGATTTTTTTGGTATAAATCACAAGTATTCCCTATTACCAGGAACAATTCTGTTGGGATCGAACCCGAGAGCTCTTCCCACAATTTTAGCTCATGTTGTTAACTGAGCCACAACTCTTTGGTACACTCACTCTGATTTAATATAAAATACGTGTCCGTTCATTCTTAGTTGAACACAATAATAATCAATTTTACTAAAATTAATTTTAAATCACTTTTATCTAAATAATTTGTAAATTATAATTATTCATTTTATCCATTGATTATATCCTTTTACTAAAATCAAAACTACTAAATCAAATGGGCTCGTAGCCATTGGTTTTGAGTTTTAATCTTGATTTTTGTCAAGTAATTGATGTAGCCATTGGTTTTGATTTTTGGCACTTCAAGATCCATCTTATATCTCTTATACCTATTTATCAATTTCTTTTCTTTTTTTTTCCTTCCTATATTACATGGAATTGGGATGTTAAAAAAAAATTCTTTTTGGGTGTAAGTTTTATCATCCTAATTATCAATCTTTTTCTTTGTTTTTGTCTTCCTATATGACATGGGATTGAGATGTAAAAAAAAAATTTATTTTTTTGGGCCATTTACTATTTACTATGCCACGTATTAATGCTTGTGCTTATTCTCGTACGACATTAACACAAATAGCCTGCCTCTTTTTCACTTTCTTACAGTTTGTCAAACACAAGAGAAGAGAGGCCATTGTTCTGTTTGGATCAGCGAGAAAGAATCAGAGTGTGATGAAGATGGGTGATCGTGGCGGTACCATTCTCCATTCTTCAAATGGCCACTACTCATTCACCATCTCCGTGATCCTTTTTCTCACCTTCACCTCCTTCTCAATCACCCACGTTGCTGCTTCCATCCATGACTATCAAAACGAGACCTTTATCCATCGTGCTAATTCCTTCTTCTTCCATGGTGGCAGTGAGGGTCTCTATGCCTCCAAACTCACCTCTTCCAACACAACTCAACTTTCTGAAGAAAAGTCCCTCAATGGCAAATCCTTCATCAGGTAAATTCACACTTTTCATTTTTTATTTTTTCTTTTTTTAATTTCTATCTCACATTCATTCTTGACTTCTTTCTTTTGTTCGTATCGTTCCTTCAAACAAATGGGAATGTTTGATCCGTTTGTTTCTCAATTGGGGTTCGTCTTTTCCTTTGTCACTTTTTTCCTTCAAAAAAAAAATCTTTTTTTTTTGTCCTTAGATGCCCCAATTGACTCAATTTGGTAAACATGAATTTCTGATTTGATTAAATGCACAAAGTGACAGAAACATTTTAATTTGTTTATTATTAAATTAAATTAACTAATGAAATCTTAGCTGAACTCACCCCCTTCCTCCAATTATTTATTAATAAGGTTTAGTCAGTAATTAAAAAAAAGAGAGATAGTTAAGAAGAATTTTAATATGCTTAATGTCATGTGCTTGATCAGGTTTGAGTCTATCACCTTTAGAAGAACAAAAGAGTCTGCTGAAAAGACCAACGCTATGCAGCAAAAAACAGGGTTGGTTGAAGCTATAATAGTTAAGGTAAGAGATAGGAGAAACATTGGGGGTGCTTATCTGAACTCTGATGCTATATGCTGCACCCCTGAACTTGCTAAGGAAGGTTCTTGCAAGTTAGGAGAGGTTATCATCCGTGAGAACCCTGATGACCTTGATGGGCCTAAACGTATACAGACCTTTTTTGAAGGGCAAAATGAGGAGGCAAAAATGGTTATTCAAACTGTTGATATAACTAGTACTGGAATGTATTACTTGTATTTCATGTTTTGTGATCCTCAATTGAAGGACACAGTGATCTCTGGAAGAACTGTTTGGAGAAATCCTGATGGTTATCTACCAGGGAAGATGATGCCATTGATGACATTTTTTGGTTTAATGTCTTTGGCTTACCTTTTCCTTGGTCTGGTATGGTTTCTCTGGTTTGTACAATATTGGAAAGATGTGATTCAGTTACATTACCACATTACTGCTGTTATTGGACTTGGCATGTGTGAAATGGCCCTATGGTATTTTGAGTATGCAAATTTCAATTCCACTGGAAGCAGGCCAATGGTAATTACATTATGGGCTGTTACCTTCACTGCTGTCAAGAAGACTGTTTCTCGGCTTCTTATTCTGGTGGTTTCTATGGGTTATGGTGTTGTCCGGCCAACGCTTGGTGGGATAACCTCAAGAGTCCTTCTTCTTGGTGTGGTGTATTTTGTTGCCTCTGAAGCACTTGAGCTGGTGGAACATCTTGGTAATATTAATGACTTCTCTGGAAAAGCAAGGCTTTTCCTGGTGCTACCTGTGGCTATTTTGGATGCATGCTTTATTCTTTGGATTTTTTCCTCATTATCTAAAACCCTGGAGAAGCTTCAGGTAAACTAGTATGCAATAATTTTCTCCATCCTTGCTGTTGTCAATCATATACTGATATAAATGTTGTCTCCCTACTTAGCTTGTGAGAGAGGAACATTTCAATGAGCTCAATTCCAATCTATGCATTCCTAGAACAGGCACAGATTGGACATATTTGTGTTGGCTATTTTTGTTATTGTTGACATGCTTTCCAAAGTACTATGATGGTTTAACAAAGGAAAGAAAGGTACATTTAGGAAATAACCTTTGTGTGTTTATTGAAAGTATTATGATCCTATAATGGGTTAAAAATGGGTAACTGAAGAATGCTCAAAGCTTCAAAATAAGATCATTGTTATCCTAGAGCTTGTTAGTGATACTTCTACTGTTCTACATTTCCCCTCTTAAATCTGGTATAACTTGCATTTCATTTGCTTGGCTGTCAATTAAAAATGATTGTGTCCATTTGTTGATTCTATGCGCAGATTCGGAAAAGTACGGCAAAACTTGAGCTGTACAGGAAATTTACAAATTCCCTTGCAGTGACAGTGCTGCTTTCAGTGTTATGGATTGGCTATGAGGTAGTCCTTTTTTTATTTGCTTACAACTCCCTTTTCTTCCTTGTCCCTCTCCCCTGCCTTTTAATGCTTATTAAGCTACAAAAGTTTGCTACTAAATGATGAAGTCAGACCTACATCTCTTCTGGCTAAATATCTTTTTTTGAAAAAAGAAAAAGAAAATGCTTTCCTTATCAAGTTCTCCCTATCTTATTCACCATTTTTCAGATTAGTATATAACAAAAACCAAATGAAAGAAAATACCAGGTGAGATAATAGATTTGAATAAAGAATTAGCAAGTAAATTCAATGTCATAACTTGTCAAACAATTCTGAGGAGAGTAGTTCTTGAATAACCAAGAGAATGATATTGTTCGTGATCATGATTTTATTTTAATGATAATAACTACAAGAGACTCAGGCTCTGATTTATTTTTGTTTCAGTTGTACTTCAATGCATCTGACCCTTTAAGTGAACTGTGGCGAAGAGCTTGGATCATCCCATCGTTCTGGACTTTGCTTGCTTATGCTCTCCTGCTAGTGATTTGCATTCTATGGGCCCCATCTCAAAATCCAACCAGGTATAGTCTAGCTTTACTATTTCGCACCCCTTGAAACAAAAAACAGAAAACATACAAAAAGAGAGACATAATTATAAATTCAGATGTAGCATGAAAGCCTACCCATGAAATGATTTTCTGGTGAAGTCAAAAGCCCCAAGCTTGCAAAATGCAATTCATGTAATTCTGATAATTGTATATTTATACCTGTAAATCTACATTTCCTTTCACACCTTTGCCTTTCCCTGGGGATGACATCTTTGACCTGAAAGTTGTCAAATCTGTCTTTCAGCTAGTATGTGTCTTGTTGAGTTCTAGATGTTTCACTTTGAAGTCTTTCAGATATTTGCTCATGTATAAGAACACCCTAGAAGCTGTGATGTCAATACCTGGTATCAATTTTAATGCGAGGAAGTTTTAAGAAATACCTCAACAAATGTTAATAGGAGGGTGTAAATATGGAAATTTTATTGAACTTCTAACTAATAGGAAATTAGTATAGTTATTTTGTTGTAAAATGTGGTTATGGCTTTTATGTCGCTAGAATTTCAATTGCTGCAGTGAGTGAATTTGTAAAATAAGTTATACTCTTTAATTTGCCTGTTCTGGTCTGAAAATGGAATAGTTTATGTGTTGGATAAAAGACTGTTGATGTTATTGTCAAAATCTTCAAGAAACACTATTGGTTAGTTAGTGAAATCAATATAGGCTCGATTCTTTACATCCCTTTATTGGAAAGGCATCAGATATGTATCACTTGATGAACATTCAAAAGCTTAAAGCTCAAACCAAAATCAACTGTAGTATATGAAAGGAATTTCAAATTACCATGAATGAAATTCAAACCTACATACCCCATGAGGTTTGAGACAATAACTTAAGAAGAGGTCAGATCAGACATCTAAAAATGATTTTGAAAGATACACTTATGGCTAACGAAAATGAAAATTGGAGTATAGGACAATAGAAGCTTTTCCTTTTATTTTTAACTTGCTTGATTTTTATAGTGACATGGTGACATTTTACTTGGGATTGTGCAGATATGCATACTCAGAGGAGACAGGGGATGACTTTGATGAGGAAGCTATCACACTCACTGGAAGTGCAGTCAAGGTGTCTGGGGATATGGCAACCATGCTAGAAAGAAAGGAAAGAAAGACATCAGTTACTAGTACTACAGATCATCTTGTGTTTGGACTTGGAGAAGATAGAGAGGAGGACAAGAGGGAGTAATGGTTCCAGCTTCTGTATTCTGTTATGTTAGAAATCTTAGAAATTTTGCCTTTTATTCTTTGCTGTGCCACTTTGTATTTACTTGGGAGGGCTTAAAAGAAGGGTAAGTGTCAACATGGAGAAGCAACAAAAGAGAGGTAAAGAGGAAGTGCAGGATTGTTAACATCATTATTCAATAGCCATTCAACTTACTAAATTCAAGGTGATTCTGTCAGCTTTCTAGGATCGGTGTTTCATTAGACAGCAACCAAAACTAACTGGTTGGCATGAGTGCTTGATAAGGTTGGCAGAATTCCTTACCTAGTAAACTTATCCTTGTAGTTACCTCAACATGGTTCAAGTAACTCTGACCCTAGTTTTGCTTACCCTTTTGTATGCTCTATTGGGCATTGTTAAAGAAAATATAAGAAAGAAAAAAAATATATTATCTTGACATTTGTTATTACAAGTCTTTATGGAGAATAATTGATGCAAAACCAGAACCCCAAAGGCACTCTCTTGCAAAGATACTCCCCTATTAAAGCCAGAAACTCTGAATATAGTGAATAAGGATCCAATTTTTTTTGGTTAAAGAATAATGATTCAATAATCATAAAAATTGTCAATTGTTTACAAAGGAGGCTCTATATATAGGCAAATAAACCCTAATCTGGTTTGTCACTTAGGCCTCGGGCCCTTACTCTGGTTTGTCACTTCCATCTTCCTTTTACCCTTATTGTCCAGCGATGGTGTTGGTGGTGCAGCTTCCTTAAAATTCCTTTCTGCAATGTAGCACTTGTTGACCAGGGTAGGGAAATCCCTGATCTCAAGTGTACCAACCCGATCCAGTAACTCAGGTCGTAGGCCTCCTTCGAACTGTGTGCATCTCCACTCTTCATCAGAAACTGTTTGCAGGTACCTGGAGTACTTGGCTAGCTCCTCGAACTTGGCCACATACTGGCCCACCGTCAGACTCCCTTGCTTCAGTTGAAGAAACTCAGCTTCCTTCTGTCTTCAGACGGTCGCTGGAAAGTACTTCTCCAAAAACAAAGTCAAAAAAGCACCCCATGTGATTGGGGCCTCCGCCACAGCGGCCCGAACACTAGCAGTCTTCCACCAATCCTCAGCCTCTCCCCTCAACATGTAGACTGCAAACCCAACCTTGGAGTCATCGGTGCACTTCATCACATTGAAGATTCTGTTGAGATCACGGAGCCAGTTGGACGCCACGTCCGGATCATAAACCCCGTTGAACTGAGGAGGATTATGCTTCTGGAATTTCGCCAATCCTTGGACAACTGGATCCACCGGAGGGAGGGGTGGTGTTCCCGTTGGTCTTCGGGCCATCTCCTGAAGTACTACCGCATTGGTAGCAGCCTACTCCCGAGCCGCCTCTGCTTGCGCCCGGTTGGAAGTCACTTGCTCTCCCATCATCTGAGTGAGTGCCTGAAGAGCTGCAGCTACACGATCCGAAGGCGAAGAAGAACAAGAACAAGCCACAGGAATACTCTAATGCCACAGTCCAATTGGATTGAACTGCTCTGATACCAAAATGTAACGTCCTAATTTCTAATTCAGGATTTAGTCCGTTGGAAATCCCAAATTCCTAAAATTAAATCGCGCCATTTTGAATATCGAAAACATCCACAACTTGTTAAGTAACTAATGATAACTTGAACAATTTGTGAAAGGCAAACTATAGATATATACATAACATACCCCAAAGGCTACAATTTCATGATCTCAATCTATAAGTTATCACATATACCTATATACAAGACTATCAAAACTAAAGAAAGTAAGTCTTCATATCAAGACAAGACCCCTGCTCCCAGCTCAAGGATTTGGACGTGACGGTACCTGCACATCTAGATTGTGTCCACAAAACATGTGGTGAGACAGTTGTCTCAGTGAATACAATTATGCAGATGCAGTGTGGGAATCTCAATTAAATGATATGCAACAGTTATAGTATAAACATATACATCACAATCAACTCAAATATATGCAACTTATGATGCAACTCACTGTTGTGCCCAGCAGACATGATCTTATCACTTTAACTTAAAACTGAGCTCAAACTATGGGGAACGTCTTCCCCGGGGACGAATCCCACCCATTACTAGACCGAAGCCAAGTTTTCATACATTTACTTATTTTAACTCACGGCCGAAGCCGACTTATATTAACTCACGGTCAAAACCGGCGTATACTAAACAAATGCTCATAATCTCAATACTTTACAATTAAAAATCATCATATGAATAAAGTTCTAACTTCCCTAAGTTTCACCACATGAATTTCACACAATTACTAACAATTAACATCTACAAGTATAAAGAAAGGGGGATTAGAGAATAGGATTCATAATCAAGGCATACAATCACAAAGTGATGACAACCTGTCAGTAGACCTCTGGACTGACAATGGCTAGGACCAATTTGGAGCTACTTGAAGTGCTTAGAGCTGAACCAAGCATGAGTCTTCCTTCATGAGGGTCTTCCCTAAGTCACATGCAAGACTCAACTTAAGTAGGATTTTTGTGATGTAATTAGTAATTCATGATGTAATTAGGACTTTATGATGTAATTAGGATATATTTGTCTTTTCTTTAATTAGGGGCGCCTATATAGGGGTTTTATTGGTTTAGTAGGTTGCCTTGCTACAAGGTGTAGGAGGTCATGGGGTCTAATCCCACATAGGATAGAAAATTAACTCATCTTTTCTTTCCTATGTAGCTTTGGGCGCATTTTTGGGGGTTTAATGGCTAAAAGCTTAGCTTAGCCAAATACCATTAGGAGCATGGGTTCAAATCCCATTGTGGATGAGTTTTTACTCATCTTTTATTTTCTCCCCCACTCCCTCATGTAAGTGGCCGCCCCCCACACTCCCCTCTACTATATAATGGGCCCTCCTCTCTTGTATTTACACACATCATTTTTAGAGTAAAGGCATTATGCCAAATTTTCTCCTCTCTTGAGAGTTGAGTGAGGCTTGGTGGTTGTTGCTTAAACCATGGTGAGACTTATCTAATTCTCCTGAATTAGTGGCGTCTGGCGATTGGACTTATCTGCTGCAGGAGGATTCTTGCTTCAGTGGCGTCCCTCCATTTCTTTCCTCTTCACTTTTTCTTTCATTTTCCTTCATTTTCTTGCATTTTCTCACGCAATTATAGCTGCTGTCCAGCACCTATAATTCGTGAATTACTTGCTCTTTTTTGGTTCTAATTGGTTTGTCTTGCTCAATTCTAGATCCTGTGCAATTCCTGTCATCATTTCCCCTCCCCCTTGGAAAGCATTTGTCCTCAAATCTAAAGAAAGAAATGAGAAGATTATCAAGGGTAGAAGAGAATTCAAGGGAATGGATGACAAGAAGGGAAAAGGTGGAGACTTCCCTTTCTGGATTAGTGAATCCGAGCTAGGCCTCAATCTTGGACATCCTTGCGCACCCTAGTCACAAAGAAAGGAGACTCATTATTCCTAAGCATATAACCTCTAATGCTCATAACAATAATACTTAGGAATCATGTAGGGAGCTTTAGTGAAAGAAAGAGGAGTAGAAGAAGGAAATGAAGAAATAGGGGAAAAGGTTAGAGGAAACTCCCTTGTGGTGTAGCCACTTCCTCCTTCCATATCCACCAGCTCCTTTTCTTGAATCCCTTCAAAACAATCAAGGTCAGCAGTTTTAAATTGGTGGAGTATTAGCATAGCTTCCCTTTTATTTTTTTTGTTTTTTCTTGTTTTTCACCTTTTCTACCATCACTTTTGATGCTTCTTCTTTCTTTTTCTTTTTATCCTCACTCTCTATCTTAAGCCTTTTTATTCTCTCAAGCTCTATCTCTCTCTTCATGTGGGCTTGATCCTCACATATTTCTTGAATTGACATTGGCATTAAAGTGATTTTTGTTCCATCTTGTTTGAAAGTGATTTGATTAGAGTAACCATCATGAATGGCCCTCTTATCAAATTGCCAAGGTCGACCCAAAAGAATATGTGTGGCATCCATAGGTACAACATCACAAAGAATATTATCATCATAATCACCTATGGAAATAAAGATGAGAGTTTGCCTATTTACTTCCCTTTCCCCATCATCACATATCCAAGATAACTTGTATGGTCTGGGGTGGGGTGTGGTAGATAAACCAAGTTTTGCTACCATTCTTGAACTTGCAATGTTAGTGCAACTTCCACTATCAACAATTAGGGAACAAATGCGTCCCTCTATCATACATCTAGTGTGGAAGACAGTTTGCCTTTGTTCATCTTCTCTAATCATTTGATTTCCTAAGGCTCTCCTAACCATGCAAAGTTTACCTTCGGCCCTACACACTTCTTTCTTAGCTTCATTTTCATCTTCTTCACTAGTTTCTTGTTTATCATCCTCACTATGTTCATTCTCGCTTTCACTAGTGTATTCACCATTTTCCTTAACCAACATTGCCCTTCTATTTGGGCATTGGGAAGCTATGTGTCCCTTTCCATCACACTTGAAACATTTGATGTTTCTTGTGGAAGTATAGGGCTCTTCCGTTTAGTAGAAGGAATGGGGTTAGAGGTAACCCTAGAACCCTTAGGCTCTTCCTTCTCTTGGCTCTTTCCCTTATCTTCTCTTAGGGTTTCCTTGTTCCTAGTTGTAAAACTAGTGTTTCCTCTTTTGTAGTTACCCTTTCTTTTAAGTTGAGTTTCAATTTTAATGGCTTGATGTACCAAGTCCTCTATTTCAACATAAGGATGCAACTCCACTATGTCCCTTATGTCGAAATTTAGGCCATTGATAAACCTAGCCATAGTTGCTTCACTATCCTCAACTATGTTTGCCCTAATTAAAGCAAGTTCCATTTCCTTAAAATATTCATCTACACTTTTAGACCCTTGCTTAAGAGTTTGGAGTTTAATGTGCAACTCCCTAGTGTAATGTTGAGGTATGAACCTCTTTCTCATGATGGATTTCATTTCCTCCCAAGAGGAAACTAAAGGAGCATTGCACCTTCTTCTATCAGCTTGAAGCTGATGCCACCAAACTAAGGCATAATTCTTAAACTCAAGAGAGGCAATTTTAACTTTTTCTTCTTCCCCATACCTATGGAAACTAAAGATTTCTTCAATTTTAAGTTCCCATTCTAGGTATTGTTCTACATCATTTCTACCATTAAAGGTTGGGACTTCTATCTTTACCCCTCTAAACCATTGTTCCCTTCTAGGTTCCTCTTCTCTCCTATGTTCCCTTCTATTCCTCCTAGGGTTTTCCTCATAGTATTCTTCTCTTCCTCTCCTAGGGTTTTTCTCATAATACTCTTCTCTAAACCCTCTATGTTCCTCACGCCTCCTAGGCCTCCTATTTTCCCTTCTCCTATAGGTATGGCTAGAGTGTCTCTCTCCCTCACTACTTTCTGGATGGTACCTATCTTCACTCCTAACCACACTATACCTATCCTCACTTCCTCCTTCTTGAGAAGAATGTCTTCTCTCCCTCCTACTCCCACTTAGCTCTTTCCTAAGTTCACTCATCTCATGCCTCATCATTCGAGTCATATCATGAATTGCACGTTGCAACTCGGACCTATACTTCAAAGTTCTAGGAGAAGGAGGTGGTGAGTTCCTACTACCCATTGTTTTAAAGTTTTTGATTTAAAATTTGGACCTTACCACTCAACTAAGTGTATACACTCAATGGAATGCAACACTCGTGTATGTCACTCTCTTTTTTTTTTGGCTTTTTCTATAATGAGACTCTCTTGCCTCTTCTACTCGGTTGGAGGTTGATTGAAGTTGCAAAGACCAGATTGAGTCTAAGTCTTAACCCTTACCCAAAATAGAAGCGCGCTAACAAAAGAAAAATATCTACAGGAAGAGAATTAGAAATCCTAAGACAAAACAGAAGAATTGATATGACAAACAAGAAAAGCTGGTACTCAAACAAGCTTATACACAAGAGCAGACAGCAAAACAGACAAGACGGAAGAAATTGCAAAGAGAATTGTTTTTGGTGATTTTTGAAAAAAAGAGTTGCCAAAATTGTCGTTTTTAAGAAAAACAGCAAATACAACTCAATTACAGTATACAGGGAAAAGAAACAAAAATTACAGTAAAACTGTCAATGTATTGTTGGGATATCTCTTTGTTTTGAATTTTCTATTTTTCTGAATTTTTTTGAATTTTTTTTTTGAATTTTGACTCTTTTTGGGTGTCTTTTTGTCTTTTTCTTCGTTTGCACCATTTTTTTTTATTTTTACACCTCTTTTTCTATTTTTGGCACGTATGTACACTTTATATTTTTTTGTCTTCTTTTTCTTTTTTTTTTACTTTTTCCCCAACAGAAAATTACAGAAATTTGTACACAATGAAAAGAAAATATACTGAACCTACTGTAATATTTTTGGAATTTTCTGACAGTAAACTGGTCCAAGTGGCCCAGAAAAGCAAAAATAATGAATAAACTGATTTCTAAAAACTGTAAAAACGTGATGGCAACTTGATTTCAAAAATGGCCAAAAAAATTGCTTAGCACTTCCTTGTTGATTATACAAGACCAGTGTGGTCACAAAAACGCGCTTGGTTCAATTTTAAGTTTGGAATTACATTTGAAGGAAAATCAACAATTAGAATTTGTTGATCTTCTTCCAATACTATGAACCAAAAAAGATCCTATAGGTGAGCGTTTTGCACAATCAAACAGGGAAAGTTCTAGGTAGAGATAGCAGTCAATCCAAATTTGCAATCAGAATGCCAATCAAACAGACATAACAAGAGTAGAATATGAACAAAACATAAGCCCAAAAAAATGCGCATAAATGGCAAAAAGAAGAAGAAAATTGCGCAAAATTAAATGACAAGAAAGTAAAGGGGGAAACTGAAATTAAAAGGATGGGGAGGACAAGAATGTAAATGACTGAAATGTAAAGGGGAAGCGGAAATTAAAAGGATGGGGAGGACTGAAAATTAAATGACTGAAAGTAAAGGGGGAAAGCTGAAATTAAATGGGATGGGAGAAGCGGAAATTAAATGGCGGAAATTAACGGCGGAAAGTAAAGAGATGATATATGGGGGATGACAATGTAATGGTGATTGGGAGAAAATGTAGGTGAACGATCTTTGGAAAAATGAAGACAACAATGCCTCCTCTTACCACACTTCACCAACAAACAAGCAATTTATAGCAATTATATGTAGAAATCACTCAAAAACAAGTATGAGCAATTAAGAGACAATTTATCAAACACCTAGGGGGTGGGAATTAGCGGCCCAAAACAGCCCCCAACTAGCAAGATAAACACCCAATTCAATCAAGCAAACAAGCACAAAGTAATAGTAGAAAGGCACCTCGGGCCCGGGAAACAGTCCAAGTCCAAATTACAATGAAAAGAGGGATTGAATTACACTAAATTGAAGCAAAATTCTGCACAAAAGAGGTGCAGCCACCACGCCCAAACAGCCACCAAAAACAACCCCAAATTGCTCAATCCATCAAGCTCTTGATACCAAATGATGACAGGAATTGCACAGGATCTAGAATTGAGCAAGACAAACCAATTAGAACCAAAAAAGAGCAAGTAATTCACGAATGATAGGTGCGGGGCAGCAGCTATAATTGCGTGAGAAAATGCAAGAAAATGAAGGAAAATGAAAGAAAAAGTGAAAAGGAAAGAAATGGAGGGACGCCACTGAAGCAAGAATCCTCCTGCAGCAAATAAGTCCAATCGCCAGACGCCACTAATTCAGGAGAATTAGATAAGTCTCACCATGGTTTAAGCAACAACCACCAAGCCTCACTCAACTCTCAAGAGAGGAGAAAATTTGGCATAATGCCTTTACTCTAAAAATGATGTGTGTAAATACAAGAGAGGAGGGCCCATTATATAGGAGAGGGGAGTGTGGGGGGCGGCCACTTACATGAGGGAGTGGGGGAGAAAATAAAAGATGAGTAAAAGCTCATCCACAATGGGATTTGAACCCATGCTCCTAATGGTATTTGGCTAAGCTAAGCTTTTAGCCATTAAACCCCAAAAAATGCGCCCAAAGCTACATAGGAAAGAAAAGATGAGTTAATTTTCTATCCTATGTGGGATTAGACCCCATGACCTCCTACACCTTGTAGCAAGGCAACCTACTAAACCAATAAAACCCCTATATAGGCGCCCCTAATTAAAGAAAAGACAAATATATCCTAATTACATCATAAAGTCCTAATTACATCATGAATTACTAATTACATCACAAAAATCCTACTTAAGTTGAGTCTTGCATGTGACTTAGGGATGACCCTCATGAAGGAAGACTCATGCTTGGTTCAGCTCCAAGCACTTCAAGTAGCTCCAAATTGGTCCTAGCCATTGTCAGTCCAGAGGTCTACTGACAGGTTGTCATCACAAAGTGAGAGTGTGTGAGTTGTACTCACCTCACAATTTGATAAAGGATGGAAGAAGAAGAGATGGGAGGATGATGAATGATGAGTTCTTGGCTTAGAATCCTTCTCCGAGCTTCAACGAATGTTTGCTCTCTCAAGAATCAGAGTCCCTCTCTCTAGATTTGAAGAAGAAGAAGAAGAGAAGAAAGTGTGAATTCTGAAACTGAATTAAGGGTTTTGAACCTGTAAATGGATTCTCGCTCAAGAGAGATATTCTCACTTGGGCGAGCGTGTCGGTTGCATGCCTTTTCTTCACATTCACGCTTAAGCGAATTGTCTCGCTCAAGAGAGAATGATCCAGAAAAGACCCCTTCTCTGGACGATTCTCGCTCAAGCGAGCCCTTCTCGCTTAAGCGAAAATTTTCCAGAGAGCCTCCCAAAACTTCCCTGTATCTCGCTTAAGCGAGCTGGCTCGCTCAAGCGAGATATGCATAAACTCAAATTCACCCTTTTTGCTGCATAATTCGCTCAAGCGAGAATGCTGAAACTCCTAAACTTAGTTTTTATTTCTAAGTCTTTCTTCTTAAATCAATTTTACCCCTTACTTTATATCATTCCTAAAAATCATTATCCTATTCTCTTATAAGATTTAATTAGTCTTAATTATCGGGATGTTACAATTCTACCCCCCTTGGAACAATTTTGTCCCCAAAATTGGTTAAAGAAAAGGGAAAAGATCTTTACCTTAACTGAATAGTTCTGGAAATTGAGAGCGTATGTTGTAACATCCCAAATTTTATTAAATAAAATAAAATTAATAAAATAAGAGAAATAAATAAATAATAATATTAGTAAGATTAGTAAATTTTATGAATAAGGTTATTTAATAAATAATAAGAATAATAAATAGAATAAGTGGGTTGAGAGTGGGCCTAGCCCAATTAAGTATTTATTTAAGGAGGGATTCTCAGTTCACCCTAATCCTTATTCGTATCATCGTCAGAGAGCGAAACACTAAGGAAGGGAGAAACGACGTCTCAAGAAGGGGTTGCTGCAGAATAATCATTGAGAATCAAGAATTGTTGCGGTTCGATCTTCACTTCAAGGTACGGTGGGGGAGAGGGTGCTGCTTGTATGTGCATGTGGGGGTGCTTGGGTAGTGGTTTAAGACTTTAAATTCATATTGATGTATGTTTATATTGAGTATGGATGATGAAAATTGTTGATTGATGAATGATTTGATGAATCTTGATGAGTTCTTGAATGAATTGAAGAAGATAGCGAAAATAGCGAAAGGGGTAACTAAGGGTTTGATGATTTGGGGTTTTGATTGAATAACTGTATAATCGTGTTAAAGATTGATTATTTCATTGAATTTGTTTGATAAAAACGTGTTGGATCGAAGTATAAATAATGAGGATTGAGTATGGATCGAAAAAGGGAGCAAAAGGGGCAAAAATGTAGTGCTGTCGCGTTCTGCGACACATGGGCTGCAGGTTTCGCTG
Source organism: Sesbania bispinosa (assembly GCA_026901365.1). NCBI lineage: Eukaryota > Viridiplantae > Streptophyta > Magnoliopsida > Fabales > Fabaceae > Sesbania > Sesbania bispinosa. The sequence continues at coordinate 370,928 of QLOH01000717.1, read as the reverse complement.
CAGCGCAGGTTGAAGCGCAGATCTGCGCTGGAGGTTGCGCTGCAGCGCAGGTTGAAGCGCAACCCTCTGGAATCTGCGCTGCAGCGCAGGTTGAAGCGCAACTCGCAGAATGCTGTTTTTTATGTGATTTTGATGAGTTCTTTTCGGATTGAGGATGATTTTTCCTATAAGGAATTGAGATTGATATGTATCTAATACAAATGTTATTTCGTGAAACTGATGATATTAAGTGGAAAGTTTAAAGGGTTTTGATTGTGGCATGAGTATGATGATATTGATATCTCTCTTGGTGTTAAATGCCTATATTGTTAAGATGTATGATGACGATGTATTGAGTGTTTGAGGTATGTGGTGTGTGATGATAATATATTGATGCATTGAGTTATGATGACTATGATGATGATGATTAAATGATGTTATTATAATGATAATGAGGTTTGGTGATATTTATGATGATTTTGATGATGATGATTGGTGAATATGTATGATGATACATGATGATGATGAATGGTGCTAATTATAATGATTAATGATGATAATGTTGGTGTTGTACCTGAGTCTAACTCGGGGAGGTGAATATGGTACCTGAGTATAACTCAGGGAGGTGATAATGCGATGATGATTTAACTAACCTAATGATGTAAATGATGTTTGAATATATATGATGTTGTACTTGAGATACACAAGCCTAGTGAGAGGCGAGTGTAACTCAGGGAGGTAATTGTACTCGAGGTGCACAATGCCCAGTGAGGGGTAGAGTGTACTCGGGGAGGTGGTTGTACTCGAGGTGCACAATGCCCAGTGAGGGGTAGAGTGTACTCGGGGAGGTGATTGTACTCGAGGTGCATAATGCCCAGTGAGGGGTAGAGTGTACTCGGGGAGGTGATTGTACTCGAGATGCATAAGCCTAGTGAGAGGCGAGTGTACTCGGGGAGGTGATTGCACTTGAGATGCACAAGCCTAGTGAGAGGCGAGTATACTCGGGGAGGTGATTGTACTTGAGATGCATAAGCCTAGTGAGAGGCGAGTGTAGCTCAGGGAGGTGAATATTGTACCTGAGTCCAACTCGGGGGGGTGATTATGGTACCTGAGTGTGACTCAGGGAGGTGAGTATTGATTATGTTATTGATTATGGTACCTGAGTATAACTCAGGGTGGTGAGCAATGATTGTGAATATGGTGATGATTGTACCTGAGTATCACTCAGGGAGGTTGATAAGTGTAAAATTAGCGTTATTTTCATATAGTTTTTATTACACTTATCAAGGTTAAAATAGTAATTTATGCCCCAAAATATCCCTTTTTATTAATATTTACAATATTTGTAATTATTTGGTTCAAATTTGAATATGATGCTATTTTGAATAGAAATCTGTTATTTTATGCAGATTTACAGGAGATTTGGAATGAGAGAGAAAATAGCATCAGAAAGGAGGTTGTTGCAGATTCAGAATTTGAATAAAGAGGAAATAATCAGAGAATCTTGTGGATAACCTCTTCAGTTCAAATCAAATAAATACAAAAACAACTCAGATAAAGGGATAAAGGAAAACCAGATAAGATCAGAAAGAGATCCAGAAGTTAGATCAAGATTTGAAGGAAAGTTGCAGCGCGTAACATGCTCCACTCGCTCTAAGTGCATGTGGAGCGCAGATCCAGATTGATCAAGCTCCACCTGCGCTAAGCGCACATGGAGCATAGCAGCAGATTGATTAGGCTTCATGCGCGCTAAGCGCACATAAAGCGCATGTTGCGCAGCAGCTTCTTAACCTAGATCCAGATTGACTTCTTGGAGCATAATTAGGGTTTTCCAACTCTATAAATAGAGCCCTTTGCATAGGTCACAAAAACACAGATACAGAGGGAGAGAGAGTAGTTCTAGGATTGAGAAAGGTGACAGATTTCTCAGTGGTTTGTAATGGCTATTATGAGTAGCTAAGCTCTCCAGTAGGATTTGATGTAGTGGATTCAATCCCCTCTTGTATATAGAATTCTCTTTCTTTTTAATTATGATTCTCTATTTGTAATTTATCGGTATCTTTATGCTGTTTGTAATGCATCACCTCCGCGCGTGCGCCGGGGTGGTAAGCTAGTGCTCTGGATACAAAAAGTGGAACTCTGGCTAGTAGCAGAGTTAGGTGAGCATGGAGCTGTCTATGAAGCTTAATCTCGGATTGCTGAAGATACTCGGTTTAGTCATATCGTAGTATAAGGATTGTATTCTAACGATTGAAGGTTCAGTGAATGACACACCCCTTCATAGGTGCCTTATATGAAAGTATGACTAAATCGATAGCGTTGATTGCAAAATACGGGGAATGTTCGGGGTCGCCAAGCCACTTTGAATGCCTGTAGAGAATAGCTTTTGGCGTTTAATTATGATGTTATAGGGGAATTTGTGGGTACGATAATTACCAGACATGCCTTATAATTATTGTAATTAAGCAATGCTAAGGTGATTACGAGTATGATCATAATTAAGGGAAGAGATTCACATACACAAGGGGGGAGATGAAACGAAGTCAAATCCTAGTCCGAAATATTACTCTCCTCGTATTTATCTGTTTGCTTTTATTTTATTTTATTTTATTATTATCGCGAAAACAACCAAACCATTTTACAAACCGTTTTTATTGAAAATACAATCGCTACTATTTTACAAATTAAAACCGCTCCCTGTGGATACGATATCTTACTTACTCTATAACTGCTAGAGTTTTGGTACACTTGCCAGGATTCCATCAAGTTTTTGGCGCCGTTGCCGGGGAGCGGTGTCTCAATTTGTATAATTTTAGTAGATTGAATTTTCAATTGTTTCAAAATTTTCAAAAAGTGTATTTTAAATTTTCATATTTTTTATTTTCGTATTTTATTTTTATTTTATTTTCGTATTTTATTTTTATATAAAAAAAATTATTTATTTTTCTGTTATCTCATCCAATCTCTAGATGTTTTGTTTGTGCTTTTAAGAAGCCAGGTGTCTCCAAAGCAACTGATTTTCGATCCAGAAATCGAGAGGACGGCCAGGAAGAGAAGAAGTCAAAGAAGAAGAAGGAGGATAATAGCAGACGGACCTCAAGATATGGCAGAACCCAGAAGGACTTTAGGGGACTATGTCAGAAATCAAGACCCTCGCTATCATTCCAGTATTGTGCTACCCGCAACTGCAAGGACATTGGAGTTGAAAGCTGCTCATCTCAACCTCATAAATGCAAATCAATTCGCAGGATTGGATCATGAGGATCCACATAATCATCTTTCTAATTTTTATGAATTGATATGCACTATGGGATTTGAAGAAGGAGACATAGAATCTGTATATTTACGTCTTTTTCCTTTTTCCTTGATAGGTAAAGCAAAAGAATGGTTGAAGTCTCATCCTAATCAAAGTTTGCATACTTGGGATATTGTGGAAGAAAAGTTCTTGGATAGATTCTTTCCAGCAGGAAAGCACATCCAAGCAAAAGCAGAAATATCCTCTTTCATGCAAGGAACAAATGAGTCACTCTATGAGGCCTGGGAAAGATACAAGACCCTGCGAAGATATTGCTCAATTGAATATGTTTTGCAAAGGACTCAAACCAGATTCCAAATCCTTCATTGACGCTTCAGTAGGAGGGACTATCTTGTTCGTGGAACCAGAAAGAGCTGTGATGATCATTGAAAACATGGCTCATAATGACCAACAGGCTCAACATAGAAGGAAACCAGTACAGATGCAAGCAAAGGGAATGCTAGAGCTCAATTCCAATGATGCCATCCTAGCTGAACAGAAAATACTCAAAAGGAAACTAGAGGCACTCACAAAATCTTTGGAAGCACTCCCTCAGCAACTAAAGGCCATCCATACTCAACCAATTCAGACCCAACCAATGAACTGTGACTTCTGTGGAGGAGACCATGCAAATGGTCAATGTTCTTTTCAAGAGTCACAAATAGAACAAGTCAATTTCATGGGAAATCAGAGGGGGCAAGGAAGTTTCTCCAACAACAACAATAACTACTATTCTCAAGGATGGAGGAACAACCAAGCCAATTCTGGATGGGGTCAGAATGGTGAGAATAGGCAGATTCCTTATCAGCAGCAACAACCTTCAGTGAATGACAAGATTTCAAGGTTGGAGGAAAAGATTGATGCATTCATATCAGGATTTGAGGGGTACAAAAAGAACAATGATGCATCACTCAAGGCGTTGGAACATCAAGTGGGCCAGTTAGCACAATACATGGGAGAATTCAAGAAGAGCCACTTTTCAGCGCATACCTTACCAACCCCAAGGAACAATGTCATTTGATTGCTACTGATGGCAATCGGCTAGAAGATAGTGAGGTGGATGAGGACATTTTCCTAGAGGAACAATCATCCCAAAAGGAAAAAGTCCATGAGCCATGTGAGATAGAAGAAAGTCAAGAGACAGTGACAGATGTTGAAGAAAAAGAGAAGGTATCCAATGAGGATATTATCACAAGAAAAGCGCTTGACCCAGGTAAGCTCACTATCCCATTAAATATTAAGAATTTACCTACCATTCATGCTTTACTGGATCTTGGAGCGAGCATCAATTTGATGCCGCTTACGTATTTTAACAAGTTGAGTGATATGAAGGTCAAGCCTGCTGATGTAGAACTACTGTTTGCAAATAAGTCTACTCAAAGCCCTTATGGGATAATAGAAGATTTACCTGTTCGAGTGGACAAGTTTGTGTATTCAATAGATTTCATCATTGCAAAGACAGGAGAAGTGGACGCTGATGTCCCCCTCATATTGGGAAGAGCTTTATGAAGTCTGCCAAGCTAATTGTTGATATTGATAAAGGGGAGTACCACGTAAGTTCTAAGGATGAAAGTATTACCTTTCATACTGATAAAGGAAGCCCCAAGATCCTACAACCTCCACAATAGATTGAAAAAGATCCTACTGATGGGATGTATCAATTCCAAACAAAGCTGCAGAAGGATAAAAAGAAAAGAATCTTGATTGAAAATCAAGAAACAAAGAAGAAAAAGAAGGTTTCCAAATTTCTGAGGAAACCAAGAATGAGGGTAAAGCAGCCAGACAAGGTTTGGGGGTTCAAGAAGAGGAAAAGAACAACATCAACTACTGAAGAGGAAGGCAGAGAAACAGAAACAAGTAACAAGTGGATTGGAGGATGGGAGTTTACAAGAAGGAGTGGCACAGAATCAACCATCATCCTCCAATTGAGGCCACCATGAAAACACAAAAAGAACCAGACGTCGAGCTAGAAGACGTTAAACAAGTGCTTCCTGGGAGGCAACCCAGCATTTTTTTTATTTTTAATTTAATTAGTTATTTTATTTTATTTTGATATTTTTTTATTGAGTCTCTACCTATGTAGATTAGGAAAGAGTATAGTAAGAGGTAAAAATGAATGAAAACATCAAAAAGAAATAAAATTGGGCACGTACGCTTTAATTGCGCTTAGCGCATATAAAAGCGCACACACACTTCTTATGCGCTCAGCGCGTAGTAAAGCGTGAGTGCATCATTTGGTCTTCCTGGAGACACGCGCTGCATCCATGCTAAGCGCAGGTGCAGCACATCTGCGCACTCAACTTATTAAAAATGAGGGAAGTTACTAAAATTTTCAAATTTCAAAATCCTTCCCTGATTCTCTGAGATCCTAACTACCATTTTTGCTGTTTTTGCTCACATAACCTCACTTTTACCATTTCTAAGGCTACATCAGGTATGTTTTTAGTGTTTTAAATCTTTTGCACCGAATAAAATTTTGATTTGAGTCCTTATTTTTTAGAAATTTTAGGGTAGAGACTTAGGCTTTTAGGACACTTTAGGATAGAAATATTTGTTTAGAAAAGCCTTAAGTTTAGTATGCATGCTGCTAGGACTTATTTAGGACATATTTGGCATGATAGGTAGTAGTTTCTTTTAAAATGCTCAATGGATTGTTGCAAATTATTTATTTTTGGTGCATGTTTGCTTAAATAAAATATATGATATTTTTGCATGACCAAAATAAAAATAATTATGCTTTTATGCATGTTTGCTAATAACATGATTTTATAGCATTAATATTTGTTACCTACTCTTTGTTATTAAATAATTAATTAGGGCTTGCTTAAACTGATCATTTTTGCATGTTCTTAATAAATTAATTAATTAATAAAGAGGTAATTTTAAAATTAATAATTTGTGCAAATGCTTGATTTCATGATTATCTTAATTATTGATTTAAATTGGCCATTTAATCAATTAATTTTGTATAATCTATTTTTGTTGCAAAAATAATTTTTGGTAACAAATATTGCAGATGGCACGCACAAAGATGGTTAGCAGAGGAGGAGCAGCAGCAGGAACCACCACCAACACCAGCAGCAGACCCAGTACTCCATCAGCATCATCAACATCTTTTTGCCCAGCTGACTTCCATTCATAGGGGCCATGTTTATCTGCAGGAGTATTTATACTCCATTAGGCCTGACCCCTACCCAGGCATGTTAGCTGAGCAGTTCAGAGAGTATGTTCAGTGGCCTGAGGACAGGCCTATTCCTCCAGAGGGGGGTGGAGCAGCAGCTGCTGATGATGATCACATGGAGCAGGATCACCAGGACCAGGACCATTGATTTTTTTTATTTGGTGCTTTTCTTTTCTTTTTCTTTATTTTTCTTTATTTTTCTATATTTTATCTTTCTTTTCTTTTATTTTTCTTTTGGCATGTACTGTATATATCCACACAGACATATTTATGCAGCAGTACATTCCCGTATTTATTTTTTTTAGGACTTAGGATTTAGGAAATAAAAGGAAAATTTTTCAAAATTTCTGAAATTAGGCCGTTTAACTAAGCAGATTAGGAAGGAAAAAGGTCTTGTGATTAATTCCATAATCAATTAAGATTAGGATACTTCACATGAGAATCTATCAGGGTAGTTAATTAAAACCAATAAATATTTTATCAAGGAATTTAGCTAAGTAACCGGTGAGTTGAGAGTCCCAAACACTGAATTGAGAGTTTTTCACCGCTGTCTGTCAATTTTTATTGATTGAGTTTTTGGATCTTATGCTGTTTATGAAAAATATGGAAATGACAAAGGCAAAATTTTGTTTTTCAATATATTTGCTCAGAGCCAAAAAGCCAACCTTGGTACAATTTTTCCAATTTTTGATAACCCATTTTGAGCCTTAATTAATCATTCTTTTTCACCCAAGCCAAAATAAATATATATATCCTGTCCCTCACACATTTAGGATAGAGAGCAAGGTGGCAAGCGAACAATAATGGGAAGAAAAGGTTGAAACTCCAAGGAGCAGGTACAAAGAAACAAAAAGAAAAAGAAGATCACTCCCCCTAAAATAAAAAAGAAAAAGTGAATAAATTGAATAAGTTGGGGGGAGTGCATCTTCAAACAAGGAAAGAGGCCTGCAAAGAATTGAAATAAATCAAGAAAGAGATGTTGGAAGGAGAGAAATTCAAAAAGCAACATCCAAAGATGCTCTCTATTCTAGATGTTCATTGTTTATCCAGAAAAACCATAAATTCTTGATAACCCAGCCTCATTACAACCTTGAAAAGACCTTTTGATCCATACTAACCATAAACATGCTTAGGAATTAGAAACAAATATCAATCTTAGTTGTTCAGCTGTGGTGAAAATATTGAGGGAAACAGTACCCGTGAGCATGAGTGAAATTCCTTGGTATATTTGCTTTAATTACTACTCATGAGAAAATTCAACTTGTTTATTGTATTCTAATTCTGATTGAGCAATGGTAATATCTCTTGATTTTGATTTTTCTTGATTTGGAAAGTGACTTCTGCCTAATAAAGAGATAATGAAAATTTTTCCTTGTAGTTATTTTGAGAATTATAATCAAGGGTGTGTTGAAATTTTGACTGTAAAGGTGTCTTGCTTGAGGACAAGCAAGAAATTAAGTTGGGGGGTATTTGATAAGTGTAAAATTAGCGTTATTTTCATATAGTTTTTATTACACTTATCAAGGTTAAAATAGTAATTTATGCCCCAAAATATCCCTTTTTATTAATATTTACAATATTTGTAATTATTTGGTTCAAATTTGAATATGATGCTATTTTGAATAGAAATCTGTTATTTTATGCAGATTTACAGGAGATTTGGAATGAGAGAGAAAATAGCATCAGAAAGGAGGTTGTTGCAGATTAAGAATTTAAATAAAGAGGAAATAATCAGAGAATCTTGTGGATAACCTCTTCAGTTCAAATCAAATAAATACAAAAACAACTCAGATAAGGGGATAAAGGAAAACCAGATAAGACCAGAAAGAGATCCAGAAGTTAGATCAAGATTTGAAGGAAAGTTACAGTGTGTAACACGCTCCACTCGCTCTAAGCGCATGTGGAGCGCAGATCCAGATTTGATCAGGCTCCACCTGCGCTAAGCGCACATGGAGCATAGCAGCAGATTGATTAGGCTTCATGCGCGCTAAGCGCATGTTGCGCAGCAGCTTCTTAACCTAGATCCAGATTGACTTCTTGGAGCATAATTAGGGTTTTCCAACTCTATAAATAGAGCCCTTTGCATAGGTCACAAACACACAGATACAGAGGGAGAGAGAGTAGTTCTAGGATTGAGAAAGGTGACAGATTTCTCAGTGGTTTGTAATGGCTACTATGAGTAGCTAAGCTCTCCAGTAGGATTTGATGTAGTGGATTCAATCCCCTTGTGTATATAGAATTCTATTTCTTTTTAATTATGATTCTCTATTTTTAATTTATCAGTATCTTTATGATGTTTGTAATGCATCACCTCCGCGCGTGAGCCGGGGTGGTAGGCTAGTGCTCTGGATATAAAAAGTGGAACTCCGGCTAGTAGCAGGGTTAGGTGAGCATGGAGTTGTCTATGAAGCTTAATCTCGTATTGTTGAAGATACTCGGTTTAGTCATATCGTAGTATAAGGATTGTATTCTAACGATTGAAGGTTCAGTGAGTGACACACCCCTTCATAGGTGCCTTATATGAAAGTATGACTAAATCGATAGCGTTGATTGCAAAATACGGGGAATGTTCGGGGTCGCCAAGCCACTTTGAATGCCTGTAGAGAATAGCTTCTGGCGTTTAATTATGATGTTATAGGGGAATTTGCGGGTACGATAATTACCAGGCATGCCTTTTAATTATATTAATTAAACAATGCTAAGGTGATTACGAGTATGATCATAATTAAGGGAAGAGATTCGCATATATAAGACATAATCATCCATCATCATATATACCAACAACATCATCAATATCACCATAACCATCATAATCATCAATATCATCATAGTCCGAAATATTACTCTCCTCGTATTTATCTGTTTGCTTTTATTTTATTTTATTTTATTATTATCGCGAAAACAACCAAACCATTTTGCAAACCGTTTTTATTGAAAATACAATCGCTACTATTTTACAAATTAAAACCGCTCCCTGTGGATACGATATCTTACTTACTCTATAACTGTTGAACTTTTGGTACACTTGCAAGGATTCCATCAGAGGTGTATGATGATATTGATGATAATGATGAGTATGATGATAACGATGAATATGATGATATTGATGATAATAATGAGTGTAATGATAATGATGAATATGACGATATTGATGATAATGATGAGTATGATGATAATGATGATTATGATGATATTGAATATGGTATCTGAGTGTAACTCAGGGAGGTGAATGGTGATTATGATGATATTGAGGTGAATGATGATTATGATGATATTGATGATTATGATGGTTATGGTGATATTGATGATGTTGTTGGTATATATGATGATGGATGATTATGTCTTATATATGCTGATATAAAAATGAGTTATATGATGATGCTATGATTTTGTGATGATGAAGTGAGTAATAGGTGTTGAGAATAGAGTAGGCGAATTATTTGGTCAATGGGATAGGAGAATTATATGATGATATTGATGTTTGTTATATGATGAATTATAGGTGATATTATCTGATGAATTATTTGATGTTTGAGTATGTGATGTGATTGATGATGATGTTGTCTATATGAGGGGGAGGATAGGGTAGCCTCCTACGTGTATGTATGAGTAGTATTCTTTTCCTTACAGTTACACTGTGGTTATTTTACAGGTGATGATGGAGACACAATTGGTGTCGAGTCTTGAGTAAAGGGAGTGTTGCTCTGGTACATGTGACATCAGGGCATATCATTGGGGGTTCTTTCTTTATGTTTTTTTTTGTTATGAAGAATTTTACAAACCTTTCTTTAAATGCCTTGCACGGCAAGTAGGATGTTTTATTATTTATATTTTGGAGATTCCGCTGCTTGTGTATTCTGAAAACCTTTGGGTTCTATTTTCGTTATAATTAAGTTGTTTTACAGTGAATGAGGTTTTAAATGAAGAGTTATGTGAACCTTTTTACCCGTTGTGGGACGCTACTTTTCCTATATTTTGATTTATTAAATGTATAAGAGTTTGGGGTAGAAGGGTGTCACAGATGTCGTCCTCCTTCTCCCAAGTTGCCTCTTCAGGTGACTGACCCTCCCAAAACACCTTTACCAAAGGAATTGTCTTGTTCCTCAAGGTCTTGACACTTCTGTCTATAATTTGCGTGGGCCTAGAGGGAATTGTGAGATCTTCTCTTAATTGTACCGATTCGAAGCTAATGACATGTGAAGGGTCAAGACATATTTTCTAAGATGGGATACATGGAATACATCATGGATCCGGGATAAATGAGTTGGTAGGGCCAACCCTCTGCAGGATCTGAAACGGGCCAATGAATCTAGGATTGAGCTTTTTGGTCTTGATGGCTCGTCCAATACCTGTGACAAGGGTTACTTTTAAAAACACGTGGTCCCTTTCCTCAAACTCCAAGTCTTTTCTCCTCTTGTCAGCATAGCTTTTCTGCCGGCTTTGGGCAGTTGCAAGTTTTTTCTTGATGATTCTAATCTTATCTGTGGTTTCTTGCACCAACTTCAGACCTAACAGGGTTCTCTCACCCAACTCATACCAACACAAGGGTGATCTGTACGTCCTACCGTACAGAGCCTCATAGGGTGCCATGCCTATACTACTATGAAAACTATTATTGTAGGAAAACTCTGAGAGGTAAGTACCTATCCCAACTGTCCAACTCCTCTAACACAGAAGCTCTAAGCATATCCTCTAGGGTCTGGATGGTCATCTCAGACTGGTCGTCAGTCTGAGGGTGGTAAGCGGTACTAAACCTGAGTTTAGTCCCGAAGGCCTGATGAAGCGCACTCCAAAATCTAGAGGTGAACCTAGGGTCCCTATATGATATGATGCTAGAGGGAATGTCATGGAGCTTAATAATCTCCTTGACATATAGGTTTGCTAACTTACTCAGGGAATAGGTATTCCTAATTGGTAGGAAATGGGCCGACTTAGTCAACCGGTCCACAATAACCCAGATGGCATCAAACCCGGCTTAGACTCGAGGTAATCCTACCACAAAGACCATGGCTATACTCTCCCACTTCCACTCAGGGATTTCTAAAGGCATAAGGGTTCCTGATGGTTTCTGATGTTCTATCTTAACTTGTTGGCACACCAAACACCTAGAAACATGCTCTGCTATTTCCCTCTTCATGTCATCCCACCAAAACATCCTCTTCAAGTCCTGATACATCTTGGTAGTGCCAGGATGTTTGGAGAATTTGCCCGGTGGGCCTCCTCTAGAATCTGTTGCCTGAGACTACCCCATAGGGACACAGACTCTCCCTTGGAAGAGAATCATCCCATCCTCCGATTCAGAAAATCCTAACTGCCCTTTTCTACCTTGGAGGTCTGGGTCCAAACCCTGGGCCTCCTTAATCAGAGCTCTAAGCTTACTAGTGACCTCTATCCTACAAAGCCTGAAACTATACTCTCCAATCGCAACACTAAGGCTCAGGTTTCTAAACTCCTCTAATAGACTCATCTCATGTACCATCATTGAGGATACATGGAGAGACTTCCTACTGAGGGCATCAGCCACTACATTAGCCTTGCCAGGGTGGTACCTCAGCTCAAAATCATAATCCTTGAGAAACTCCATCCATCTCCTCTGCCTCATGTTGAGTTCTTTCTGATCAAAGAGATATTTCAAACTCTTATGATCACGAAAGACCTCAAACCTCACACCAAACAAGTAATGTGTAATGTCCTAATTTCTAAATCCAAGAATAATGTTCGTTGGAAACACTATTCCCGAATTTCTGAAATTATTTCGCGCCATTTTTAATATCGGTGAACAAATCATACAATCGCTTAGGTAATCCAACGCTTACTTAAGCCCTCACTACAATTCAATCTACTAAATAACATGAAACATTACATAACATTCGCAGGCATAAACCTTATTAAACTTAATAACATTGGACACTAAATGTCCTACATCTATTTGACAGCTGTGGAAGCAGGAGTGACCATCACGAGACTCTGGCTCTTTATCCAACGCTAAGAAACCCTAACCTTCACAACTGAAGGTAATTCCCTGTAACGTGTGGCGAGACTACGTCCCAGTGAACATGATAATAGTGTGTGCATGTGTGGGGAGGCAAAACACATGGCAAACAACAATATAGAAAAGATGAACAGTTCATAAAACACTCAAAATGAAAGTACAAGACATGTAACATCAATCATTCAATGGAAATCATAAGTGGAGTGGTACTCATAGGGAATTATGAACATGTCCATGCAACAATAGATCAACTTATAACTTCTCAATCAGGTTCATCACAAAGGATTCATCAAACATAATCATGATAACTTAGACAATTAACATTAATTCTGAAATACTGAATTCTGCACCATGGATTTTAACCTTTTTCCTTAGGCTAGACTGAGCTCAGACTAACGGGAACCGTCATCCCTGAAGGCCGGAAGACCTTGCCCAAAACCTTTTCCAAGGCCATAAAGACCCAAACCTTTGCCAAGGGCCAAAGACCCCAATCATGTCTTTATACATAAAACATACTTTAATTGATCCATATCAACATATACATGTCATTCATGAATGAAATTCATAAGGTAACCTAAATCATTCCATTTCAAAACCTTAATTTCAACTAGAGCAATTAATAGAGTAATAATCATTTTTCCATGAACATGATGGGGTAAAAACATGCACAAGCATAATGGAGTACATAAACATAAGCAATTATATGCATAATTACATCTCAAACCTTCATTCTCATGAAAACCCCCAATTTCCTCTAACCTAGGGTTTGCATTACAAAGAATACATCCAAATCAACAACACTAGCTTTCTGTAATCAACAATAACCATGAATGCAAGCAAGGGAAGGTAGAATAGGGGTCATACAAGGGAACTTACTTGACAAATAAACAAGTGAGTGAACCACACTCACCTTAGGGGAAGAAATAGGGGCGGATGAGAGGTGGAGAGGAGAAATCCCAAGCTCCTCAAGTGATTGGGAACCTTAAAGATGCTTCTTGATCTTCTTTTTCTTCCTCCTTCAAGCCCACAAGCTCTCTCTCTCTAGAAACCCTAGGAAACCAAGGAAAATGAGAGAAGAGAGTGGAACCCTCTGTTTTTAAAAACTGATTTCGTGTATTCTCGCTCAAGCCAGATTTTCTCGCTTGAGCGAAAATACCACAGAGAGCAACCCTCCTCTGGACAATTCTCGCTCAAGCGAGATTTTTCACTTGAGCGAGTATGAGTCTGTTTTGGGAGTGCAAATGAGCTCGGAACCCTATCATATGACCTATCAAAATGAAGCCCCGGAAGTTAGCTTTCTAATGAAAGTGGAATCACCTTAATTGGACACCCATGGCTCTAGATATTTGCGAATTAGTGCACCAAGGTCATTAGGCCTAACTCCCAAAATTAAGCAATAACCTCAGTTTGTGCCCCTCTTGGTTCCAATTCAATTCTCTCCTTCTCAAACCTACTTCCTATCCTCCAAAACTTTCTTCTAACTTAATTCTTCTCATCCAACCCTTCCCCACTCTAATTCTTGATAAATCCATTCCCTTGACTACGGAGTTTGTCCTTCCACGCTTAAAGGCTAAGATCTAGGGTGTTGCTCTTACCCATTAACTATTAGTCCCTCCTCTAAACTCTTTTAAAACACATGGCTCCAAATGGATTCTCCCTAATTTCTTTTCTGAAGTGACACTTAACCTCCGGATTCTCATCCAACTTCTAACTATGGGTTCACCGCCTAAGGTTTCTCTTATGTTTCCTAGGTTCCAGTTTCCAGGATGTTACATAATGCCTCTAGATCTTGAGGGAAAATACCACAACCGCTAGCTCTAAATCATGAGTAGGGTAATTCTCATCATGAGGCCTCAACGGCCTAGATGCATAAGCTACCACTCTCCTATCCTGCATCAAAACACATCTTAAACCCTTCCCTGAGGCATCACTGTATACCTCGAAGGTCTTAGACAAGTCCGATAATGCTAGTACCGGGGCGGTGGTCAACCTCTCTTTGAGCTCCAAGAAGCTCTGCTTGCATTTCTCGTCCCACACAAAGGCTTGACCCTTTTGAGTCAATCTTGTGAGAGGCAAGGCTAGCTGGGAGAATCCCTTAATGAATCTCCGGTAGTAGCCGACCAATCCTAGGAAACTCCTAATCTCCGTGATGGTCTTAGGAATTTCCCATTCAAGGACGACTTCTACCTTGCTAGGGTCAACAGATACACCCTCACTGGTAATCATGTGTCCGAGAAAATGAACCATGTTCATCCAAAACTCACTTCTCCGGGTTTTCAAACAACTTCTTTTCTCTCAAAATCCCCAGGACGATCCTAAGGTGTCGCTCATGCTCCTCTAAGCTATGGGAGTAGATCAGTATGTCGTCGATGAAGACAACGACAAACTGATCAAGATAGGTCCGAAAGATCCGATTCATGTAGTCCATGAATACAGCAGGAGCATTGGTTACACCAAATGGCATCACCAAATACTCGTAGTGGCCATACCTAGTCCTAAAGGCTGTCTTAGGTATATCCTCACCCCTAATCTTGATCTGGTGGTAACCAGACCTCAAATCTATCTTGGAGAAAACTGAGGCTCCCATAAGTTGATCTAAAAGGTCATCTATTTTGGGTAAAGGATACTTATTCTTGATGGTAACCTTATTTAACTGCCTATAATCCACACAGGATCTCATACTCCCGTTTTTCTTCTTCACTAAAAGCACTAGGCCCCCCAAGGTGATACACTAGGCCTAATGAACCCCTTAGCTATAAGGTCTTCTAACTAAGTTTTAAGTTCACTAAGTTCTAGTGGAGACATGCTATAAGGTGCCTTAGAAATCGGCTCGGTGCCCGGTACCAAATCTATAGTAAACTCTATCTCCCGGTCCGGAGGCAAGGTAGTCACCTTACTAGGGAAAACATCTTGAAACTCCCTAACCGTAGCTATGCTGCTCAAATCAACCCTGGACTCTAGAGTTGAGGAAAGTAACGAAATAAAACACTTACTCCTGTCACTAAGGCATTTGGATACTTGAGTGGTGCTGGACAAGAGTACTGATGGTTTCTCCCTCGGAAGAGGAGGAAGAAGTGGAAAAACAACTTCCTTATTAAAGCAATCAAGCATGACCTGATTTGAAGATAACCATTTCATGCCAAGAATAATATATATGCCCCTCAATGGCAAACAAATTAGGTCAACCTCGATGGCCCTCCCTTGTATAACAATGGGGCACTAATAACATACAAGGGAAGTAGAAATGGCCTCCTTGGCGGGTGTTGTAACACTGACAAGGTAAGGTAATGGAACATGTAAATTTAACCGTTTCACACAATTATGAGAAATAAAGAAATGGGTTGCCCCCGAATCAAACAATACAATTAAGGTCCGATCTCCTAAGGTGCACATACCTCGCATCAGATTATCTACAGAAGCTACCACTTCCTCGTTGAGGGTGAAGACTATTCCAATTGTTTGGGGCTTCGGAAGGTCCCTCCTCTTTGGAAACTCACTCTTCATATGACCGGGTTGCTTGCAGAAATAACAAATGTTCTTTCCCGTCAGGCACTCTCCTGAATGTTCCTTACAAACTTAGGGCAAGTGGGTGCCCCTTGGCGTTGGGCCGGCCAAGTGGCCAAGGATGGGGTGCCTTGCCACTTAGGCCTCGGGCCCTTACTCTGGTTTGTCACTTCCATCTTCCTTTTACCCTTATTTTCCGGCGATGGTGTTGGTGGTGCAGCTTCCTTAAAATTCTTTTCTGCAATGTAGCACTTATTGACCAGGGTAGGGAAATCCCTGATCTCAAGTGTACCGACCCGATCCAGCAACTCAGGTCGCAGGCCTCCTTCGAACTGTGTGCATCTCCACTCTTCATTAGAAACTGTTTACAGGTACTAGGAGTACTTGACTAGCTCCTCGAACTTGGCCACATACGGGCCCACCGTCAGACTCCCTTGCTTTAGTTGAAGAAACTCAACTTCCTTCTGTCTTCGGACGGTTGCTGGAAAGTACTTCTCCAAAAACAAAGCCTAAAAAGCACCCCAGGTGATTGGGGCCTCCGCCACAGCGGCCCGAACACTAGCAGTCTTCCACCAATCCTCAGCCTCTCCCCTCAACATGTAGACTGTAAACCCAACCTTGGAGTCATCGGCGCACTTCATCACATCGAAGATTCTGTTGAGATCATGGAGCCAGTTGGACGCCACGTCCGGATCATAAACCCCGTTGAACTGAGGAGGATTATGCTTCCGGAATTCCGCCAATCCTTGGACAAACGGATCCACCGTAGGGAGGGGTGGTGTTCCCGTTGGTCTTTGGATTATCTCCTGAAGTACTGTCGCATTGGCAGCAGCCTGCTCCCGAGCCGCCTCTGCTTGCGCCCGGTTTGAAGTCACTTCCTCTCCCATCATCTGAGTGAGTGCCTGAAGAGTTGCAGCTACAGGATCTGAAGGCGAATCCCGAGAAGAAGAAGAAGAAGAAGAAGAAGAAGAAGAAGAAGAAGGATTGACTCTGGAACGTCTTCCCCGGGGACGAATCCCACCCATTACTAGACCGAAGCCAAGTTTTCATACATTTACTTATTTTAACTCACGACTGAAGCCGACTTATAATAACTCACGGTCGAAACCGGCGTATACTAAATAAATGCTCATAATCTCAATACATTACAATTAATAATCATCATATGAATAAAGTTCTAACTTCCCTAAGTTTCACCACATGAATTTCACACAATTACTAACAATTAACATCTACAAGTATAAAGAAAGGGGGATTAGAGAATAGGGTTCATACTCAAGACATACAATCACAAAGTGAGAGTGTGTGAGTTGTACTCACCTCACAATTTGATAAAGGATGTGAGAAGAAGAGATTGGAGTGTAACATCCTAATATTTCAAAAAATAAAATAAAATGAAGAAATAATAGTATTATTATTATCTTTTATTATGAATAATATTATTTAATTAAAAAGGGGGATGAGTGGGTCAGAGTAGGCCCAGCCCAATTTAATAAGGAGGGATTATCTATTTCACCCTATCCTTTTTCAAACGTCCGATAATCAAACTCTAGGGAGAAGAGAAGCGACTCCACAAGGAGAAGGTGCCGCGGAGTAGATCATCAGGGGAGTCCTGCCATCCATTCTTGATCATCATTCCTAAGGTACGGGGGAAGGGGTGCAACTATATGTGTATACTGGAGTGCCTGGGTAGTGAGGGCAACCATAAGTCCCTCTAGGATCTCTAATTTCGAAATATGAACTGTGAATCCTATGTTTTATGATTGAAATTGTTCTGTTTGATGCATAATGGCATGTTTCTTGATGAATTTGAGGGTTGTAAGCGAGATTGTCGAAAAGGGGTCAAATTAGGATTTGGGGGTGAGATTTCATAATTGATCGATTAGATGTTAAATTTATAGTAATCCGTTGGAATAATTGATGAATTAACTAATTTTAATCGATAAAAACGAGTCTAAACAAGTTAGAAACTTAAAGATTTGAGTAGGGATTGAAGAAGAGGGTTAAAAAGGGGCAAAAATGTAGGTGCAGTCGCGTATCGGGTTGCTGGTAATCGATCAGGTGTTTCTAGGCAAAAACGTGAAATTGAGCCCCTGGTAATCGATTACAGGCATGTTGTAATCGATTACCAGGCTACCAGTTCTCTAGTAATCAATTACAGACACCCTGTAATCGATTACCAGGCCCAAAAATGGGGTAATTGCTTTTGGTAATCGATTACAGACTTCTGGTAATCGATTACCAGGTCCAAACTTGATATTTGAGTGTTGTCTTTATGTAATGTGATGATCATTTACTTATATGGTGGATGTTTATCTAATATATGAATAGTTTTGTGGAATTGATGAGATTAAATTGGATGTATAAAGTGCATTAACTGTGTTATGAAGTATTGTTATGTGATCATCTTATATTGATGTTCTATGTGTATTTTATTCAAGATGTGATGTGGAATGAATTGAGTAGATGATGTTGTATGAGAAATGTATAAAATGATATTGATGCATTGAGCATGAGCATATGAGGTGTGATACATGAGATGCATGCCCTAAGAGAGGGTGGAGACCATGATGAGGGACATTCGATGCATGACCCAAGATGGGGTGTTTTATTATGCGACTAACAAGCCCATAAGGTGTGAATGGGTAACAATGGGAGGGGGCGAGTGTCTTTGCACGGGCCCAAGAGGGGGTGCAACCTATCGGTTGGTGTTTACCGGTAGGGCCATCATTGGTAACAACTAAGGGAATTGGAGGTGCACCCATTGTGCGGAGTTCCAAATCATGACTCTTAGGATAGATGTTGTACATGTGCATGGTGTGAACATAAGCATTAATTCTGATTGTATGAAGTGTGAATTTATATTTGTATGAACCTAGTGTGTGAAATGTATAGTATATGAATTGAGATGAATGATGATATGTATGGTGATGGGTGGGGACAAGGGTAGCCTTCTGTATGCGTGTATATGTTTGTATTCCATTCCTCACCGGACTCTTTCTGTGGTTTTCTTAGGTGATGAAGAGGGCACTCAATGTGCTGAATTTTGAAGGGATGGGGTCTCGCTCTGATATGTGTGACATCAGGGCTTAGTGTCTAGGAGCTTTATTTCTTTTATTTTGATATGTAGAGATTTAGAAAGATTATTTCTAAGGGTCTTAGAGGGCTAATTTATGTTTTTATTAAGTTGATAATTTAGCTTTGAAAACCTTGATTTTATTCTTTTTATGAAACAGAAGTGGATTTGAATTAAATATTTATTTAAAAGAGGATATGTGAACCTTTTTACCTCGGTGTTAACTGTAATTTGCCTTATAATTTAACTTGATAAATGTTTTAGGATTTCGGGGTAGAAAGGTGTCACAGGGAGGATGATGAATGATGAATTCTTGGCTTAGAATCCTTCTCCGAGCTTCAATGAATGTTTCCTCTCTCTAGAATCAGAGTCCATCTCTCTAGATTTGAAGAAGAAGAAGAAGAGAAGAAAGTGTGAATTCTGAAACTGAATTAAGGGTTTTGAACTTGTAAGTGGATTCTCGCTCAAGCGAGATATTCTCGCTTGGGCGAGCGTGTCGGTTGCATGCCTTTTCTTCACATTCTCCCTTAAGCGAATTGTCTCGCTCAAGCGAGAATGATCCAGAAAAGACCCCTTCTCTGGACGATTCTCGCTCAAGCAAGCCCTTCTCGCTTAAGCGTAAATTGTCCAGAGAGCATCCCGGATCACCCCTGTATCTCGCTTAAGCGAGCTGGCTCGCTCAAGCGAGATATGCAGAAACTCAAATTCACCCTTTTTGCTTCATAATTTGCTCAAGCGAGATATTCTCGCTTGAGCGAGAATGCTGAAAATCCTAACTTAGTTTTTTTTTTCTAAGTCTTTCTTCTTAAATCAATTTACCCCTTAATTAATATCATTCCTAAAAATCATTATCCTATTCTCTTCTAAGAATTAATTAGTCTTAATTATTGGGATGTTACAAAAATGACCTGGTAACCCAAACCCACTAGCATGTATCTCCCAAACAGTAAAATTCTATAATGAAGTAAATGTAATGCATAATTGTGTCCCTCAAAACAAGTAACTATCATGGAGAACAAAATCAACATATTCCCACTACTGCAAAATGGGCTTTTAACGACGGTTAAAAAAGGCTTTTAACGACGGTTAAAAAAGGCTTTTAACGACGATTGTGGACCCGTCGTTGATCCAGGCGTCGTTAAAAGTGGATTTTCAACGACGTTTATCAACCGTCGTCATAAGTTAGAAACCACGACGGTTGTTATAGCAACCGTCGTGGTATCGTGGACATACCACGACGGTTCGTGTAGCAACCATTCTTGTTTCTTCAATTTGGAGTGGTAAAAGGGACTTTCTACGACGGTTGCTTGAAGGAACCGTCGTAGAAAGTAAGAAACAACGACGGTTCCTTCAAGCAACCGTCGTAGAAAGTCCCTTTTACAACTCCAAATTGAAGACATACCACAACGGTTATGTCCTGCCCGTTGTGGTATGTGCAGAATATCCTAGCTATTTGGTAGTTAATGCCTAGTTATTTTATTAAAAATCCCTAAAATAAATAAATAACCCAAAACTTTAGCTAGGGTACTTCATAGTCTTTAATATTAATTGACTAAAATAAATAACCCAAAACAAAAGTAACATCCAAAACGAATTTTTATCATCTTAGTCTTTTAATTTTAATAAAGAGAAACATAATTAAGGGGAGAATGAATATATATATATATATATATACACAAAGAAGAAAAAAGAAATAATAAGTAGAAGCTTCTATATTCAAATAATAGTTTGATTTCCGATTGAAGATACACATACTATGTTAAAGGGGGATGAATATAAGAAGAAAAAGAAATATGAAATATAAAATCAATCATATTAGAATTATATGCAACTTCAATGTTACTGCCATATATATAAATATATATTCACCATGCTATAAGAACTTGTAATTAGCGCATTAAACTAAGGGACTAACCCGAGAAGAGCTAGGACGAAAATTTGCACGAAATTAAGAATGCTATCTTTGGTTGACCTTTCCTGGAAAAATATTGAAACCATAAATTAATTAGAAATAATTTTGTAAGGCTTTAATTATGTTAATAAAAATAACACATATAATCTATGCTATTCGGATTGATGTTAAAATTGTGCATATATATTGGAATGAAGCAATTTACTTTCACATGATCTACAAAGATTTTATATTCAAGTATGGGATTCGACCGTGAAAACAGAGAATCGATTAGTTGTCCGGCCGTCCAGTGAAAATTTAAAGAAACTTGAAAACAGAGAATTAAGGTTAAGGTGAAGGAACCCCTGAAATTGAAGCAAGAGGCAAGAGGTGCCCTGTTCCCATTTTGAATTTATTTTTTGATCCTTACGCATTGCTACCACCAAATATTAATCTTTTGCTGACTTATGCTACATACATGTGACATGCAACCTGAGATAAAGATAGTTCTTATATAAACATAGGAAAATATAAATGATACTACTTGCTTGATCTAAGCAAAGATATAACCAAAAAAATTCTGCACTGAATTAGAGAAGTTGTGATGATGTTTATGTAGAAGAACAGACATTCTCATTTTTCTTCTTCTCTTTGTTTATGAACAGTTTCATTGGCTAATAGGTAAGGTAAGTGATGAATTAATAGTTAGGAGTTTAGCAAAGAGAAAATAAATAGAACAAAAAGTAATGAAACATGATAGAATGAACACTTGATCACACAAGAAAAGAATGAAATCATCCTTTATATTTAACTCAATTGACTGCCATGAGTTTTGGAATGTTTCCTTCTTGAGCTTTTCCCCCCCTTTTGTATATATGAACAATGTAATAAGCTTCAAAATTTGAATTATATCAGGGTTAGGAAAATCTCATACCAAGTTCAAGTGATGGACATGTGTCAGAACCTTTAGTTCAGCAAGGAATTCTTTTGATGCTTGCATATCCATCTTTTTAATTGCAGCTTCTGCAAAAAGAGAAAGAAAAAAGGAAAAGAGTCAAGTGCTAGTAACAAATTGAGTTTCCATTCCTGTCAACAAATATTAGATTGTTATGATTAGACTTTGATGAAATAGCATCCAACAGATATTCCTGTCAACAGATAAGACTTAATTATAGTTTCACATTTTATTTACTTTTTTTTAAAGAAAAAAAATGGAATCTAGCAATACATATTGAGTATGAAGTATCAAACCATACATATTGGAAGAACAGTTTGCAGCTAATCATCACAAGATGATTAATTCAAAGAGAAAGAAATAAACGTTTAAGGCATTAAAACAGAGAGATATACCATGTTGGAGTTGACTACACTGATCTTTAGATGCTCCTGGGACTGGGAGAAGGGTTACCTCATCCACTTTCTTTCTTCTATATATCCCAAAATATATAGCAAGTGTCAACAGTAAGATCCCAACAACTCCTCCAACAGCAATGCCAGCAATGACTCCACGGGATATTCCTATTCAAATTGATATAAGCAACAAATGTCAGCATCTCATAGCAATGTAACCCACCATGATTTGTCTTGTCAAGCTTCACACATATATAAACATTTATGTCCACATCACCTGATCTGCAAAAGGGTATAAAAAACATGCATAGATTTTGGAGTCAGATAGCTTAAAAGAAAATTATTTTACGGAGTAAATGTCAAAACTCAAATGAAATTGGCCAACGTAGGATGTAAAGGTTACAGAAATTACAGCTTACCTCAGGTGCAGTGATGGAAAGTTTCCATTTTCATCTGCAGAATAAGATTCAAAAGTATAAAATTAAACATCAGAAAACAAAGATGTATCAGGTAGCAACTCCAAACAAACATGAGAGGCGCTAAATTTATCAGTTGTGGACCAACTGTTTATAGCTTTAAATGAAAGGAAAGAAAAAATTGCAATCTCAATGAATTGTGGACCACCATGGCCTATACGCAAAACAGAGACCAAAGTGCAATGCACAAGCAGCAAAGCTATAAACAGAGACCATAATGCCTATTCTGTTTATAGCTTTAAATAGTTGGCATGGAAGATACATTTAAGCATTCATCTTCTATTCTAGGCATAAATGTGATCCAACTATCTGAATGATTGAAGAATGAGAGAAGCAATCTGGCCTCAGTAAGTAAAGTATGATACATGAAACTTAAAGAAAGAACTTTTTGATCAGAAGTTGTAGAATATATGATCAAGTTTTACAATTTGTAATTAGTCCATCTATATCAGCATAAAGACATCTAAAAAAACAGAGAGTGAATCAAATCTAAGATAGGAGAGTAGGGAAATAACCAAACGAGAATATCATTGATCCAAAATCGAAACCCATAGCTAGCAAATGCACCCCTCCATGGCCGCCCCTATGCGCACAACTCTGAGTCTGTCGCCCCTGCAGTGCCACTCGTGCCTCATCCA
This sequence comes from Sesbania bispinosa, assembly GCA_026901365.1. Taxonomy (NCBI): domain Eukaryota; kingdom Viridiplantae; phylum Streptophyta; class Magnoliopsida; order Fabales; family Fabaceae; genus Sesbania; species Sesbania bispinosa. Next base: position 347,546 of record QLOH01000717.1, on the reverse strand, counting down.
AACAAGTACGGAGAACTTACGCGAGGTGCCTCAGTGCTCACGGTGGGGTAGAGCTTAGGGTTCATGGCCAGAGCTCACAATGCTCACAGTTCGCAGTGAAGAGCTCACACCGCTGCTGCTCATGGTGTCTCACAACGGGGGAGGAAAACACAAGTTGCCTCGCTGCTTTCACGGCGAAGCTCGCACGACGCTGCTCATGGTGTATCGCCGCGCCCGCGTGTTGGTGTTCGCCGCTTGCCGCACGCGCACGTGGCTGGTGAGGAGGGCGGTGGCTGGTGTGATTGGACGGTGATGGCTGCTGCAATTAGGGCTTCCAGGCGGTGGTGAAAAATGAGTGGGGTGAGGGAAATGAAAGTATAGGGACAGGGCTGGGTGAGAGAGAGAAAAGGTAAGGGACGACGCACGATAATGAAAGGAGAAAGAGTTTGGTCAGGTTTAGAAGAGAAAGAACGGTGGGGGAGAGGAGGAGAACGGTGGGGAGAGGGGGGTTTAGAGAGAGAGGGGTTAGGGTTTGCAATCGCGCGGCGCAGCGGAGAAGGAAGTTGAGATATATAGCCACCTACCACGACGGTTGCTAAGGCACCTGTCGTGGATTCCCCATTTGCTGGCGCACACCCCTTTTTTGCTGAACACGCCCCTTTAATTTTTTGAATCCTGCATACTATGACGGTTGTGAAGTCACCCGTCGTGGTTCACGCACACATACGACGACGGTTATTCAGTTAACCGTCGTGGTAGAGCACTTTTACTCCTGCACCTCCCATTTATTACTATTCACACCCCCTTCCTTTTCAAAATTCTCATTCCTACTACTGCCACTATACACGACGGTTATTTTACAACCGTCGTAGAAACCCTCTTTCATGGACTTTCCACGACGGTTCGCAGACAACCGTCGTTGTAAGTTAGGCACATAATTGCAAAAATGCCACCCGCTGTACTTTCCACGACGGTTGCTCCACAACCGTCGTGGAATGGCCGTCGCAGTATGCAGTTTTTGTAGTAGTGTCCTTACCAGGGATGTCAACAAGGTGGGACGGGTATGGGTAGTAGGTACCCACTACTCGCACCCAGTGGTGAAGATCAGCCTATGCGGGTACCCACTAAACGAGTTTTAAATGAATTTTTTATGGATATATATGATTATCCATTGATATATGCTAGAAAAAGAAAATTAAGTAAAATATTTTTAAAAAAATCTTAAAACAACCTAATATGGAATAACTTGTATTAAAGTCATAATTTGGAAAAACAAAAAACAAAATACTTAAAATTCAGTAGAACAATTTTTTGGGAAATGTGAGGCTAAACGACCGAAAAGAAAACCAACTACAACACTACTCTATGGGGAAAAACGAATCCCCACAAAATCTTGCTAGAGGAAACAAATGCAACCAGGGGGAGGGAGGTTCAATAGAACAATTTTAAGTACTTTTATGTATATCAGGTACTTGAGAACACAGGTACCCGAATATCCATCTTCTCCCCGTTATTAAGTGGGTAGTAAAAATATCTTATTTCACATGTGGGAACCCATTTAAATACCCTAAATCCTCCATGTGACGGGTTTTACCAACAGCTAACCGTAGATGGGTAATTTTGCCATTCCTTGTCCTTATGGTTACCGTTAAGCAAGTCAATATAAATTATACCAAATCAAGACAATTAGGGTTGTTATCTCCTAGCCTATCAAAACAAACACCATCAACACTCATCGTTTATAAAAGATATCCGACTCTATTAAGAGCATCAACGACCTTGTTTTCAACCTCAAATTTGTGTTTCACTATAAAATTAAATTGTTCAAGAAACTCTACCCAACAAGCATGTCTTGAATTTGAATGTTTTTGAGAGCTAAGATAACACAAGGCTTGATTGATTTGAATAAAAGATAAACTCCTGAGATATAAAATAATATTACCAATGGGTAATGACTCTAACTAGCACATAAAACTCCTTATCATATGTGGAATATTCTTCCAGGCTTCATTCAGTTTTTCAGTAAAGAAAGCAATAGGATGATCATCTTGACTAAAAGCACCACTAATACCAATTCCTGAAGCATCACACGAAAACTCAAACACTTTACTAAAAAATCGCAAAACTGGGGCTTTAAAACATCCTCTTCTTAAACACGTCAAAAAATCGGGTTACAATAGGGTCCAACCATGATGCTAATCTCACGTATAAATCTCCTACTTCAAGCATTCTGTTAGGGGAGTCATCATGATGCTAAACTCATGTATAAATCTTTATAGAAATAAGCTAACCCAATGAAACTGTGATTTTCTAAAATAAAGGTAGGGGTTGACCACCATTGAATATCCCTGACCTTATAGCGGAAAGTCCATCAGTGGACATAATAAAACTTTAAGATGACATTAGTCCGTAGAAAGGTACTGTTGAAGTTATAGAGTTTTGGAGAAAAAGTAAGAGAGAATATAAGAATAATAAATATACAATGTATGAATTGATACTTGAGACTTTATAAATTGATATAAAAGACTAGGTACTAACACTTATTTATACTGATCAATATAGACTCCTAAATAGGAAAAAATGTGATAATTATCTAGAAATGTGGAAACTAATCTTAGGAGATATTATAGATAAAACATAATCTTAAGACATATTCTAAGATATTAAATATATTATTCTAATATTCTAACACTCCCCCTCAAGCTGAAATTACTTAGCTTTAAGCTTGTTACAAATATACCCATATTAACAAAATTGAAGATAATAAAGCACGAGCCCATATCGATTAGACAGGGAAATCGTGGGGCCAAGTAGACTACACTGGAGTCGTAAGGCCAGGTATGTTATACTGGGAAAGCCACGGGGCCAGGTAGATTGCAATGGGAAAGCCACAGGACCATGTAAATTGCTCTGGGTAGCCGAAAAGATACATCTATAAGTTTGAAAATCATGGGTTTGGAACAACAGGAAGGAACGAGAAAAACATTCGTCAGAGGAGAGAGAAACAAGAAAAATAGTCCAGAGAGTAGTCACAGAAGTTTCATATAGAGGAACTAAGGCTAGATCGAGGTAGAGTAGGCTAGGGCGACTCCAACGGTGGCAATATTGGCCGGAACGACAGTCAGACTCATTGCCACACACAACGAATGATGACTAACTGCATAAAGATGCACCAATAAAGATATGGTGAGTGTAGGCGCGTCTGAGTGTTGTTTAAGGAAACTCATACACATTGGACTGTCTTGAGAGAAGAAATTGGTATTGGGGTCTTCGGTCAGAATCGTGGTCGGCGGCGGCGGAAAATAGGAGAAAATAGTTGGAAAAGGCACGACAGGTAGGAGATAGAGACAGAGCACGCCGATAAAATGCACGATTGATGATTTGAAAGCATGCTCGGAAAGTATGCACGGTGGAGGAGGTGGGAAATAAAAGAAGAGTTTGAATGTAAGGACTTGTCGTTGAGAGAGATGAACAAATAAAAGTTCTGAACTTTGGAACTCAAAAGCGGAATAGGGCCGGGACAGGTCACGGTGGATTGTACTACTTTAATACCATGTTGAAGTTATAGGGTTTTGGAGAAAAGGAAGAAGAGAGAGGAGAAGGATAATAATAAATATACAATGATATATGAATTGATACAAAAGGACTAGGTAGTGACACTTATTCATATTGATCAATATAGACTCCTAATTAGGAAACAAATTATGATATTTATCTAGAAATATGGAAACTAATCTTAGAAGATATTATGGGATGAAACATAATCTTAGGACATATTCTAAGATATTAAATATATTATTCTAATATTATAACATGTGTTTTTTTTAGATCAACATAAAACTTTTCATTTCGTAGAGTGGAGAAAACGTGATGCGGGTGATTCAAACGATAAGGCTTGGACTTACTATAGATCAAGATATCATCAAAATAAAAGCATCGAAAAGGGTAAAAGATATGTGTCATAAACCCTCATGAAAGTGCCAAGAGCATTGGATAACCCAAAAGGCTTGACGAGCCAGTCATATAGGCCATCTAGAGTTTTGAAAGCAGTCTTTCCACTCATCCCCCAACTTAAGTCAAATTTGATTGTGCCCATTAAGAAAATTTATCTTAGAAAACCAACTAGTGCCCATGACTGGGTCCAACATATCATCAAGTCTAGAGATATGGAACCTATGCTTGATGGTAACTTTATTGATGGTCTTACTATAAACACACATGTGTAACAAGTCATATTTCTTAAAGGTTAACAAGGAAACACATGAAGGGAATCAAGCATGTGGTCAGGGTGCAGCGGAAACAAATGGATTCCCTCCCTTGTTATAATCATTTTGCGAAAACACGAATCAAGGCATAAAAGGTATTGAAACGAAAGGTTGTACCTTATTAGGATTATAAACGAGGCAAGTGTAGCCATGTCTCTATTGGAATCCACGCCAACAGCCGAACTAGGAAAACCCTCCTCAGCTCTGCTAGTAGCCTTAGAAAGTAAGAAGCGATTGCTCATGTGTCTCTAGGGTAGTGCATCTTATGCTCTATTTATAGAGTGGTGGCTAGGGTATTACCCCCTCACTCACTTAACCCTCACACTTATAGGCCTGGCCCATTATGTTATAATTCTAATTAAATTAAATTAGAATTATTATCCTTTCCTAGTGGCATGTTGTATGCGTGTGACCCAATAGGCTTTAATATTTGGTTATGATATTAAAATAAAAACTCTTTTATATTTAATATCATAAATAGTGAGCGGCATCTAGCAATACATCACTATCCAAATATTGAGAATATCAACAACTTTGACGTATCCTATTTCATGATAATTTATATGATATGTCCCTTTGTCCAAATATCTAATTGAACACAAGGGCATGGATTGTGTCAACCTTGTATAGTTCATTTATGTTCTCTTGATCCCCAAGTAGACTGTACAGAAAATAAACATCTCATGTTTATCCTCCTGAGCATGACCATGTCATTTGCAGTCTCACTTTATCAAGAGACCTATAGATAAAACTCTTGTTACATAGGAGGGACAAATCGCATTTAGGGGTACTCACATTCCTCCACATAATTTATTATATGTCCAAATACCAACTTTATGATCACCCTGTTACAGGCAATGTTTGATGATATTCAAAACACATAATTCCTTATGTAGGAATTGTAGTGATTTCAGGTCAAAGGACTTTATATAACATTTATCAATTTAAGAACGTACATGACACTTATGTAACAATCCATGCAACGTTCTTAAGGTGGCCTGTCCAGTACACCATTACTCTTAATGTGTACCTATGTGAGCACATGATATCTCATATCCATGATCCGTGAGATGTGATCATCAATGAATTCACATACTAGTCTAAATGCATCTTTGTCCTAAGATGATACTTGACTAGGGACTATTTAAGAATAGTTCTTCATAAGATCTCACGATCAAGTCATCTACTTGATTTCTTATGAAGTTTAAGCTTACTATTCTAAGGGTAATAATTATATTCTAAAAGAATAAGTTTCCTTTATAAAATAGCATGATACAAGTGATGGATATTCATAAACATATAAGTCTCTAGTGCATATTCCTAACAATCTCCCACTTGCACTAGAGACATTCAGACATAAATCTTATGCCCAATGATCTAGTGTGCCCTTCATGCTTCTGCTGCACAAGGGGTTGACGGGTTTTCTGGAAAGCGAACCAAAAATCCAGTAGTATAATAGTATGAAAGATATCATATCCAAAGGGAACGGTCAATTCACGTAAACTCGTGATCTAATTATCAAGGGAAAACAACAGTTTTGAGAGTATTGTTGTGGAAATTGTAAATAGCAAATTAATAATCAATTGAATTAGAAAGGAAGAGTTAGAGACACTTTACTTGGATTAGGATTGGGACTTCATATCATCACACCCTTTGTGAATGTAAAAACTATCTATTAATTTAGGTTTACTCTATAATACTGTAGACAAACTATATTGCTAAGACCCCCGAGTTACCAGCGGCCTCACACACTCAAAGGTAATCCATGCGGGCTCTCCCAGGCGACAGACTTACCCTCGGCTTATTTTGCTCTCTTTTATTCCGTTTGTAAAAGAACTAATTGATAAACGGGGCCTACTCCTCTGGATGCACCTTCACTAGAGTTTTGTCACTACCCATCACTCATTAGAATACATCCACGTTTCGCTTCCTGGATTCACAATCAACTAATCTTTGCTATCAGTAATTTAATAACCATGCCTATCCTGTAGACGCCCTTCATTAGAGTACTCACACTACCCATCAATCACTAGCAACGCCCATATTTCGGTTCACTGGATACCGAGTCGTCTTATTCACTCAGAGAATGGGTTTCTTCAGAATCCTCTCCCCCATCCTCAATCCTAGTCGAAACTAGCCTATAACTCCGGCGCAAGCGCGGAAGTTAGGAATTAAAGTACAGAATATGATTACCAATATTATAGACAGAGAGCTCAGGAAAAAATAATATAGAGTTTACATACACTTGGGGATAGAATCAATTACATCCAATCCTAATGGAGAGTTAACTACACAAGGTAACCATACAAACCACTGAAGATGCTGTCACCCATCTTCAATCCTTGTGAAGCGCTCCTCCTCTCCTACTCTAAATTTAGTTCTGGTGCATTATCACTGAAATATGACTGAATTACAATAATCGTGCCCACCAGATCTGGTGCAAGGGGTTCCTATTTATAGGCTAAGGAAAGACAAAGGAAATTGGGGAGAAATCTATCTAAAAACGGCAACAGGGCAAAGAATCAGCGTAACTTGCGCTTCAAGCTGCGCTATAGCGCAGGAGTGAGCGCAACTTCCACAGAGTCTGCGCTTCACCCTGCGCTATAGTGCAGGTGAAGCGCAGTAGCGTCCTGCTGCTCCAACTTTCTCTTTTAAATCTTGATCTCTCCCCTAGACTGGTTTTCGCATATTTGTCTTCCATAGTTTCCCTTTATTTGATGATATCCTTGCATTATTGAGCAATCCTTGATTTATTTGGGAAGCTTGTCTGCAGAATCCTTGATTGATTGGCAATGATCTCCTCATTGATGGCTTCAAATCTTCTTCAAATCTTCATTAAATATCTTCAATCAATCTCAAATCTTGCAGATATCTTCCTCATTTGATCTATCTATCCTTCAAATTAAATCTTTGCAATATCATGCAAAAATCAACAATATTTCTATCAAAATAACATCAAATTCAAATCTAGCATTAATAGATACAATTTATCTAATATTAAATAAAAAGGGATTAAATCGGGGCAAAATTATCATTTTATCCTTGATAAGTGAACTAAAAAGTACTCTAATTATCAACTAATTTTCACTTATCAAAATCCCCCCAACTTAACTTCTTGCTTGTCCTCAAGCAAGAGACCTCCTTGGAAGCATGAATCAAATCTATTCCCAGTGTATTCCTAATAACAAAAAACAAATTCAAGGAACTATTCCTCAAACTCTTTCCTAAGTAGAAGTCACTTTCCAATCATAAGAAAAACTAAGGATCAAGGGATGTTACCATAAATCAATCAGAATAGAAATACAAACATCAATTAAACTTTCTCAATAATAGCAATTAAAGCAGTAAGTGATAAACCAAGGAAATCTCTCATTCTCACGGGTAAGTGTTTCCCTCAATCATTTTCACCATTGTTGAACAACTAGAATTGATAGTCGTTTCCAAGATCTGAACCTGCAAGCAGTTAATATGGATCAAAAGGTCTTTATTAGGTTGTAATGAGGCATGGCTATCAAGAAATAATGGGTTTTTCTGGATATTCAAGGAACACTTTGAATAGAGAGCATCTTGTGATTGTGCTTGGGACATCTCTCAATTCACCTGGTAATTCTTGAATGGTCACCCATTTCAGCTTGGCCTCATTGTTTGAAGAAATTCTTCCCTCAACTTATTCAATTCCACAGCTTGGCCTCACTCCTGCGCTACAGCGCAGGTTGAAGCGCAGAAAACAGAATGTAATTTTGCAATTTTCAGTCACATTTCTGCTACTTCCTATCATTTAAAAATTTTATTTTCCACAAACTTATTCCAATCAATTTGAAAATTTCCTAAATCCTAAGAAATGAAAAATTCTAATTAAGAAAATAAAACAAAACTAAAAACTTTTTAAAATCTCTGGGTTGCCTCCCAGAAAGCGCTTGTTTAACGTCTGATAGCTCGACACCTGTTCTCTCAAGGTGGCTGAAACTGAAATATTTTGATGAGCTTGTGAGCTGCAACCCTTTCTTTCTTTGGCCCATATACCTCCCCATAATATTTCCTTGGAGCAATCTATTCTTTCTGTATTTTCTTGCTTTGATGTGCAATGAGTCTTCTTCTCCTGAAGCTTGAATGATTCACAATGATTGCGCTCAATTTCTTTACTTCGGGGGGTTCCTTGATATGGAACATACCTGACCACTTGATCTTCAATCTGGCTCTAGGCTCTGAATTTGATTCTAGCTTGACCTTTCTTCTCTCTGCCTTGTCCTGGGTCAGTGTGATTGCAGGCCTTTCTTTTGTGAGATCTGGAAGGTTGATCACTTGCACCATGCCTTTCTTGATCTTCCTTTAGAGGACTGGTTGGATAAGGCAAGGTCTTTGTTCTTGAAATCACTTCCCTTCCTTCCTCGGATTTGATTCACCATCTCCCTGTTCAATCTTTTCTTATTTTCTTGATCTTTTCATCATGTACACCTTCATATGTTGTATTCTCTACCTCCCTTTCACAGTCAGGCTCTCTTTCAAGCACAATCTTTTCTGTTTTAATCCTCTCCATCCTCTTCTTCTACTTCTGCTGCACCTTCTTCTTCTTTTTCTTCATCAGCTTCTTCTGATTCCTTTTCTTCAGCTTTCCTTCTGGAATTGCTTCCGTTTCCTCTTCTTCTTTTCTTTTTCTTCTTCATCAGCCAATTGTCATTGATTTCCTCCCTATCAGCTGAACATGTCATCACACTGCTCTTCGGGGTTGGGTAATGCATTTGCTGAAGATTGCTTATTCCAACAGTTGATCATATTTTCTATCTCCTCTAGTACGAGGCCAACGGTAAGACCTTCTCTTTCACAATACTGCTGATATTGTATATATTTGTCCCACTTGTCTTCAATATCATCGTCGCTATCTGAATGCCTTGCTGAGATTTGTTCTGACTGTTGGTTGGCTCCTACTTCTTTGAATTGCTCCAACAAGGCGTCAGTGTTTCTTCTTGGCTTCCTCTTTATTTTCTTCAGCACTTCTTCTGATTTCCTTTCTTCAATCTCTCTTTCTTGTATTTCTTCAGTCTCCTCTTCTTGAATCTCTGGATAAGAGCAGCAAACCATTGGATGGTTACCTCCACAAAAATCACAAATTAATTGCGGTGACTGGCCAGGATAAGAGTGAACTGGTTGCGGTGACTGAGAAAGTCTGTCTATTCTGCTTTTGGAGTGCTTCTAATGACTGCTTCAAACTCTTATTTTCCTTCCTGAGTTCATCTTCAAAAGTTTGCTTATGGGATGAATTAGAATCTTGTTGCCACCCAAAATTTTGATTCTGGTAACTTCCTCAATCCTGTGAAAGATTGTTAGAATAATTATTGTAATTAGAGAAGTTACCTTGAATCGGTGCATGGGAGAAATATTTGGTTCTTGCTTGAACGAGAAATGTCTGCCTTGGCTTGAATGTAACATGGCCTGCGAAAGAATCTCCTTAAAAAATTTTCTTCTACCATGTTCCAATTGGTCAGACTTTGGCTGGGGGTGTGACCTTAACCAATCATTTGCTTTTCCTGTAAGAGAAAAAGGAAATAAACATAATATGCAGTCTCTTTGTCTTTTTCTTCAAAACCCAGAGTTTCAATCTGTTTAAGGAATATAGAAAGATGCTCATTTGGATTTTCATGTTCTAAGCCTGAGAACTGGTGATCTTCCACAAGTTGAAGGTGGTGATGCTGTGAATGCCCAAGCTTTTGTGGTACTTGGGAGAGCAATACTTGAGCGATAACGTAGCCCTTGAGGCATAATATAGTCTCCCAAAAGTCTTTTTGGTCGATTTTGCCATTCAGAAGCCATGTGACATTCACTTCACTGAGGTGGTTGAACAGAGAGTGTTGAGATTGTCTCCTTGAGCTTGTCCCTTCCTCTTCTTGGGTGATCAGAGAGTGTTGAAATTGTCTCCTTGAGCTCTGCCCTTTTTTCTATTACCTGTCTCCTCAAGAGAAATAATCAGAAGCTCGAACAAAGAGAAGAACAAAATAACAAAAAATAGTTTTTAAAAAAAAATAATAATATTAAATATTTTTTAAAAATAATAATAATAAAGAATAATATATATATTTTTAAAGAAAATAATTAAAATAAAATAATTAAAAATAAAATATTTTGTTTTCTTCTCGACTTCTCCCTTGTCTCATTTCCTTGTTTCTACTTTTGTTCTTCCTTGATGTCCTTCCTATTTCTGCTAAGTTGTAATTGATTGGGGGACACACTGGCCTCTCAAAAACATAAATAAGAAACTAAAAAAAGTAAGTGTGGAAGAAAAATTAAAAAAAATAGAAAAACTAGAAATTTCCTAAAATTAATGCAAATTTTCCTAAATTATGGAGAGTCTTGAATTTGTCTCCTTGCCCTTTTTCTCTCTATTTGGTCACTTCTCTCAATTGCTCTTGAGACACTTGTCTTTCACAATTCAAGAAGCCCAAACAAATATTAGCTCAAGAAAGAGGAACAAAATAATAAATTTTTATTTATTTATTTATTTATTTACTTATTTTTAATAATTAATTAATTAATTTTTTTTATTTTTATAAAAAAGAAAATAATTAAAATAAAATAATAAAGTATAATAATTAAAAATAAAAATAAAGTATAAATTTCCTAAATAAAAATTTCCTAAAATAATAAGAATAAAAAATAAAAGAAATCCTAAGATAAATCTACTTGATAATTAGACCTCCAGTTCTACACGAATTGGAAACCATTCCCCGACAACGGCGCCAAAAATACTTGATGGGTTTCTGGCAAGCGAACCAAAAAGCTAGTAGTATAATAGTAAGAAGAGTATCGTATCCACTGAGAACGGTTAATTTATGTAGACTGTGATCTATTATCAAGGAGAAACAATGGTTTGATAATATTGTTGCGGAATTGTAAATAATAGATTAAATATCAATGGAATTAGAAAGGAAGAGGTAGAGATACTTTACTTGGATTAGGATTGAACTTCATCTCATCACACCCCTCATGTATGTCGAGACTACCTACTATTTATAGGCTTTGAACTATAACGCTGTAGACAAACTATATAGCTTATGACCCCGAGTTACCAGGCGCCACTCACACTCAAAGGTAATCCATGCGGGCTCTCCCAGGCAACAGACTTACCCTCGACTTATTTTGCTCTCTTTTATTCCGTTTGTAAAGGACTAATTGAAATACGAGGCCTACCAAATGAAATATACCTTCGCTAGAGTACTGTCACTACCCATCACTCATTAGATACATCCACCTCTCGCTTCCTGGATTGACAATCAACTAACCCTTTGCTATCGGTTTATCAATACCAAGCCTATCCTTTAGATGCCCTTCATTAGAATACTCACACTACCCATCAATCATTAGCAACACCCATGTCTCGGTTCTGGTTAACCGAGTATTCTCATTCACTCAGAGGTTGAGTTTCCTATGTCTAGGCTCCCCCAAACCCAATCATAGTCGTAACGTTAATTACAAACTAGCCTATAACTCCGGCGCAAGCGCGAAAGTTAGGAATAAGCACAGAATGAGATTACCAGCATTATAATTAGGGAATTGCATAAATAAAATAGATAGAGTTCAACATACACTTGGGAATGGAATTGATTACATTCAATCCTAATGGAGAGTTAACTACACGAGGTAGCCATACAAACCACCGAAGATGCTATCACCATCTTCAATCCTTGTGAAGCGCTCCTCCTCTCCTACTCTAAACTTAGCTTTGGTGCATTATCATTGAAATAAGACTGAATTACAATAATCATGCACACCTAATCTGGTGCAAGAGGTTCCTATTTATAGGCTAAGGAAAGACAAATGAAATTGGGGAGAAATCTATCTAAGTATTCTCCACCTCGATCTCATTGAAGTGTTTTAATAGTCTTGCCAAGTTGGTTTTATACTTCATTCTTAAATTCCTTGAACTTTTCAAAGGATTCGGATTTGTGTTCCATCAGATACACAAATCCATATATACTAAAATCATCAGTAAAAGTGATGAAGTATTGAAAACCTCCTCTAGCAATTGTGTCCATGGGCCCATATCATCACTATGTATGAGGCAAAGAAGATCACCGGCCCTTTTACCCTTTTCCGGTGAATGGGGTTTTGGTCATCTTCCCAAATAAATAAGATTCACATGTCTCAATTGATTCAAAATCAAATGAGTCCAAATAACCATCTTGGTGGAGTTTGGATATGCATTTCTCATTTATGTGGTCTAAGCAACAATGCCAAAGATAAGTCGGGTTCAAACCATTTATTTTGACCCTTATGTTATAGATAGGCACTTCCATGTCAAGAACATATTGTTCAACTTTGCACAACCATATCATTCAAATAAATTGAATTGTTCTTTATAAAACACTATTTTCTAAACAAGAAACGAAATTAAAATTCCCACTAATGGTAGGCACAAAATAACAATTATTTAGTTCAATAACTAGTCCAGTTGGCAAAGTTAAATAATAGGTTCCTACGGCTAAGGCAACAACTCTTGCTCCATTTCCACACGTAGGTCGACTTTCTCCTTTATAGCCAATGACCTACTCCATTTGGATCCTACACATTCATACAATGTGAGATCCACATTCGGTATCCAATACCCAAGATGCAGAAGTAGGTAAATTGACTTCTATAACATAGATAACTGAAGCGTAAGTCTCACTTCCCTTCTTCTTGATCTCCTCTAGGTACTTTACACAGTCTCTAATGTCCTGATTGGCCACAGTGGAAACATTTCCCTTCCTTAACTATCCCACCCATAGGCTTCGAAAACAAAGGTACTAGGCTTATCCTTGCCTTTGTCCTTTGGTTTGAAATAGGGCTTCTTGAACTTCTTCTTGCCCTTGCCTTTTCCAGGTTGAACCATCAACATGGCCTTCCCTTTGCCTTTATTAATGTTTGCTAAGCTGTTCTCAACATGCTTAGCAATTCTGGCAGTGATTCGTCAAATTCATTCACGTTATAGTTCATGAAGAATCGACTATAGCTGTCTGGAAACAATTGCAGGACAAGATCAGTGGCCAACTCTTGGCCTAATGAGAATCCAAGCCTTTCTGGGTTTTCAATGTACCCAATTGCTTTGAGTACATGAGTACCAACAGGGGTTCCCTCTGCCAGTCTACATTGATAAAGTGCTTTTGAGACTTCAAATCGTTCAAGCCTAGCTTGTCCTTGATAAAGTCTCTTTAAGTGTACAATCATATTGTACGTCTCCATGTTCTCATGCTGTTTTCAGCATTCATGGTAGTAAGCATAAGGCAACCTACATCGAGAGTAACATTCAGATTCTTTCTAAAAGCATCCTTGTCATCTTTCGAAGTATTGCAGCAGGTGTTCAGGAATAGGCCCTTCCAAGACATACAAACTTTCCTAAGGATAATCCTTAGGTCTTATACCAGTCTAGAAAGTTAATTCCAGACAGTTTGTCCTTCTCAAGGACAGATCGCAATAAAAGTTACTTGTTGTGCTCGTTGCTATGCACATACGTATCATATAACAAACATATTTAATAAGATCTTTAAATAATATGTCTCCCACTATTTTTTATTCAAAATAAGTACCCTCAATATAAAGAATCAGAAAATCCCATCACCATATTTTCTAGTGGGCCAAGATCCATATTTCACCTAATTTTAAGTCAGCTTTAGCTGATTGCTTAAGAAAAGGTTATTTAGGTAGGAACAAACTTCCAATTGTATCTCATACAACTCTTGGATAGTTAGGTGAATAACTCTTATTCTAATTCATCTTATGAATAATGCCTAACTCAGTGCCTCTAGGTTTTTCAATCCTATTGAATATACCTAGTTAAGTCAAAACCCAACGGATGACAGTTGGATATTACTTTTATCCAATCGTGCCTCACTAAAGTAGATAAATGCACCCTGCTTTAGCAGACCCACATTTAATCGATTCTAGCCTTGACGAGTGCCATACATTGGAAGGCAAAACATGACTTAATATCGGTGCCTTTAGGTTTTTTTTTCAATCTTATTGAATATACCCAATCAAAACCCAATGATTTGACAATTGGATATCACTTTTATCCTATCACGCCTCACTAAAATAGATAAAGGTACCCTGCTTTAGTAGACCCACTCTTCATCGATTCTAGCCTTGACGAGTGTCATTCATTGGAAGGCATAATAAGCATTGAGGGATTTGATTGCTTTATTTTTTTTCCATTCCTTTGTTAAATCATTTAACAGAAACATAATCGCCCCTCACTAAATAGATAATGTACCCTGCTTTAGCAGACCCACACTTAATCCATTCTAGCCTTGACGAGTGTTATTCATTGGAATGAAAAACATAACTTAACATTCCCTTCGTGGGATTTGATCGCTTTAACTTTATTCCTTTGTTAAACCATTTAACAAACATACAAGCATGCATCTCATACAAAACACATGATATGGTTATGGCCTCCTAAAATTCCAATACAAAATTACATCACATATAATCTTGAAGTCTCCATCCACATTCTCCTTTGGCTCCATGCTCTTTCCGGTTACATTACACACAAGAAGAAACCTCGTTTAACATACGAGGGATAGAGATGAGAAGAGAATTACAAGAGGAATGTCAAGAGGTAAGGCACAACACACAGGTCGTATTTAAACTTAAAATAACTAAGTCCATAACCAACCATCATGCAAAATTTAGCATCCATTAATTGTAAAACGAGTGATATAATGAGATGTATATTAAGTGAGGTTTGATTACGCGCAAACAAAATAACACGCTACGCAATGTCTCGAAACAAAATTTGATTTGATAAACATTTAACCATCATCAATAAGTGTCTCGCATCAAAAGAATACTTCACGAACCGATAAACGAGTAAGTCCCTCGTATCATTTGAATACACTCTTGTCAGCAAATTGATAAGTGGCATGTTTATCGCAGCCAATATTTGAGTCGAGACAAGGTTTCAACAATTGAACCCTTTGACGCCCAAGACATGAACTCTTTCATGTTCCATGGGACCCTCCAACATTAGAACATACAAACATATATACATCGCACATAAAACAATCAATAAAGAAACAAAACAATTCAAAATAATTCAAACGCGCACCTGCGCTTCACGTGCGCCCAGCGTGGGTGAAGCGCAGGTTCCAGTTTTCAATTCTATAATTTGCTCTTTACCTGCGCTTCACTTCCGCTTCATATGCGCTTTACTTGCGCTCAGCGTGAGTGAAGCGCAGATTCGAAAATCAAAATCCCGTATGTTGCGCTTCACCTGCGCCCATCGCAGATGAAGCGCAGAAACGGCGTTTTAAAAACGTTCTGCGATTTAAACAATAACAACCAGAATTTCACTAAATTCAAACGATTAAAAGCGTAAAACATGTTTATCGCAAACCAACGATCTGATACCAATTGAAGGGAATCAAGCATGTGGTCAGGGTGCAGCGGAAACAAATGGATTCCCTCCCTTGTTATAATCGTTTTGCGAAAACACGAATCAAAGCATAAAAGGTATTGAAACGAAAGGTCGTACCTTATTAGGATTATAAACAGGCAAGTGTAGCCACGTCTCTATTGGTATCCACGCCAACAGCCGAACTAGGAAACCCCTCAGCTCTGCTAGTAGCCTTAGAAGGTAAGAAGCGATTGCTCATGTGTCTCTGGGGTAGTGCATCTTATGCTCTATTTATAGAGTGGTGGCTAGGGTTTTACCCCCTCACTCACTTAACCCTCACACCTATGGGCCTGGCCCATTATTATAATTCTACTTAAATTAAATTAGAATTATTATCCTTTCCTAGTGGCATGTTGTATGCGTGTGACCCAATAGGCTTTTAATATTTGGTTATGATATTAAAATAAAAACTATTTTATATTTAATATCATAAATAGTGAGCGGCATCTAGCAATACATCACTATCCAAATATTGAGAATATCAATAACTTTGACGAATCCTATTTCATGATAATTTATATATGTCCCTTTGTCCAAATATCTAATTGAACACAAGGGCATGGATTGTGTCAACCTTGTATAGTTCAATTTATATTTTCTTGATCCCCAAGTAGACTGTACAGAAAATAAACATCTCATGTTTATCCTCCTGAGCATGGCCATGCATTTTGCAGTCTCACTTTATCAAGAGGCCTATAGATATAACTCTTGTTACATAGGGGACAAATCCCATCTAGGGCACTCACATTCCTCCACATAATTTATTATATGTCCAAATACCAACTTTATGATCACTAACAGGCAACGTTTGATGATATTCAAAACACATAATTCCTTATGTAGGAATCGTAGTGATTTCAGGTTAAAAGACTTTATATAACATTTATCAATTTAAGAAACGTTCATGACACTTATGTAACAATCCATGCAACGTCTTAAGGTGGGTCTGTCCAGTACACCATTACTCTTAATGTGTACCTATGTGAGCACATGATATCTCATATCCATGATCCGTGAGATGTGATCATCAATGAATTCACATACTAGTCTAAATGCTCTTTGTCCTAAGATGATACTTGACTAAGGACTATTTAAGAATAGTTCTTCATAAGATCTCATGATCAAGTCATCTACTTGATTTCTTATGAAGTTTAAAGATTACTATTCTAAGGACAATAATTATATTCTAAAAGAATAAGTTGCCTTTAGAAAATAACATGATACAAGTGATGGATGTTCATAAACATATAAGTCTCTAGTGCATATTCCTAACAAGACAGACACAGGCGCTAAGGATAGGATGAACCGTTCCTTTCTAATAGGTCATTGACTTGTATGTTAACCTCTTCACACTCTTTCAGATTCATCCTATAGTGAGGAAGGTTAGGTTAATAGGTACCCTGGATTAAATCGATTAGATGTCCCCCATAGGTGGCAATTCTCTAAAAAGCTCATCAAGTATAACATCTCTAATTCCTCAATTAAATTATCTAACTTCTAGATAACTTGTGAGTAAGGGTGTTTCTAAACTCCATTATAACCTTCGGAATGACCACTAATAAATGTTATAAAACTCGAACCGGTTACCAACTCGGCTGATGCATTAAGTCAATGGGTCACTAATCAAACCGGATGAATATATGTAGGGGGAATATATAATGAGAATGCCTTTCTTATATGAGAATGTTTGATTTTAAAGGGAGATGTTGATTTAATTAAGAAGAGGATAAGAAAAAAATGATGTATATGACCTTTTAATTAGGTGTTATAATCTCAACCACCCATTCTAATTTAATGGTTGAGATTAATTATCTAATTCTCACATAAGAAATGCATTCTCATTAGATATGTCCCATATGTGTGTGTGTGTCTATATTATATTCATATTCTACAAAGACTTATTAAGTGAAGCAACTTACCAAGAGTTACTCCTAGAGTAACTTGATCCCCACCATTCTTTAAGTATATTTTTTATTATATAATATTATTCTTTAGTTTTTAAATTGTTATACACACACATACATATAAAGATTTGTGTATATAGCAAATAGCACTATGGTCTGGTGGCCAAATAACGCTTGGAATTGCAAGTTGGTGCGTGTTTGAATCCCACTAGTGCCACTCCAGGAATTTTTTTAAGCATACGCCCACTTCTCAATCAAAGCGAATCACGTGGAGTTGCATGGGTTATAGTCAGTTTGTTGATGTCAACACCGGTTCGACTATAATAGTGATCCAACTCATTGATTGGACTAGCCATGTGTTTGGTTTCTGATTGAACTGGTTCAACCTCATCGGACTCTATTACCACAATAGGGTCAATCCAATTCTTATAACACCGCCGCTAATACCACATCAGACTCTAAACTCTTTTTTCCAAAATTTTTTGTGGGTCAACAAATGCAAATTCTTTTGCAATGCACTTTGTCATTGTTGCGCCTTTGGAGTAGGTTGATTATTAGAGGTTTAGGTTAGGTTTGACACAAGATGATATTTTCACCTTCATAGGAAAGAATAGTTGTTTTCCTAGCCATGGTTAAGAACATAATGATCACACAACTAAGAGTGTCCTAATAGAATATGCACAACATTTATAAGCAACACATTATAATAGATATCTTATCAACCTATGCCACCTTTATAGGATGAGGTTCAATCCCATCTTAAAAAAACCTTTGGTAGTCATGGCATTTATGGTGCTACCACTTTGAATGATCAACTTGCAAAGGACACCTAAAATTTTAACATAGGTGTAGAAAATGCTAGTGCGCTTCCAACCATATATAGGTGTGGGGGTGGATGAAATTCATTACATAATGGCTAAAGGAGTAGTATCATCACCATTATTTTCATCCGAAGTATAATCGAAAGGTCGGTAACTTCATTCTCAAATTCCTATGGTTCATGGTGCTCTGATGGGTCTTCCGTAATGGAAAGGTTTCTATGTGAGCACTAATTTTGTCTATTTCCAAAATATGGCAACAGAAGCAATATTAGACAAAATGCTTTGATTTGAGGGGAACCATTAGTATGTGCTTTACTATGATCCGTTGTTCGAGAGGCGTACGTTAAAGGGACATTTGGTGGTTGATGGAAAGACTAGGACACTCCATTTTTAGGAGTGTAGGCAGGTAGATAAGATGAATAGCCTAGATTAGCATGACATCATAGAGCAGGAACTCAAGAAAATTGCTCAACTTCTCTAGCCTTGTGAAAATCCTCATGAAGGGTAGATAGGGATAGGAGACACACTTCTCTCTTAATGGAATCTCGCAGTCCATTAACAAATTTATTAATAGTTACCTAATCCTTATCCTTAATATCACATTTAAGCCTTAGCTTCTTAAAGTTATCCATATAATCAAACACGGTTCCCGTTGATATGGGCTAATCCTCCATGGAATTATTCTAACTCAGCAGGTCCCTAAATTAAAATAGCAGATTCAGTAAGCCTAGTAGTGACTAATTTAACATTAGAGGGACTTGAACAATGATATATGGAAAATAATCCTTAATCTAGTGAAGCCAATATAAGAAAAGATCAAGATCTAAATCATCATCAAAGGTTAAGAGATCTAACTTACCCTTCATAAGGGCTTATTGGCCATCATAATAACGGTGTTGACCATGATGGTTATTATTCCTTCTTCGATTAAGTCGCTCACTACTCGAGGGTCTCATCCTCATAGTCAGTAACTGACCAGTAATCATTGTTACAATGGTTTCAATCTTGATTATTAATATTCCTTCTCCCAATATATCACTCATAGTTCAAGTTCTCATCGCAATTAGTCACTAATCCATCAAAGGTTTCTTAATTGTTTCTCCTACGAAAATTGTTGTTATCATTCATGTGATGTTTAATATAGGGAAAGATTCCAGCAACTTGGGTTTCTAAGTTGGCTAAATGCTTTGACGGAGAATTAAACTCAGTTTATTTTGAGGCCAGACGATTTGATAACTTTTTGAAGTTGTCCATGGTAATAAAGTGAGGAAAGGTTGTGTGTGGGAAATTTCTTTATGAGTCTATCTAAATCTAAATGCAAAGACAATAAGTCCGACCCCAAAAATAATTATGCAAAAATAATTATGAATATCATGAAACACATAAATTGTTTGTTGTTAAGTAAACAACACATTACAAGATAGTTCTAACCAAAAATCAATTGCAAATAACTACATCATGCTGGATTCACATTATGATGATGAACTTGAAGAAATCCTTTTTGAAAGAAAAGGTGGTATGAACTACATATGAAGAAAAACCATAAAGGTATTATGATATACAAGATATGTTAGTATCAACTTGAATGAATACAAAGAATAAAATAACTCTTCAGTCATAACTCAATATATGGCTTCAGTTGATAAAATTTTATTCTACCTTATTAATATCATGTTAAAGTCATGGTTATAAAGTAAAGCTACTTTGCACTCTGAAATATTATGTAAAAGTATATCCACAAATTAAATAGTTGTGTATTATGTAAAATTGTTTATTTATAAATAAAAATCCAGGTATCATATGTGAACAATTGTATTAAAGTATATTGTTACGGGGTGTAACCTTTGTGTCTAGGTCTAGAGCTTGTCTATAAATAACAATCTTCTCAGCTTGTATGGGGTAGAAAGTTATCGGCATGTATACATGCAGTTTTGTCATCTATAGGCATGCAAGGGATGATGGGTGTGCGATATGGTCGCATCAATATCATATGGCAAAGTTAGATGGTGTGGTCGCATCGGTATCATATGGCAAAGTTAGTGATACATGTGGTTGATCGTATGAAGAGTTTTTCTCAAGTGCCATGGCCCCTAAAGCCTTTGTGACACGTGGAAGTGGTGCAACTATCTTAGCCATTGTGCTCAGTCATCTCAGCTAGATAGGTCCGAGTGTAGGTCAAAGTCAGACCCCAAAACAATTGCCCCAACTCAATGCCTATTCTTTACTCAAACAACATTAAGGTGTTGAGTGGGCCATTCAGATGGCTAACCTAAGTTATCTGAGCTGAAAGAGTTAAATCATCACTGAAAAGATAAGACATTTCATGGACTTGACGGTTGCTTTTTGGTTGCTGCACATGCAATAATGTGGGAATCATGTTCAGGATAGTCATTTTTGTTTAAATTTGATCCCATAGATGGGAAAAAATTTCTTCTATTGGACCTTCTAGGTTAATTCTACTGGTGGAGCTACGATGTTGGATCTGATGTTCATGATGGTTGGAGAGAGATGGTGGGTCTACCTGCAAATACACTCCACTAGCAAGTTAGTAGGGATTTGAGCAGAGTGAAGATATGGTAGAAGGAGAAGTTACATGCATATATGTGCAATGTCGATATTTATAGGCATGCAAAGGGTAATGGGTGTGTGGTATCTTGTCATTCCCTATGGGGTGATCAAAACTCGTGGACCCACTGCGAACCGGTTTACCCGAACTAGAAGGAGGCTTGTTGGGTGGGTTTGGACGAGTCTCCAGGAAAACGGGTGGGAAAATCAGATTGAGATGGTTGTGATCGATGGGGCTTGGGTGAGAATAAAATACACCATATAAAACCGAACCAAGCATAGCATGTAAAAATAATTACAAGCTTGCATTGCTTTTGGACCGGGTCCTTTGCTAGCAGATTTTTAAAGCTAAAAACCCCAGATATAAATATTAAATTTAGCCATTAGTCTTCATTTCTCAGATTCACAAGCAGTAGCCTTCAATTTTTCTCTCAACCAAACCCTATCCTAGCGCCGCTCTCTACCACGCCATCACCGTAGCTCGTTCCCTTCCGCCGTGCAGGTCCCTCAGCCCTGCCATCCAAATGCCCAGCCACCAAAACTTTCGTAAAAGCAACTGTGAGCATGCAAATCCATCTTCATCACCGAAATCAATCACACAAGTACCGTAGTATTCCACCGTTCGCATTGCAGTTCATCGCGCCTCGCCATCTTTGGAAGTCCTCCCAGTCGCCGTGAAGCACACGCTTGTCGTCCCTCTATGCATGTGAGCGATCCGTGAGCGTGAGCGTAGCTGTCACCATTCTTGTTTCTGTAAACAATTTCTGTGATTCTGATGTTGTCTTTTCCTTTTGTAAAAAAAAGCAACAATTTGTATTAACATCATTGATGTGTAATATGTTCTATTTTCATAATAAAATGTTATTTGTTGCGTTGTTGGGTATTTTTGTCTCAAGTTTTGGTGATTCTACCAATGCTCTTCCTTTTCTCTTTGTCAAAAATAAATAAAAAACTGAATTAACAATCTGTATCATTGATATGTAATTTTTTTTCATAATTATTTGTTATTTTTAGTATGGGTATACAAGACTTGGAAAACCCGATTCAACCCGGCCACCCGCTTAAACTTGCACTCGCAAAACCCGAAATCCAATTGATCCGATATAATTTTTGGTCAAGACTGAGCCCAAAATCAGTGCAGTTGGTTTTGGTCGGATCGAGATTTTTAGGCCCGAATCCGACCAAAACTGACCTGTACTCACCCATAATTCCCTAGGCGTAGGGTGGTATAGTCCCATTAGTATCACATGGCAGAGTTAATGTGACATGTGGCTCCACTCGTATAGGGAGTTTTTTCTAGAGTGTTATGCCCTTGAGCTCTTTATGACACGTGGAGGTGGACCAAGTAGCTTAATTAGATGACTAAAGGATAGTTTTAGGCATGGTAGTCTAGGTCGTACCAAAGAACAACGACAAAGCATGTTTCTCTCTAGTATGGCTAGAGTTTTTCTCTCTGGTACTAGTCGGAGTCTACCTTTCTTCCTAGGGAAGAACCCTTTCTTCTTCCTTTCTAACCTTATCCTGCCTCTCTATTGTCTTGTTTAGTTGTCTTAGGTTCTTCAGAGCTTCTCCACTGTTTAGTCTCCCCTCTGTGTCTTCCCTTTGTTTTGTTTGGTCACATGGAAAATGTCTAATTTTTTTCTTCTCTGTGTATCCCCTCTGTATTGTCCCGGTCTCATGAGTAATGTCTTATGTTTCTCTTATCTGTTTTGTTTCGGTGTGTTCTATCACTAGTGTATGGTCTTAAGTTATTCCTTTAGCCTTATTTTCCAGTCACCATTAGTGTCTCTCCTTTTTCCTTCCCTTTCTACTGTATCTTCCTAAACCAAAATACTCATTAGCTGTTGGCACTCCAAGATGTCTGTTGAAGATAATCATCTCCTAATGCATGATACAGAAAGTCCTGATGACAAGTTTACTATTGAGCTAGAAAGTGACCCCCTTCAAAGCACCCTGTTAGCTAAAAGGTCTCTGGTAGGAAAGATTTTATCCCAAAAGCCCCTGAATAGAGGAGCAGTGAAGAGCATTCTGATAAAGGCTTGGGAAAACCATGGGGAATTCCAAATCACTGATATGGGGAAGAACATGTTCTTATTTTCTTTTGGAGCAACACAGGAGGTTCTAGAGATAATAAAAAAGGGCCCCTGGTATATCATGGGTCATCTTCTCAGTCTTTAGTTTTGGGTCCCAGATGTAGCTTTGTATGAGGTAAACTTTGATCACATTTCTTTCTGGATTCAGATTCATGGCCTACCTCTATATGTTATGACTACTGCAAATGCGGCTAAAATCATTGGCAAAATAGGGGAGGTGATGGAAGTTGAAAATCCAGAGGTGGAAGGAAGACTTATAAGGACTTATTTTCGAGTGAGGGCTTTGATCAATATTACCAAACCTTTAGTCACAGGATGTTGGGTACCAAGGAAAAACCTCCCCAAAGTCTGGATCTTCTTTAAATATGAACGTTTACAAGGGCTATGCTTCAACTGTGGAATTGTTTGTCATGAACAAAAGGCTTGTGGAAAACCCCAAGTCATATCTCACCTAGATGGTAAAGTTCCCAAATACAATGCAAAGTTGGGAGTGGCCCCTGCTAAGCCCATCCTGCAATTATTCCAGGAGCAAGGGCATTGGAGCAATAAAATGAAAAAAGGAGATGAAGGAAATCAGGAAGGTCACAATACTGATTCGGGAGGAGCAGCAGATCCCATGCCACACAATCTGTGCAACCCAAACCAGGATCATGGGGGCCCACAATACCAAATTCTGCTGGTGGTACCAGTACAATCCCCACACAACACTGCCAAAATTCTTAGCAGAAAGAAATGGTAGAGGTCATGGCAGACAAGGATATGCAAAAGGAACCAAATGTCAGAAAAGAGCAGCCCCAACAAGAGAATGTTGCAGGCACTGAAAGGTTAGACAAAATCCAATTTTTTTACTATAAACTCCCTTCTGTTTATTGTGAATTGGGCTAGCAGCTCCTTTGGGCCCCAGATCATTGGCCCAACTGCCCATGGGAAAAATAAGAGCCCTTCTCCATCAGTAACTAAGGTGGATCTAAAAGAAGGAAAGTGGAGGCCTGGCTTAGGGCCTGATGACATCTCTTCTTTGGGCTTGATACCAGAATTTTATGGCCCACAAAAGGAAAGAATTCTTCTAGACAATCCTAGCCCTGAGGTGAACAAACATGAAGGTGCCCCCCTGTCACTTACAGAAATAAGAAACTGTAGGAAGAAATTCTACAAAGGGAAATGAGACTCTGAATGATGAAAGAAAAGGAAAACAGAGCCAGACTCCTTATTTTGTTGAATTCCCAGATGAAGAAGATAATAATGACCCTCCAACCACCCCCAAGGCAACTATCCACCAGGAGGAAGAATCCCAACTCATAGTGGGATGGAATCAAGCTCTAACTCTGAAAAGGAATAGGGATGCATTCACACCTACTGATGGAGGAACTTGAAGCAATGATCAAGAGGAGGGTTCTCAAAAAAGGCAAAAGAAACTGAAGTGGAAAACGGGTGCAGTTATAGAAGGCACCTTGGATGACTTTTCCCCATCTTAATGGGAGACAAGCTTTGGGAAATGGCTGAGGAGGCAGGCCACAACTTGCCCACCCCCATCAATGACTTCCATAGCTTGGAACTGTAGGGGTATGACGGCTGCCCCTACAGTTCGAGAATTGAGAGAGCTTTGCTCTAAATATAAGCCGTCAACAGTGTTCTTATCAGAACTAAAGCAGTGGGTAGGAAAGTTGAAAACCTACGCAAAAGATTGGGATTTCACCAATGTTTCTATGTGGATCCTAGCGGACTAGCAGGGGGTTTGGCTATTTTCTGGAAGAAACCTATAGAAATCCAGATCAAAATTCAGCAAAAACTACATTCATACTACTATCTCCAACAGGGATGAGTCTAAGGAGTGGGTCACAACTTTTGTTTATGGTCATCCCAGACCGAGGGAAAGAAGGGGGCTGTGGAAAACTCTGGAGAACCTACACAATGACCTAGACAAACCTTGGTGCCTGATGGGGGATTTTAATGAAATACTGTCCCAAACTGAAAAGGAAGGATTACAACCCCAAAATAGTCAGGGTATTGAGCTATTTGCAAATTTTGTATCCAACATGGGCTTGATGGATGTTCAACTAAAAGGATGCAGCTTTACTTGGATGAGCAATCCCCACAACGGCTTTGTCACTAAGGAAAAACTGGATAGAGTTTTGGGAAACTGGCCCTGGAGAACACAATTTGAAAAGTCTATGGCAGAAGCCCTACCCCCAAACTCCTCTGACCACTCCCCCATTATTTTATGGCCCAAACCAAAGTCCACTAATGGCCATACCTTTAAGTATGAAGCCATATGAGAAGAAAATGAAGAAGTTGTTGAGATTAAGGACGGATGGAAAGGGGATGAGAGTGTTTGTAATCCAGCTCAAACCTTCCTCAAGAAGGCAAGCTCATGCATACTAGCCCTCCATAATTGGTACAGAAGAACGTTTAAAGATGCTGACTCCCAGATTGCTAATCTGAACATTGATCTTCAGAGATTACTAAACCAAAGTGATGACAGGAATTGCACAGGATCTAGAATTGAGCAAAACAAACCAATTAGAACCAAAAAATAGCAAGTAATTCACGTAAATTAGGTGCTGGGCAGCAGCTAATTTAGCGTGAGAAAGTGCAAGAAAATGAAGGAAAATGAAAGAAAAAGTGGAGAGGAAAGAAATGGAGGGACGCCACTGAAGCAAGAATCCTCCTGCAGCAGATAAGTCCAATCGCCAGACGCCACTAATTCAGGAGAATTAGATAAGTCTCACCATGGTTTAAGCAACAACCACCAAGCCTCACTCAACTCTCAAGAGAGGAGAAAATTTGGCATAATGCCTTTACTCTAAAATGATGTGTGAAAATACAAGAGAGGAGGCCCATTATATAGGAGAGGGAGTGTGGGGGGCGGCCACTTACATGAGGGAGTGGGGGGAGAAAATAAAAGATGAGTAAAACTCATCCAGGGATTTGAACCCATGCTCCTAATGGTATTTGGCTAAGCTAAGTTTAGCCACTAAACCCAAAAATGCGCCCAGCTACATAGGAAAGAAAAGATGATAATTTTCTATCCTATGTGGGATTAGACCCATGACCCCACCTTGTAGCAGGCAACCTACTAACCAATAAACCAAGTATATGGGCGCCCAAGGTAGAGGAAAATTACAACAAATAGAAGTGTCCTAGTCTAGGGTGGTGCATAGGACCATGTGTCCTATTCCTGGGTCAAGGGTGTCCTTCTGTAGGGCAAGGGTGTCCTTCTGTAGGGCAGGGTGTCCTTTGTAGGGTAGTATCCCTAAAAATGTAGGACACTAATTTTCCCATCTCTTCCTTAATCTTCTTAGCACGTCCTCTAGTCATTGGTCCAGTGATGTCCTTGACTGCTTCAGTAGGAGGCTGCTGGTGTGCCATGTCATCATCCCCTCCCCCTTGCGAAGGATTTGACCTCAAATCTGGATAGTCATCTCCTACATCAAAAAGAGAGAGATCAGAGACATTGAAAGTAGCACTTACACCATACTCACCGGGAAGATCAATTTTGTAGGCGTTATCATTCAAGCGCTCCAAGACTTGAAAAGGTCCATCACCCCTAGGAGAGAGTTTGGATTTCCTTTCATTTGGAAATCTTTCTTTGCGGAAATGAACCCAAACCCAATCCCCAGGCTCAAATATCATTCGCCTACGCCCCTTGTTGGCATTCTTTGTTTGGGTGGCCAATCTGCGCTCAATGTTAGCCTTTACTTTGCATGGAGTTTCTTAATGAACTCGGCTTTTGCTTTACCATCTTTATGCTCCACAAAAGAAGAGTTAGGAATAGGCAAAATATCAAGAGGAGTCAAAGGGTTAAAACCATAAACAATCTCAAATGGAGTATGCAAGGTAGTAGAATGCTTGGTCCTATTATATGCAAACTCTATATGAGGTAAGTATAAGTCCCATGATTTCAAACTCTTTTGCACCATAGCCCTTAATAAAGCGCCTATTGTCCTATTGACAACCTCTGTTTGTCCATCAGTTTGTGGGTGGCATGTGGTAGAGAATAGTAATTTGGTGCCTAGCTTATGCCATAGTGTGCGCCAGAAATGACTAAGGAACTTAGTATCTCTATCAGACACTATACTTCTAGGAATGCCATGCAAGCGTACTATTTCTCTAAAGAAAAGATCAGCAATTTCTTGTGCATCATTTACCTTTTGGCATGGAATGAAATGTGACATCTTTGAAAAGCGATCCACTACCACAAAGATTGAATCCTTTCCTCTTTGGGTCCTAGGTAACCCTACAATGAAATCCATGGTTAGATCCAACCAAGGTCCTTCAGGAATAGGAAGAGGAGTGTAGAGGCCATAGGGATTTACTTTTGATTTGGCACTTTTACATTTTATACATCTATCACAATGTGCCTTAACGTGTGTGCTCATGTGTGGCCAATAAAAGTGTTCTTGTAAATCCCTAAGGTCTTGGGTACACCAAAGTGTCCATAA
The DNA here is from genome assembly GCA_026901365.1 of Sesbania bispinosa. Classification (NCBI taxonomy): domain Eukaryota; kingdom Viridiplantae; phylum Streptophyta; class Magnoliopsida; order Fabales; family Fabaceae; genus Sesbania; species Sesbania bispinosa. Next base: position 320,052 of record QLOH01000717.1, on the reverse strand, counting down.
GCCCTCCCTCATGGGCTTCCTTAACTAGAAGCTCTCTAATGGAGCAATGGGGAATACACAACTTATCCCCTTTGAAGAGAAATCCTTCATGCCTATAGAATCCATCCTTTGCCATTGTTTCACAGGCTTTGTATTTTTCAGCAAAGAAGGAATCATGCACATATAATCCCTTTAAATTTTCGAAACCAAGTAGTTTTGCATCTAAGGTAGCAAGCAAACTATACCTCCTTGAAAGTGCATCAGCCACTATGTTGGCTTTGCCTTTTATATTTGATGACATAGGGAAATTGTTCAAGAAATTCAACCCATTTTGCATGTCTTTTGTTAAGTTTCCTTTGTCTTTTGATGTACCTTAAGGATTCATGATCCGTGTGTATCACGAATTCTTTAGGTAGGAGGTAATGTTGCCATGTTTGAAGTGCCCTCACCAAAGCATAAAATTCTTTGTCATAGGTGGGGTAATTCAACATTGCACCTTTGAGTTTCTCACTAAAATAGGCTATAGGATGTCCATCTTGCATTAAGACAGCTCCTATTCCTACATTAGATGTATCACATTCGATTTCAAAGGATTTAGAAAAATCTGGAAGTCCTAAAATGGGAGCTTGCATAAGTCTTTCTTTGAGTTCCTTGAAAGCATCCTCTTGTGCTTTCTCCCATTTAAAACCCACATTTTTCTTAACCACTTCATTGAGAGGAGCAGCTATTGTGCTAAAGTTCTTGACAAACCTCCTATAAAAGCTTGCCAACCCATGAAAACTCCTCACATCTCCCACGGATTTTGGGGTGGGCCATTCTTGATGGCTTTGATTTTCTCTTCATCCACTTGCACCCCTTGGGAGCTAATGACATAGCCTAAGAAGGTGACACTTTCTTTATAGAAATACATTTTCCAAGGTTTGCAAATAAGTGTTCCTTCCTTAGTGCCTCAAGTACTTCTCTAAGATGATTGATGTGATCTTCACAGCTTTTGCTATAGACAAGTATATCAATCAAAGTATACAACCACAAACTTGCCTAAGAAAGCTCGAAGCACATGATTCATTAACCTCATGAATGTACTTGGTGCATTAGTTAAGCCAAAAGGCATAACTAGCCATTCATATAGCCCATATTTGGTCTTGAATGCCGTTTTCCATTCATCCCCTTCCTTGATTCGAATTTGATGATAACCACTTTTTAAATCAATTTTTGAAAAGATGCAGGCTCCATGTAATTCATCAAGCAAATCGTCCAATCTTGGAATGGGATGCCGGTATTTTTACTGTTATGTTATTAACAGCATGACAGTCAGTACACATTCTCCATGTACCATCTTTCTTTGGTACAATAATAACAGGAACAGCACAAGGACTTAGAGATTCCTTAACCCAACCTTTACTAATTAATTCTCCTACTTGTCTTTGTATTTCCTGGGTTTCAACTGGGTAGTCTTAAAAGCTGGCCTATTGGGTAGAACAGCACCGGGTATAAGATCTATTTGGTGCTCAATTCCTCTAATAGGTGGTAATCCACTTGGGATATCCTTCGGGAAAATGTCCCCAAATTCGGTCAAGAGTTCTTTTATGTTTGGAGGAAGATCAAGAGTGATCAAGGGATCCTCTTCTTCTTCTTCATTGGTTTCCTTACTAAGTAGTAGGAACCAAGGCTCTTCTTTGGAGGTTTCTTTTTTTTATCTTACTTTCTTTTACCAAATAAAACTTACTAGTTTCTTTTCTAATTCCTTTTCTATCTCTTTAGACTTTTCTTCTTTTTCCTTGTCTATTAAACCCCTTAAGTTGGATTTGGTCTTCCCTAACCTCTTTAGAGGCCATAGGCATTAAGGTGAATTTAACCCCTTGGTGGTGGAACTTATAGGTGTTGGAGTACCCATCATGTTTTACCCTTCTCTCAAATTGCCAAGGTCTTCCTAAAAGGATGTGTGAGGCTTCTAAGGGTACGACATCAAAGGTCATTTCATCTAGGTAATCCCCAATTTTAAACCTTAAGCTCACTTGCCTATCCACCATAATTTCTTCCTCATCACTCACCCATTGAAGTGTGTAAGGTTCTGGATGTGGGGTAGTAGGTAAGTTTAGCTTGTTAACTAACCTAAGGCTAGCTAAGTTGCCTACTACTTCCTCCATCTATGATCACTAAACAAACCTTATCTTCAATTTGGCACCTAGTATGGAATAGATTCTCTCTTTGGCTCTCTTCTTTACCCAAAGGTGTTTCTAAGGCTTTCCTAAACAACATGGTCGCCCTTTCCCCTTGCCTCCTTCCTTCCATTCTCCTAATTGATTTTATGTTAAAACTTTTAAGGACCTTTCCACTCAACTAAGTGTTTACACTCAATGGAATGCAACACTCGTGTATGTCACTCTTTTTTGGCTTTTTCTATAATGAGACTCTCTTGCCTCTTCTACTCGGTTGGAGGTTGATTGAAGTTGCAAAGACCAGATTGAGTCTAAGTCTTAACCCTTACCCAAAATAGAGGCGCGCTAACAAAAGAAAAGATCTACCGGAAGAGAATTAGAAATCCTAAGACAAACAGAAGAATTGATATGACAAACAAGAAAAGTTGGCACTCAATCAAGCTTATACACAAGAGCAGACAGCAAAATAAACAAGACGGAAGAAATTGCAAAGAGAATTGTTTTTGGTGATTTTTTGAAAAAGAGTTGCAAAAATTGTCGTTTTTAAGAAAAACAGCAAATACAACTCAATTACAGTATACAGGGAAAAGAAACAAAAAATTACAGTAAAATTGTCACTGTATTGTTGGGATATCTCTTTGTTTTGAATTTTCTATTTTTTTTCTGAATTTGTTTGACTCTTTTTGGGTGTCTTTTTGTCTTTTTCTTCGTTTGCACCCTTTTTTTGCTTTTTACACCTCTTTTTCTATTTTTGGCACGTACGTACTCTTTATATTTTTTTGTCTTCTTTTTTTTTTGACTTTTTTCCCAACAGAAAATCACAGAAATTTGTACACAATGAAAGAAAATATACTGAACCTACTGTAATATTTTTGGAATTTTCTGACAGTAAACTGGTCCAAGTGGCCAGAAAAGCAAAAATAATGAATAAACTGATTTCTAAAAACTGTAAAAACGTGATGGCAACTTGATTTCAAAAATGGCCAAAAAAATTGCCTTAGCACTTCCTTGTTGATTATACAAGACCAGTGTGGTCACAGAAACGTGCTTGGTTCAATTTTAAGTTGGAATTAAATTTGAAGGAAAATCAACAATTAGAATTTGTTGATCTTCTTCCAATACTATGAACCAAAAAGATCCTATAGGTGAGCGTTTTGCACAATCAAACAGGGAAAGTTCTAGGTAGAGATAGCAGTCAATCCAAATTTGCAATCAGAATGCCAATCAAACAGACATAACAAGAGTAGAATATGAACAAAACATAAGCCCAAAAAATGCGCATAAAATGGCAAAAAGAAGGAGAAAAAATTGCGCAAAATAAATTGCAAGAAGTAAAGGGGAAACTGAAATTAAAAGGATGGGGAGGACAAGAATGTAATGACTGAAATGTAAAGGGGAAGCGGAAATTAAAGGATGGGGAGGACTGAAAATTAATGACTAAAAGTAAAAGGGGAAAGCTGAAATTAAATGGGATAGGAGAAGCGGAAATTAAATGGCGGAAATTAAATGGCGGAAATTAAAGGCGGAAAGTAAAGAGATGATATATGGGGGATGACAATGTAATGGTGATTGGGAGAAAATGTAGGTGAACTATCTTTGGAAAAATGAACACAACAATGCCTCCTCTTACCACACTTCACCAACAAACAAGCAATTTATAGCAATTATATGTAGAAATCACTCAAGAACAAGTATGAGCAATTACGAGACAATTTATCAAACACCTAGGGGGTGGAATTAGCGGCCCAAAACAGCCCCCAACTAGCAAGATAAACACCCAATTCAATCAAGCAAACAAGCACAAAGTAGTAGTAGAAAGGCACCTCGGGCCCGGGAAACAGGTCCAGTCCAAATTACAATGAAAAGAGGGATTGAATTACACTAAATTGAAGCAAAATTCTGCACAAAAGAGGTGCAGCCACCACGCCCAAACAGCCACCAAAAACAGCCCCAAATTGCTCAATCCATCAAGCTCTTGATACCAAATGATGACAGGAATTGCTCAGGACCTAGAATTAAGCAAAACAAACCAATTAGAACCAAAAAATAGCAAGTAATTCACGTAAATTAGGTTCTGGGCAGCAGCTAATTTAGCGTGAGAAAGTGCAAGAAAATGAAGGAAAAATGAAAGAAAAGTGGAGAGGAAAGAAATGGAGGGACGCCACTGAAGCAAGAATCCTCCTGCAGCAGATAAGTCCAATCGCCAGACGCCACTAATTCAGGAGAATTAGATAAGTCTCACCATGGTTTAAGCAACAACCACCAAGCCTCACTCAACTCTCAAGAGAGGAGAAAATTTGGCATAATGTCTTTACTCTAAAATGATGTGTGAAAAAACAAGAGAGGAGGGCCCATTATATAGGAGAGGGGAGTGTGGGGGGCGGCCACTTACATGAGGGAGTAGGGGAGAAAATAAAAGATGAGTAAAACTCATCCACAATGGGGTTTGAACCCATGCTCCTAGTGGTATTTGGCTAAGCTAAGCTTTTAGCCACTAAACCCACAAAAATGCGCCCAAAGCTACATAGGAAAGAAAAGATGAGCTAATTTCTATCCTATGTGGGATTAGACCCCATGACCTCCTACACCTTGTAGCAGGCAACCTACTAAACCAATAAAACCAAGTATATGGGCGCCCAAGGTAGAGGAAAATTACAACAAATAGAAGTGTCCTAGTCTAGGGTGGGTGCATAGGACCATGTGTCCTATTCCTGGGTCAAGGGGTCCTTCTGTAGGGCAAGGGTGTCCTTCTGTAGGGTAGTATCCCTAAAAATGTAGGACACTAATTTTCCCATCTCTTCCTTAATCTTCTTAGCACGTCCTCTAGTCATTGGTCCAGTGATGTCCTTGACTGCTTCAGTAGGAGGCTGCTGGTGTGCCATGTCATCACAAGTAATTCTGGGGATGATGGTTACTGGAAGAGACTTCAGGAAATCAGAACTCAGATAGACAGACTTAGAAAGCAAAAAAGAAATTTTCTGGGCTCAACGTTCTCGCATTAAGTGTCTGCAACATGGAGACCGCAACTCTAGATTTTTCCATGCATCTACAATTCAGAGGCGGGACAAAAACAGGATTCACAAACTTCAAGATGAGACGGGTGTTTGGTTGGAAGGTCAACAAGAAATGGAAAAATTGGTTTTCAATTACTTTCAGAAGTTTTACAAGTCTGAGGGACCGATCAATTGTCAGCACGTGATTGGTAGTGTGCAGAGGAGATTCTTAGACGAAATTAATGTCAGCCTCCTTCGCCATGTAACAGAAGATGAAGTCAAGAATGCAGTTTTTAATATGGGGGCAATGAAGGCTCCAGGCCCGGACGGGTTTAATGGATTATTTTTTTCAGAGACACTGGGATTTGCTTAAAAATGATGTTACAGTTTGGTTCGTGATTTCTTTTACTCAGGCAACTTCATGAAGAGCTGAATGAGACTTTAGTAGCATTGGTTCCTAAGGTTCCCCACCCAGAAAGCTTGCTACAATATCGGCCCATTAGTTGCTGTTATTTCATCTACAAAGTCATCTCAAAAATCTTTGTTCAGAGACTCAAACCCTAGGCAGCATGGTTTCCCAGTATCAAAGTGCCTTTTTGGGTGGGAGACAGATTCAGGACAATCTGGTTATTGCTCATGAGGTGTTCCACAGGTTAAACCAAAGGACAGGGCCAGGGAAGTGCTATACAACTATCAAATTAGACCTATCAAAGGCCTATGACAGATTAGACTGATCTTATCTCAAACATATTCCCCTAGCATATGGGTTTAGTCAAATCTGGGTTGATAGAGTCATGTCCCTTGTCTCCACCGTGTCTTATAGATATAGGGTCAATGGTTTTCAAACTGAAAAAGTCATACCAGAGAGAGGACTTAGATAGGGGGACCCACGTCCCCCTACCTATTCATATTAGCCATTGATTTAATCTCTACCCTTTTCTCTTCTTCTTTGGAGAAGGGGGATATTGCAGGATTATCTCTTGCTCCCTCCTCCCCCCACTAACCCATCTTTTGTTTGCAGATGACGCGGTCCTATTTGCTAAGGCAGATTCTCAAGAGGTGTTTCACTTTTTAAGGATCCTAAATGACTTCACTAGTGCTACTGGTCATAGGATAAACTTGTTCAAAATCTGGTATCATTTTTGGAAGGGAAGTGCCCCCACACAAGAGAAGACAAATCACTTCTATTCTCAACATTCAAGAATGGGAGTCCCTGGGGAAATACTTGGGTCTTCCAGGTTCATGGAGCAGATCAAGAATCACAAGTCTTAATTGGCTAAAGGAATGTATTCTACAAAAGATTGATGGCTGGAAAGAAAGGCTCCTCAACCAGGTTGGGAAGGAGGTTTTAATTAAGACTGTACTTCAGGCTATTCAACCTATGCAATGGCAACCATTAGATTCCCAAAAAGATTTGTGACCAGTTGTGTTCTCAAATTGCAAAGTTTTGGTGGAGTTCAAATGGGAGAAATAGGGCATGCACTGGAAGTGTTGGGGTTTTCTGACAAATGTAAAGGAGATGGTGGTATGGGATTTAAGGATTTTACACTTATGAATTCTGCTCTATTAGCAAAGCAAGCTTGGAGGGCCTATAAACAACCAGACTCTGTATGGACTAGGACTATGAAAAGCATCTATTACCCAGACACTTACATAATTCATGCAAAAAGGAAGAGGGGAGAGTCCTGGGTGTGGGCTAGCCTACACCATGGAGTAGAAACACTAAGGAAACTCAGGAAGATGGTTGGTTGGTTCGGGAAAGAAGAACATCAGAATCTCTAAGGACCTTTGGATCAGCACAGGAGAGAGGGCATGCCCTGTTGAAACTCTCAAATCCTTATTGTAGGAGATCTCATTAACCTAAACATGGGCAGCTGGATCTACAACTCTGTAACTGCTAACTTCCCACCTTCACAGGTCAGAAACATCTTACTCACCCCCTTAGGTAACCATTTGAGTGATGATCTATTTATTTGGCCCCTCTCAATCTCTGGAGAATACTCAGTAAAATCGGGGTATTATGCGTTAAAAGGGGAGATGGAAATAAACACAGTCCAAAGAGCTTCAACATCCTCTAATCTGGATAACCTATGGAAGATCTTATGGAACCTGCCTCTTCCCCAGAAGATCAAACTTTCCTATGGAAAGCATGCCATAATATTCTCCCTACAAAAGCCAATTTGTTTAAAAGAAGGATAGCTACCTGCCCTATGTGTCTTATTTGTGGCCAGGAGGAAGAAACAATTGAACACTTATTATTCTTTTGCTCTTGGACTAATCCCATATGGTTTGGGTCTTAGTTACAGATGTCAATTCCCAGATCTGGGATGCCTGACTTTGCATCTTGGCTACTACTAAAGTTCAATTCATTCCAGAATTGGGAGGATAAGGGGAAATTTGCAGGTGCTCTTTTGGGGAGCATATCCTGGAATATTTGGAAGGGAAGGAACCTTATTGTTTTTGAAAATGAAAAACCTGACCCTAAAGGTACTCTAATTAGGATAAACCTCCAAGTTCAGGAGTGTTTAAACACTGCTTCAGTTAATCCAAAGGGCCCTACTCAGTCTGCAGTGTTCCAGCATAAACATTTATGGAGGGCGCCTAAGCAAGGTTTCACAAAAATCAACTCTGATGCTAGATTCTCTTCAGTTCGTAATAGGGGTGTGGGAGCTATTCTAGCTAGAGACAGTAAGGGATCGTTAGAATTTGGGCATACCTTTGCTTTCCTTGCTCCTTCACCAATCTCAGTCGAAGCCATTGCTTTGCGAGAAGGGGTAAGGTTGGCCCATAACCTCGGAGTCCCATCAATAGTATTAGAGAGTGATTCTCTGCTACTTATACAAGCATGTAGACAAGAGAAACAGGTGGGTGAGATTTCAAATATAGTCCATGACATTCTACAGTATAAATCACTCTTCAATCACATGGGTTTTACCTGGATCGGGAGAGATGGCAACAAGGCGGCTCACTGTATCGCCCAGCTTGCAGAGATATCGGCCCTCCCAGCAGATTGGCCGTTATCCCCTCCATCCGAGCTTCATAGCATATTAATGGAAGACTCCATTAATGGTGTGAGGAGACCAGATTCTCAGTTCCCTGCTTCTGAAGTCTCCGAACACCCCTCCAACCCTATCCATAGCCAGTGGCCTCTGCCTCTCCTCCAGGATGCCGCCCCGGACTAGTCTCCGTCTTTCTAGGGTTTTTACCTTATTTGTCTTGTACTTTCATAGGGTTGGTTTAAATTGCGTATCTAGTGCTAGATTGAATTGTACTTCTGAGATACTGCCTGATGTTTTTGGGCCGGTTTGGGCCTCAACCCTGTAACTGCCGTTTGGCTTTTATTTGAATGAATACCAGTTTCCAAAAAAAAAGGATAGATGACTAAAGGGGCTGATTTGAGCTAGACCATCTTGGTCTATCGAGTTTGGATGTGGGTTCAAGTCGGATCCCGAAAAATTGCTCATACTATATATAAAATCTCCACGAAGATAGTATGATCTGAAGTTCATAAATAATCTTGTGCGCCATATTAGTGAATACAAACTCAACTACAATCCTCTTTGTCATGTGAGATGAATAAATTTATGGGAAATTTGTCCTTTGAGACTTTTAAAAGCCTATGATACTTGCGGTTTTGTCTCAATTTGTGAAACTAACCTTGTGACTCTCATGATAAGTTTAAATATTCCATCTTGTATCAATACTAATCTCATGATTATATAAACTTTGTCTACATAATATTTAACATATGTAGTGTTTTCTGTGGGACAATGAATTGCTACATCTGCAAAAGTGCTCACTAAATTTTTTTTACAGTCCCGATATATATACATAAACAGTGCTCCCACATTTCTACCATGTGGGAGCACTGTTCACCTTTTTCTTTTTTTTCTCCTATTTTTTTTATTTTTAATTATTTTTTTTTATTTTTTAATTTATTAATATATCTATTATTTATTTATTTATTTTTATAAATAATAATATAGATTAAAAAATATAATAAATGCGTGTTTTTTTGTAGGGTTAACATAAGTTTTTTATCCTGATTATTCTATTTTGATGTATTAACCAAATGTACTACTTCATTCACCGTTTCTGTTCTTCTATTTTTTTCTTTTTCATTTTTTAATTAATTTTTTTATTTTTAATTTATTAATATATTTATTATTTATTTATTTATTTTAATAAATAATAATATAGATAAAAAATACAATAAATGTGTGTTTTTTGAAGGGTTAACATAAGTTTTTTTTATCATGATTATTCTATTTTTGATGTTATTAACCAAATGTACTACTTCACTCACCGTTTCTATGCACACAATTAACCGCACAAAATCAATTAACCAAATATCTCACTCTGCTAACCATCAATATATACACCATTAACCTCATTTAAAATATGTTCACCGTTTCATGGACATAGAATTAACCTCGTGTTAACAGAGTTGCAATTAACCTCACAAATTCAATTAACCAAAAATCTCACTCTGTTAACCACAAATGGATAACACCATTAACCTCATTTTTAAAAATGTTCACCATCTCTGGACACATAATTAACCTCATGTTAACGGGAGTTGCAATTAACCTCACAAATTCAATTAACCAAAAATCTCACTCTGTTAACCACAAATGGATGAACCATTAACCTCATTTTTTAAAATGTTCACCATTTCTGGACACATAATTAACCCTGTGTTAACGGGAGCTGCAATTAACCTCACAAAATCAATTAACCAAAATCATATTCTGTTAACCACAAATGGATACACCATTAACCTCATTTTAATATGCTCACCGTTTTCTGGACACATAATTAACCCCGTGTTAACAGGAGTTGAAATTAACCTTACAAATTCAATTAACCAAAAATCCCACTCTGTTAACCATAAATGGATACACCATTAACCTCATTTTTTAATATGTTCACCGTTTCTGAACACATAATTAACCTCGTGTTAACAAGAGTTGTAATTAGCCGCACAAATTCAATTAACCAAAAATCATATTCTGTTAACCACAAATGGATATACCATTAACCTCAATTTTAAATATGTTCACTGTTTCTAGTCACATGATTAACCTCGTGTTAACCGGGATTACAATTAACCTCTCAAAATCAATTAACCAAAAATTCTTTTTTATTAACCACAAACGGAAACACCATTAACCTCATTTTTTAATACGTTCACCGTTTCGGGACACATAATCAACCTCGTGTTAACATGAATGATTAACACAAATTTTATGTGATCATTTATTTTATTTATTTATCTATATTTTTATTTAATTAGATAAATAAATAAAAATATATATAATAAAATAAAAAAAATAAAACTAATTTTTAAAAGAAGAAAAGGGTAAAAAGGGTGGTGGGCCTAAAAAATCTAAAAATGGGGAGGGGGCAAAAAGAAAAAAGCAAAATAAAACATCTAAAAAAATCGGGGAGGGGGTGTAAAAAGAAAAATCATTTGTGGTAAAAATATTGGAAGACTGTTTATGTACGCCAAGCTTTTTCCTTTTTTTTTATAAAGGAAAATGACCACTGTCAACCAAATATTAATAAAGATGTGTCTATACACTACAACTTGAAGAGGACCATGGATATTTGGCCCGCCTGAGTAATCAAGCTAACAATATCCTATATAGTATATATTAAATTAGTACTCCAAAAGAAGTTTCAATTTTTTATTGTAAACATGATAAACAAACTTGTCTAGCCACGCAGCATTGAAACATAGCACGAGTTCATGAAAGGTGGGCATGATTCCTTAGCTAGTAAAATTATCCTTGTAGCTATCTAGTACCTACCTCAATATGTTGAAGTCACTTTTACCTTATTTTTTTTGCGTTAAATATGTTTTAGTTCACGTGATATTATCAAAATATAATTTTAGTTTTTATAATATAATTTTAAAAAATTAAAATACATCAATTTAATTTTTATCGTACAGTTTTCATAGGCTTTCCTATGATTTTCCGGTAAAATTTTATCGATAAAGACTAAAAGGGATATTTTTACATTTTGAAATATTAATTCCACCATTTTTAAATTATGGAGATTAAAATTAAATCTCGACTACATTTCAGGGACCAAAAATATATTTAGGGAAAAATATGTTTTTCGTCCCTATAGTTTCGGTCAACTTTAGTCTTCGTCCATGTATTTTAAATCCTTTGTTTTTTGTCCCTGAACTTTCTAAACCCACAATCCATAGTCTCTGACTGTCAGCGAGATTTGTTAACTTGACGAGCTGGGTAATAAAAGTTACTTGTCAGCCTCAATAGTGGCCCCAAATAGTTAACTGATCATCTAATTAATTTTTTTATTAATTTTTAATTATTAAAATAACCCTAATTACTAAATTAGGATTTTCCCCTGAATAATTTTTACCCGATAAAAAATCAAATTTCATAATTATGGTTATTTTAATAATAAAAATTAATTAGATGATTTGTCAGATATTTGGGACTCACTATTGAGGCTGACATGTAACTTTTATTACCCAACTCATCAGGTTAACGGATCTCACTGACGATCAGGGACCATGGATTGGGCGTTTAGAAAGTTCAGGGACAAAAAACAAAGGATTTAAATTACAGGGACGAAGACCAAAGTTGACCGAAACTATAGGGACGAAAAACATATTTTTCCCATATATTTAGCACTAATATTTTTACACTTTTATACCCTCAATTAGGAAAATTTTGGTAATTATTTGGTTATGGCGTATTAGATTTAATAACTATTTTCTTTGATCATTGTTATTATTTTTCAAAAATGTAATTAACTTCCCACTCTACATTATTATAAGGAAAATAAATTATAGATTACATTGATCCGGGTAAATACACTTACACCAAAAAAGTTAGTTAAGAACTAAACAATTGTTTGAAGTTCAGTAACTGAAAGGACATAGCACACCAAAATATGCCAGGGACTTTCTTTGCTAAAAGGGTTTGAAGGAGGTAATAAACGTTGAAAAAAAGGTCAATTTGGATCAAAAGAGTGTTTTGGGTTGAATATCTTTGTTTTTTTAAGGAAACTAGCAAATTGATCCCTGACTATTTTAGGATCATGCAGTTTAGTCTCTAAGAAATAGAAAATCTCAATATAGTCTCTGATTTCTTGCTTTTTTTGTCATTATAATCCAACTGTGTGTTTCCCCGGTAACTTTTTTTATGACATGTCACATTTCGTGATACTGTGTCACACTATTTCCATCAGGGCACAAAAATAATATCATTGAGGTTGAGACTTTCCAATAAAGAAGGGGGAGAAGAGAGAAAAAGGAAGAATAGGGAAACAAGCGATTGCTCGAGTTGAAGCCTATCAAGCTATAATTTAAAAAAAAAAAACATAATTTTTATGCCACAATGGACACTTTAGTAACAAACAGTGTGACAGGGTGTCACTAAATGTGACAAGTCGTAAGAAAAATTAACGAGAAACACACAGTTGGACTATAGTGACAGAAAAAGCAAGAAGTCAGAAACTATATTGGGGTTTTCTATTTCTTAAGGACTAAATTGCATAACCCTAAAGAGTCGGGGACCGATTTGCTAGTTTATTCGTTTTTTTTTTTCTGGTCATGCAGTGAAAAGATGAGTTTAGCACATGGCATATTAAGCAATTTGAGGTTGGTTATGGTTAATTGGAGTTTGGAGAAAAGACAATATGAGTGGAGGAATTTCCCACTCCAGCGATGTAAATTTGTCATGTGAAATGAACAAAATCGTGGGAAAGTGGTCCTTGTGACTTTTAAAAGCCTATGATAACCGTGTTAATGTCTCAATTTGTGAGGCAAAGCGTTAGACTCTCATGATAAGTTTATTAAAATATTCCTAACAATAATACTAATCTCATAATTATATACCAAACAGTTGTTAAGTGGTTGATCTTAATGGAATTAGATTGTCACTCTAGTGAACTTTAACTTCAAATACTGGAGTTACCACACTTTTGGAAGGGTTTTACCTAACATTACGCCCGACGAGTTAAACCCATAGTTATGTCTGACAGAAATTTTCGGTCAAAGATAAAAAAAAAAACTCATAATTATATAAACTTTTGTTCGCATTTTTTTTATTGGACTAGGAAGTTGTTATAACCGCCAAGCGCTTCTTCTAAAAAAGGGGGCTATCGTCAATCAAATAGTATTCAATGTCTATCCATGTAATTTGAAGAGGACATGGATTTGATAGCTTGAGTAGTCAAGCTAATCCAAAGAGAGAACCATAGTTTAAGTGGTAAAATCTTATGAATAAAAAATAAATAAATACTAATTGTATCCCCTAAATGAATTCCTCTTAATTGACTCGAACTAGTCAAAGTTCATGCACCTTAATACTAAGAATTTTAACAAAAAAGAACAAAAGTAATCCAAAAGAGAGGGAAGTTCCTATCTTTTATTGGCAGCATGAAAAAACAATAAAACAAATAGGGTTAAATATGTTTTTAGTCCTTGAAATATAGTCAAGATTTGATTTTAGTCCCTGTAATTTAAAATCAGTCGTATTGGTCATTCAAAAATTGAAAATACATCAATTTAGTCCTTTTGCACAGTTTAGCTACAGATTTTACTACGGATTAGCTATGAAAATTCATCGATAAGGACTAAAAAAAGAGTATTTTCACCTTTTGAGGGACCAATTCCACTGGTTTTGAATTACAGGGACTAAAACCAAATCTCGACTATATTTGAGGGACTAAAAACATATTTAACCCAACAAAATAATATAAAGTGCTAGGGATCCGCTTGGAGTTTCTTTACAAAGAAATAAATTAATCTAATCTAAGGAAAAAATCAATCAATAAAACACTGTACCGCTTGGAGAAATTCTTGACCTGTCATACAAGCTTAGCTTATGATATAAATACAATCATACATGTAGAAAAATATATATTTAACATTTTTTAATGAATATTAAATGAAATTTTAGGGTATAACTTAATTTTAGGCTTTGGCAACTGGACTTATTTTACCAACAAGGATTGGTTAAGTAGTACATGCTTAATTCCCTTAAGTAAGGTTTCGAGTTCGAATCTTGTAGATAGGAAAAAAAACCCGTTGGGAGAACTAACCCTACCATGATATGGATATTCTCGACTCGAATACGATTACCTCTCGTGAAGGATAAATGTGATTTAAACCAAAAATAAAAAACTGGACTTGTTTAACAATGTTGCTCTAAATCAATGGACATAAAATTCAATACGATTACCTCTCGTGAAGGATAAATGTGATTTAAACCAAAAATAAAAAACTGGACTTGTTTAACAATGTTGCTCTAAATCAATGGACATAAAATTCTATCGGTGGTAAAAGGTTGGGGTCGCTTCTCTTCCAATTGTGTAGATTTCAATCATTTCATAGTTGTGTTTGTGTAATCCCAAACTATTAATAGAATTTCATTTACTCCCTTTGAAGAAGCTTGGTATATTAACACTTTATTTTAAAGAAAATTTCAAGGTTAGAGAATAATGTCCTAATCCATGGCCTAAAAAAAAGTCCACACACCAAAATCTATAACTTATCTAGAACAAGACCCTGTCTTTTTTTATTCAACCAATCCTTTGAAATATCATTTACCTGGTTTGCCACCTTTTTGTAGGATAATTTCATTGTAGAACAGAAGTTCTTAAATCAATTCTTTTTTCAGCCCTTTCACATGGTGCCGTCTAACATGTACCCCTAAACTAAGTGGAGCACCGTATACCGCCCACTTTTACCTATTGGAGCCGGTTTTCTCGCTTTTTGTAGGTAACCATTCAATTTTTCAAAATTGCAGAGAAATCTTGTTTGTTTTTGTGATACGGTACACTATAAACCTGCTTGCTATTAATTCAAGTCAATTGGTTACCGTGCCTGTTATAAATTTAATTTTCGTTCATGTACTGACGCTGGTCACGAATTTTTATTTTAATTTTAAAATCTTCAAACTGAAAATTTACAAATTTATGTAAAAAAATTATGAGTTTAATTATTATACACTATACATTGTCAGTGTAAAAGTTTTACACAGTCCTTCAATAATATTTTGTCATATCAATAAATGAATATGACACTTCACGTATTAACAATTCATTAAATGATGTGTTAACACACCATTTGATGACTGTGTAAAATTATTTTACACAATGTTTATTTATTAAATTCAAAAAAAAATTATTATTATTATTATTTGCAAATTGTTGTTTTCATCATGGAACCAAATTATACAACCAAGGGAATGGTAAAAAACTTTATACTCGTGAATAGCCACGAATATACTCATAATGGGTAGCCACATATTTATTAAATGGGTGGTGATAGATATTATATTACCTACCTTGGGGGTACCGTATATTCATTAAAAATATTTTTCTATTAAATATATTAAACTATTAGGATTTTTTTATTATTTTATGATGAGATAAATTATTTTTTTATTATTTTATAATGATATTTTTTATATATTAACACATAATGATATTATATAATGTTAATTTATATTATATAGTATTAATAAAATATGATATAATAATATATTATTTGAAATTTTCACTCTTTTTCTATAAATTTTACATTTTTAAATATTAATGGATACTCGTGAATATCCGCAGATACCTGCTACGCACATAGGTACCCGTTAATTTTAGCGAGTATGGATATAAGTAGTGTACTACCCGCTCCCGCCCATTTGACATCCCTAACCAAGGCGTTAGGGACACCTCATGGATGCCTAAAAGAAAGAATGTGATAGATATAATAAGTGATGTGGTGAAAAAATAAAGAGAAAGGGAGAGAGAAATGCGTTGTGGATAAAGATGTAAGATAATGAAGTGTAAAAAAATCAAAATGGTCCCGACATTAGGGACACCTTAGGATTTCTTAAAATAATTTATCCTTAATTGTTTCTCCACCCTGGATTTTTTAATTGAATTTTCACTATTCTCCCACTAAAAATTCACAACAAATACAATTTTTTTGAGAAAATTCATCAAATTTGATCTGGGAGACACTCTTGCCTCCCCAGAGGCCTAGAGCGAGTTCCGCAACACTTCATCAATGGGAACCCTCTGTGCTTGCGCCGAGGTCTAAAATAAATCTTGGGACAATTCGCCAATGAGGACCCCTCCATGATCGCCTCTCATTTCCCCGTTTTTTTACGCCGACTACTGCATCATTTCGGTTCATGGTCATTATTCGATCATCCAACCAGTTGCAACCCCGGCGTCATGGACACCCCATAGGTGCTTTAAAATGACTTTTACGAATTTTTTCTACAAACCAGTATTTTTTAATTGATTTTTGAGTACTTATTTATTAAATTACAAATATTATTACGTTAAAATTATTAAACATTATGATTTGAAATTAAATAATAAATTATACGGAACACATTTATTAAAAACACTTTTTAACATATTTTAAGAAATTTATAACATGAAAATGTAATACATGTAATAATTTTTTTAATGGGGTATGATTACATATTTATACGTTTTATAAATTTATTAAACATTTTAAAACAACATTTCACATGTACGAGTAATTTGGCTATCTCTTTGACAAAGATGAAAATGTGATACATTAATTTAATAATTTATTTAATGGGGTAAAATTACATATTACTTTTTTTGGTTCTTTTTATAGTTCATCCTTAATCGAATTACACGTATCAATAAAAGTGAATAAAATTTATAAATTTTATTGGAGTTTTAAAAAATATTTTTAACTTTATTATTTTACCCTTATTTAATATATCATTAACTAACTCCTCTACCATATAATAAGTAATGAAGACATTAAAGTTAATAAGGACAAATAAGTAAAATGGTAATAAATGTTGCCTTGAAATTATAAAGTGTCTTACTAAAATAATAAAAAAAGTTGTAAAAAGTGTCATATAAAATGACTGGAGGTTGTAATATGTTTTAGAAATTCATTAAACTACAACCAGCAGCGCCATTGGCTAATCCACAATCCAGTCCATTCAAATTAAATAAAATAAATCCATCGGTTACCACCCCATGGAATATGGTATTCCACTTAGTTTCGGCTAAAGGATTTAAAGTATAGGAACGAAGACTAAAGTTAACCGAAATTATAGGGACGAAAAATATATTTTTCCCTTAAAAAACCATTTCAACACTACATTAAAAGGAATTACTTTATTGCAAAACACAAACAAATACATTTACTCATTGTTAGGTAACTTATTAAAGTTAGAATTAATTAATGGTACCAAAAAAAATGAGATTACAGTATTAAATGATATTATTTTTCCTTAGCCACACAATGTTAATAGACAACTATATTCACGGAAGACGTTCCTGAAAAAAAAAAACATTTCAAATTAAATTTC
The DNA here is from genome assembly GCA_026901365.1 of Sesbania bispinosa. NCBI lineage: Eukaryota > Viridiplantae > Streptophyta > Magnoliopsida > Fabales > Fabaceae > Sesbania > Sesbania bispinosa. The sequence goes on along the minus strand of QLOH01000717.1, from coordinate 302,568 downwards.
CGAACAAGAATTCTAATACACAATGGACAGGATATTAACCCTGGGAGGTTGGTTCAGCGGAGGGGGCTGATCCAAGCTTAACCAAGGTCGGGGGTTCGAATCCCGCCTTGGGCATGCAGCTCCTTTAAAATCCAGGGCCAGCTGTCCCACCCATCGAGGTGCCTACAAACCAGCGAGGGACCTTGTAATAATTAAAGAAATGTCAGCGATTTACCTCATCAACCATTACCCTGTAACGAATCACATTCGTTCAAATAAAAAACATTATATCGGACGGCCAAATGAACCTGGAATACCGTATACCACTTACATTGGGGGTATATATTACACTCCGCCCTTTCACATCAACCATAACATTCAATAGAGAGTGCAGATGACCGTAGTTGCACAAACAAATGAAACAGATTATAGAGCAACACACATTCGTGGCTCATGGTAAAGAAGTATATACTTACTGAGGTGAGAATAATGCATTGTCTAAAATATACACATTTCATACATTTTAACTGTACGGTGCAAACCCGTGTGCAAAATTGTTCTCACCAAACCTTCAGCATTAGAAGCACAATGGTGAAAAGAATTGACTACACAAAATGCCTTTCAAGCAGCTGGTAGAATAAACCATGTGTAGGGAGGTTTCATACTTCTTCGACCTATGATGAGAAATCATCATCAACCAAACTTGTTAATCTCAATATATGACTAATATAGTGTGTTTTTTTAAAGGAGGGTCTGAATAAATAACCTGAGGGAGGCTCATTAGTTCAAAAACAGCTTTCTTAGGGGTAAGTTCATTGTCAATAATACGAGCAACTGCTGTCAACACTGGCATCTTTACATTATATTTCTGTGCCAAAGCAATCACAGCTCCAGCTGTTGAGACACCTTCTGCTACCTACACATAGTTCAGATGCACAATTCAGTAATGCTGCTAAAGCAAGAGTTTCAGGTATGATCAAGCAAACTAGGAAACTATTTAGATACCTGATTCATGGAACTAAGTATGTTCTCAAGCTTCTCGCCTGATCCAAGACGGACACCAACTGTTCTGTTTCTTGAAAGATTCACGAAACATGTAAGCATTATGTCTCCAGTTCCTGATAGACCGGTTATTGTAGTTGGCTTTGCACCCATCTTCAAAAGATTATTGGAGAGAGAAAGAAGATGAGGAGAATACATCATCTATTTGAAGGGGGGAAAGTGAAGAAGACTCTAAATGCCAAGTGAAGCCACAATAAAAAGTAATGGCTATAACCTACTCCCTCCCGTCCCTTTTTATAAGACCATTTTGAGAATTTTGTTTTGTCCTTTTCATAAGACCCTTTACAAAATTTTAGAAACATTTATAATTTTTTCCATCTTTACCATAAAACCTGGAAACAGGTTTTGGTTAATGTGGGGAATACATAGAGTTTGACTTTAAATAAAGATAAACTTGGAAGTTATAGGAATTTTTCAAAAACCAATACATTAAAAAATCTTCCTTAATTTGTGTGTTTGGGTTAAAAGGTTCTTATAAATAGGACTAGAGAGAGTATAATGCTTCAGAGCTTTCTTTTAGACCTCAGGATGATCAATATAACAGTGTGCAATGCAAATTAGACGTTGTATACAGTATTGCATCTACAATTTGTCAAATTGTTGACAGCAGGCAGCCTTTTAAGAGAAAACCAATTTAATCCTCTTTACTCTTCCATATGATTATTTGGAAAAGAAAAGAAAGGTAACAGTTTCTACTATTTCCAAAGAGTTTTTTTAAGAATTGATTTAATAGAGATCAATAACCTTTGTTGCAAGCCAGCGAATCTCTGAACACCCTTGTGAGACAAGAGCAGCCATTGAGTTGTTACCAAGATTCATACCCTCTACAATCCCAGCTGCTATTGCTAGCACATTCTTGAGTGCACCTGCTATTTCAACTCCTGTAACATCACTGGAGTTATCAGAGATTACAAGCTGAACATTTGCACTGAAATCTGTATATACAGTTGTTTGACATACCATGCGTAAAACAGAAACAAAAGCCAGAGCATCGTAAATTACAGAAGCAAGAATAAAGAAAGCAGGAAAGACATACTTGTTCAGAAGGGACAAGGAGAAAAGCAAGTCGTAACAGAGATGAAAAGAAGATATTTACATATAAAATTCAATTTCATTTATGAATCTACTGAAGGTCATCTACCTTGATGTGCTGATTCTTAAATGACTTGAAGCTAGTAGCTGCTGAACTTATTTGCCAATTTTTTGTCTTTTGATGCCACCACCATTGCTGATAATTGAAAATGGAACCAAAAGATAAAAATGATTTGCTCTCAAGCCATCAGACATATAATTGAAGAAACAAATCCACGTGCGTAATCAGCAATGTGATGGTCACCTGTGGGTAGCTTATTCATCAATTCCAGAGCAAAAGAAGGCCCTGATAATGCAACAAAAGGCTGGCGAGGATTTCGTAGTGCTTGAGGAATAATTTGAGCCATCATCCTCAGTGTATTCAGCTCTAGGCCTTTACTGAGGGATATGAATGGCAAGCCTGGATCAACATACTCAGCAACACTCTCAAGAAAGCTGAGCTGAACTGCAATAACAGAAACAAGGTTTAGACAGTCACATCTTTAACAAATGTTATGTGCTGAGGTTCATCATATGTATTTTATTTGACCGTAAAGGCTCAGACTTAATGAAGCATCAATTATTACTACTACAGTACTACTGCTACTGATACCAGAATATTAAAGAAGGAAACAAAAAAGGAATGATTCGACTGACCTGAACAGGCACTGCATGAAGGCAGTAATCTGCATCACGGAAAGCAGATTTTGCATCAGTTGTTGCAACTACATTTTCTGGCAGCCTGTGATCCGGGAAGTACTTACTGCCGAAAAAATACAAATAAGTCACCTAAGAGAAATGGCTGATGAAATTAGATGATCACAACTCACAAGTTAACCAGTATGTAAATTATGAGGACAGACATATTGGTTACCAATTGCAGTGACTCTCATTGATAGAAAAGCAAACTTGAGGATCCCGAACAAGCATCTTGACTTCTAACTGAGCCTTTCTATTTGCAACATGAGCAGCCATTGCTGTCCCAAAGGATCCCCCTCCAAGCACAACCACCTTTTGAACAAAAAAGAATTTAACAGTGTCACACAAGCCACAGCACTAACTGACTAAACATCATATTACATTATCAATATTCAGATATAAAAGCACAGAAAGAGAGAAATCCTCTTCAAATTAAGGGGCCAATAAATCATAAATCATACCACAAATTGAATAAACAGAAAACAATTGGCAAAAATGGTGATAATGGAGATTAAGCATTGCCTCCAAAGAAACCAATAAAGATGGAAATAACAGTGTGCCCAATTGCTTAAAAATTTATACAATAACAACAACAAGAATTAAGTCTTTTTACATGAATCATATAGCTACATGGCATACCATATCGCTTAAGTCTGTTCATTAAAAAATTATCTGTTGAAATTTCAACAACTTGAAAGTTTTTTATACATGCAGTATGCATTGGTTTATGTCAAGGATTAATTTGACCATTCACTTTGAGGTTTTTAACTTTTCCCTCTAAAACAAAATAAGTAAAGAAACACAAAAAGTAAGAAAAGGGAACCAAAACGAACCTTGTTGGTGCGTTCGAGCACGTCGGTCTTGGACTTGGAGCGCCAAGACCTAGACCACCTGACCAGCTTCTCCCACGCGACCCTAACGGCTCTTCGTCGGTCCCGGGTCGGGTCAGGGTTGGGTTCTGCTTCCGGGTCGGGTTCTTGATGGGGAGGGGGAGGATTAGAAGCATTTCCAGCACAAGAAGGAGGGTGGGTCCCGTGAAGGGTTAGAAAAGTGGGCTTTGAAGGAAAAGTGTGAAACTTTGAAGGAGCGAGAATGCCATTGTGATTTGAGACTTTGAAGAGAAGAATGGGGTTGCCAATGATGCTTCCAACATTGCGGCCATTGCCAAAAACTTTAGAAGCTGATTACTCGCCCTTATAAAGTGAGAGAGATATTTGTGTATTTTGTAAGAAAAATGCAACTCTTAATTTTATCCTTTCAAAAGGATATAAAATAAGGAAAAAAAGACTTCATATTTGTTTTTTGTTTACAAAAATATATTCTACTAATAAATTAAAATTTAATGTTATATAATTAATTAAAATTTAAAAATTTAATTAAATATTTTGAATTTCAAATTTAACCGGATTTTTTGTTTGGACGTGGCCAATTGAGAAACATTGCTTTTTACAATCTTTAATCGAATATTATATCATAAAATATTGTGGATTCTAAACACGTGCGTCACATTGTCTAATAATATTCTAAACGGGCAAATTGGTCCATGACTTTTTTGGGGTCATGCAGTTTAGTCCGTAAGAAATAGAAAATCCAATATATTCCCTGACTTCTTGTTTTTTCTTTCACTATAGTCCAATTGTGTGTTTCACGTTAAGTTTTTTACGACATGTCACGTTTAGTGACACTCTGTCTCACTGTTTGTCACTATAATGTCCACTATGACACAAAAATGATGTGATTTTATCAAATTTATAGCTTGAAAGGCTTCAACTCTAACCGTTGTGTGCTTCCCTATTTTTCCTTTTTCTCTCTTCTCCCCCTTTTTCATTGGAAGGTCTCAACTCCAATGACGTTATTTTTGTGTCTGATGGCAAATAGTGTGACACAATGTCACGAAACGTGACAATTCATAAAAAAAAATTAACGGAAAACACATAATTGGACTACAGTGAAAGAAAAAACAAGTCAGGGACTATATTGGGATTTATTATTTCTTAAGGGACTAAATCGCATGACCCTAAAATTGTCAGAGACCAATTTGTTAGTTTACTCAATAATATTATCTAATAATACAAAAAAAATTATCCTTTTACAAAGAGTAAGATTTTAGCTATCTTCTTGTCAAGAATGTCTTGTTGCATCTATGTCATATTATCAGTTGGTTTATTTTATATCGGTTCAGCTTTATGAGCCAACTTGCATCAATTTCACTTATTGGTGAGTTAGGTTGGTAAAACTTAGATTTACACTTTTGTGTGTCAAATTGGTTAACTTACTTAATTTGCAAATCAAGGTGTGAGTCATGTTAAGGTGGATTGACTAATTTTTATATTTTTCTAACTTGTTTTTTACTATTTTTTCATTTTTTGGGCATTTTTATTTTTTTAATTATTTTTAAATTAGGTGAGTCAATTTACTTAACCACCAACTCATGGTGGGATAAAGCGGGTTGGTATTTTTTCAGCTCATTAAAAAAATGAGTTCACCCGACTCGGCTCACTTTTAACCTAACTCATGAGCCACTTTGACACCTCTAATTTTATGGAATTACATGATAATGGTTAGGTGTTTTCAATACGAAAAGGTTTTATATTACCATTCAATAATATGTTGTCATCATTTTTTTTTTGTTCAATAATACATAATATTTTCATATTCACTAAATAATTTAACAATATCCCATTAAATGTGTAAAAAGAATTACATTAATCGTGTATATCCATTAAAAAAGGGTGGCAATCGAGCCCGATTTTATGCAAAAAAAATTACCCGTAATGGACAGGACAAAAATTCGTTAAACGGGTATAAGTAATAACCCAAATTTTTATGGGAATGAACGTGAATGCGAGCACTATGATGTCCATTCGTATACGTGTATATATTTTTTTAATTAATACATATTACAAAATAAATTAGAATTAAATCAGATCAGAATTAAACGCACCTAAATGATGTTAAAGGGCATGATAATGGTGAAAGACACCAACCCCACTGTAAAACCACCACCACTGCAACCCAACCACCCACACAACCACTAGCATGGGCATAGCCAAAGGGGGGTTGGCAGGGGCCACAACCCTCCCCAAAAATTTCAATCTTTTTACCAATTATATAGATTTCACATAAAATATTTTATTAATTATTAATCCGCCCCCCCCAAAATATTTTGTAATTTTTGTAGTACTATCTTTTTATAATTTTTCACTGTTTATTTTATAATTTTTTTAAAAAATTAATTTTTCCTTATTTCCTTTTTCTATATATTTTTTATATTAATTATTTTTCCTTATTTAAAGATCATAAGGTTTCATTCAAATTAAAGAAGTTTGTGTTTTATTTTAATGTAATTTTTAGAACTGCATAATAAAAAAATCTTACAAGAATAAAAAGGATTTTTCTTTGATTTGATTTGAATTTACTTTTAGGATTAGATAATAAAATTAAAAAGACCTTTTAATAATTTAGTTTTTAAAAAAATCATGCAACTAGTTTACCCTTATTGTAAGTCTTTTTTTCGATACCATTTTTGTATGTCAAACTCTATTTTAATTTCCCAAATTAACTAACTTAAAAATCATAAATATTCAATAATTATGAGGGGCAAAGATGAAAAAATAATAAATGCTTCTAAATTTTGTAAAAGGCCTTACAAAAAATGACTAATTAAATGATCAAAAGAGTCCTGTAAAAAGGACTGGAGAAAGTATTTTATTTCAGCCCTTCGATGAAAAAATCATGGCTACGCCCCTGACCACCAGCCCCACCCAAGCCATATGAGAGTAATTATTAGCATTCAAAACAGTTCATGTAATACCAACGAGGGTTGCTTCAAGTGGCACATGTTTGATTCCCTTAAGCAAGGTCTCGGGTTTGAGTCTTGTGGATGGAAAAAATCTCCACTGGGAGAGCAAGCCCCACCATGATGTGGATGTTTCCGGCTTGAGCAGGATTGTCTCCTATGAAAATGAAAAATACCTGTGGTTAAACAAAAAAATAGTTCATGTAGCAGTTAAGATAAGACCACTCCTGTGAGAGTACAAAGTAAAGATTCCCGGTTACCTAGAACAACATATCAGGAAATGAAGAAGAGAGAAACACACTAGATAGTGCATCATTTAAAGTCTCAATCTCACTAAACTGATGGTAAGAAGTAGCGATGAATAGTTACCTTGTACAATAACTTTATCTGGAAGCTTTTTTTTAGAAATTGATACTTTATATTGTTAGGACCACAACAAACACTAGAAGGGGATTGAATAGTATTTATAATCTTTACAGATTTTTTCGTGAAAACCTTTTTAAACAAGCAAAGATATTTTCAATGATCAAACAATTGCTGGAAAAATGAGTTTTCCGGAGACTTGCTGAAACACTTCAGCAGGTCCAGTAAAAATTTCCTTTTGAAAAGGATTGTGTAAATGATAAAGTTCTTTATGTTGCGCAAATTATAAACTCACTTTTCAGAACCCTCCACAGTTAGAGATAAACAGATAACAGCGGAAAATAAATAGTAAAGGGTTGAGAGAACTTAACACAGAGATTTATCCTGGTTCACCCACTAACCCAGTGAGCTACGTCCAGTCCCAGGGCAAACACACCACTGGATTTTCACTAATCCCACAAGATTACAAGTATTCTTTGCACACCTAGCCTCTCCAGGCTCAACACTGAGTATTTTTTGCACACCTAGCCTCTCCAGGTTCAACAAGTATTCTTTTACAGACAAACCTCTCCAGGCTCAACCAAGTATTCTTTGTACACTCAGCCTCTCCAGGCTGAAAACCCAAGTATTCTTTTAACACAACCTCTTCAGGCTAACCCAACAAATACAGTTTGAAAGGATGAATGCTCAAACTCTGAAACTACACAAGTTTAGAGCTCGAACTAGGAAACTTGTACAAATGACCGAGTAAGACTTAGGATATAGAAATTGTTGTACAATAAATTATGAACAGATGAGTATAAATTTCTGCAGCATTTCAGCAAGTTGATTTCTCTGTTCTCGGTTCTCTGTTTCTTTCAACATGAAGTCTGGTATTTATAGAGAGAATATCTTTCGTCCGTTGAACTCCAATCGTTTCCTGTTGAGAAATAGCATTTGATGCAAATGCTCCCGTTGTGACACATAGCCTGAACCCTTCTGTAGCAGATAGTAGAGTCGGCTCACAGACTTCACTTTTTCTGAGTCGCATGTACTTTTCTGTAGACTTTTGCCTTTTTAGTGAGAGAAATTTGAAATATGCCAAAAAGAACTTTCTATGACTTTCGAGAAGAGTGAGAGGTACAAGTAATCTGAGACTGCTACACGAGACTTGAGTCTTCAAGTAGAATTTCTGAGAATGTAATATTAAAGACGAACAGGCAAAGGTACGTTGTCTCACAACTTCAGGAGGTTCACCGCTTTCAGCAGGTAGCATTCTCTCAACAGGTTTCCTTGCTTCGGAAGGTTTCACGTACTTCAGATGATATGATTTCTTCAGATTACACCTTCTGAAATATTGAACAAATACCTTCAACAGAAATTATACTTTCACGCTAAAGCCAAATTTGTTATTCATTAAACTTTGAGATTGCGTGACCTAAAACATTATTATCCTTTTAATAACATTTTGAGACTCAACATATATTAGCATAATAAGAAAATTAATTCTAAAAAGCAATCTTGTTACAAAGCAATTGGAGGTTACCTGTCAATGATACCACTGTTTAAGTTGAATAGTTGTTTGTTTAAGTGTGGTTACCTCAGACTATCCAAAACTAATGCCAAAGCCTTCTTAGTATATCTCTGAGGGCACCAGAATAGTTTCCCAATTCCAACATTAAAAATTACATACCCGAATGTCAAAATATATAATTACATACCATTTTTTAAGTTATTCAACTAGAAACAAAAGCACACCCAAAATACCATTTTTGCGAATTGGGAGTGAAGCCAAAAATTGATAGAGAATAAACTACAAAGGAATCAAACAGAGGAAAAGCATGAACCAAAATGATGTACAAGAAAGATACATCCATAATCATTATAAGTTTAACAAACTTGCATTTAAATATGACAGTATATACCACCAAATGGTTTTTAAATCTATATCTTGCGTCAATTATTTCATAGCAGGGCACGGTCAGTCTCTCTCTTAACTCAAGATTGATTTCTTTTTAAAAGAGATACAAAAATGTGTGTACTTGCGAGAGTCGAAGCTCAACCTCAATGAAATTTCACTTATCAAACTCAATATCCACTCTCTTCCTCGGCACCAAACACCGATGTAGAGACCACTTGAAACATTAATATAGATACCACGACTCATGACATGTAAAGATTTAAATTGAATAATAAAAATAACAGCAAGTACAAAAATAAGCTATGTATATGAATTCGTTATTAGAAATATATATCTCAGAAGCATAACTCAACTACTATAGTAACAAGGTCAGAAAATATCTTATACTGTAAGAATACTTAAGATGTCAATTCTCAAACGCTCTAACATCAATCTCTCATTTTGTCACAATGATTGATCAAGCTAGAAATAGCATTGTGATAGAAAATGCTTAGAAATCAAGGACATGATGCGCATATATGCAAGCCTAGGCGTGAAGAAGGACCATGTACTTAATCCAAGAGGAGTTGACTTTCTTTAATAGTGATCATTTGAACTTTCCTTACATGGTTCAAGGCATCAAAACAATGATTTGATATTTCTTATTTTGGTATTTTTTACATTTCCTAAATATACCACATGTTCATGGCCTCGAGTTTAGATTTCAATAGTTTTAATTTGCATTTCTTTTGTATTTCCTTTTTAAAATGTAGCTCATAATTTAAGCCTTAGGAAGCACAGGTTCATGAGTTTAAGACCCATTTAGGATAGTTTTTATTTCCTTGCAATTTCCTCCCTTATTCCTATAAATAGGAGAGGTTATTCACTTGTAATTTCTAATCTTGATTTTAATATAAAGCCTAAACTTTGTTCCTCTTATTTGTGAGTAAAGAAGGGTTCATGGTGTTTGCCCAAACCATTGTGAAACTTATTCATCTCCAGGAGTTGGTGGCGTTTCTGCACTGAGACTTATCAGCCTGAGGGGTTGCCTCAGCCTGTGGCGTCCTTCTCTACTTCTAACTCTTTCCATTTTCTATCTTTCATTCTTTTCTTTTCTATGTCTGAAATGCTTTATTTATCTTCTCCTTGATTATGTGTCGACCCATGTTTGTAGAATTCCACTTCTATATTCATACCTGTGTTGTTATCACATTGTCAAGATGTAAACAATAAATAAATAAATCTCTCATTCAAACAGCTATGGACATCTATAAATATGATTATCATGATTTAGAACTCAGAAAATTAAGGTGGTTCTAGGTTAAGTTCTAACTTTCAAATTGTATGACTTTCCAAACAAGAAGTGACAGACTTGCAATGAAAACAATGTTGTAATCTAGAGCTCTAAGTTGGTGAAAGAGTCATCAAAGGTGGACTTTCTCCAGGCGTGCGACTTGCTCACGTTTTGAAGCTTCACAAACGTAGAACCCCAACCCATAAGTGTTAGAACCACAGGCAACACTAGAAGGGGGTTGAATAGTGTTTTAATCTTTTAAAACTATTTTGGAAATCTTTGATTAAATCAATCACGTAGGGTGATCAATGTGCAAAACGAACCTTAAGATCAGAGTTACTTTTAAAAACTTGCGGAACATATGAAAGATAAAGATAGAAAATCTTTCTCTTAAACTTAAGATTGTTTTGATTGAAAAGCTTCTCTAAGTATCTTCTGAAGATTATTACCAAGAGTACCTTCAGAACTGTTTCTGAAATACTTCAGATGATCAGAGATCATCTATTTCTAACTTCTGAACTGAGCTCCTTTTGAACTCACCTCAGACAGTTATTTCAGAGGTTCTTCAACATACATTCTTTGTAATGCTTCAAACGATATAAGAGATGTTTTATGTTATGTTTGTTTGAAAACTTGTTTTATTGAAATCGTTGTGTTAAGATTATTATGAAAAATACTTTTCAATCCCCAACGTAAATGTAAAGACTGTAAATAAAAGAGATTAAGGGATGAGAAAACTTAGGCACAAATTTATCCTGGTTCACCCACCAACCCGTGAGCTACATCCAGTCCCAAGGGCAAACCACCACTGGATTTTCCACAAGTACCGTCTCTTCAGACAAACACGAGTACAGTCTCTCCAGACAAACACGAGTACAGTCTCTCCAGACATCAACATCCAGGATCACATTGACCCTGAACACACTAGGTCACACCGACCCAGCAACAAGGTCACCAAGACCTTCTCAACACCTACATGTGTCATCCAGGCCCCTCAGACCCAACACATGCATGTGTCACACTAGGTCACCAAGACCCAGCCTGGATCATACACAGATCCTACCAAGTATTCTTTCTTCCACCAAGCCTCTCCAGGCTCTCAGACACTTATCCAAGTGTAGAGTATTTTACTACTCAACCTAAGCTAGAAGTTCGCTAGAACCTCTCAACTCAGATTCTTCTTGTACATAGGGATTACTGAGTACACACTCAGGATACAGACATTACAAGCTAAGTACAAGGATAGATAGTGATACAAGTGTTTGAAATTAAGTACAAGCCCTGTCTTTTCTATGAGGAATACCATCCTCTGAGAGTAGGCTAACTAAGATATGAATTTAAGCTCCAGCCTCATTCTCCAACCATTGGTTTCCATGGGCTACATTCTCACCCGTATCATTGGAACACCAAGGTATGTTCAGGGCTTCAAACCATTCCAGGTTTGATAGTCAGTTTGCTCAACATGGTTGTCTTCAGACCAACAACCAACTTGATTGATCTAACAGATCAACTGATAACATGACTAACTGACCAACAGGTCAGTAGCCTGATTGATCTAACCGACCAACATCTTCAAATTCAATCTTGGGGCTATTTATATGTTCTGCTTGAATATAGCCGTTGAAGATGATTCATAATACCGTTGAGTTGATGATGATGTGGCTCATATAGCCATTGTGTAATAGCTCCTCAAACGGTTGCTTCTTCATAAGCGAATAGGTGTTCAGACGATCCCATTCTGACACTTGTTATGTGCTTCTTTATTAGAGATATTCTGATATGTTTATGCTTGCTCTCTCTCTTGATCTGCTTTTTCTTTCTTCTGCTTTCTTCTGCATGCATCTGATTAATTCTGCTTTCTTTAGCTTGCATCTGATTTCTTCGGAGTGTATATGAGGAAATATCCGTTGGATTTGTCCCTTTGCATATTCTGCGTATACTCCTTTTTCCACATGCTTCCTGACACCATTTATTTTTTCCTCTTTGAGTGAGGTGTCTAGTCCAAAAGCTGTTGTTGACGTTTCTTCTTTGGATAAAGATATATGATATTATAAGCATTTAATCATATAATCTTGTCTTCTGTGTTGAGAGCTGTTTTATGCATTTAGAGAGTTGATATGTTTAGATGATTGATCTCTTCAATCTTCACATATACTCTGATATTGTTAGTTCATCAACTTCAACAAGTGCTCATAATTGTTTCAAGCTTATTTCAATTCTCCAGCTTGAAATGCTTTCAATTCTTTGATATCAGCTTCATTCTTCTTCTTCTTCTTATGAGATATGCCTTCTGATCTTCAGATGATTGCAACTTCATTCTTCTGATATCTTCTTCTTCTTCTGATATGAATAAAGATGTTGAATTATATGTATTTTATTCAAACATCTTTCTTGTTGCTTTTACTTGGTCTTCTGTCCCGTTCTGATCGATGGCAGACACTGGTACAGTAGGTCTGCGCACGCAAATACCTTTTGTTGCAGGAGCGGCAACATTGCAGAAAGTCTTTGCAGTGTTTCCTTATTTGTGCAAGACTTTGGTCGAGGTCGAAAAGCATGTCTGACTTTTGTATATAATCCATCTGATGGAGTGAGCCATACTCTTTGTAACGTCTCCAAGAGATTATTTCTGGATTCTGATACGTTCAGTCTTCAGATACATAAATTGCTTCACATTGTCTTCATTTCTTCAAATGATAGTTGTTCTTCAGATATTTGCGTCTTCAGATGATAGCTAAACTTCCATTGTTGTCTTCAAGTCTTCAGATGGTCTTCAGATCTTCCGAGTCTTCAAAGTCTTCAATTCTTCAGATGATAGCTGTTCTTATTTCTTGACTGTTCTTTAGATAGTCTTCAGATCTTCCTAATCTTCAGAGTCTTCAGTTCTTCAGACGAAGTCTGTCTTCAGTTGATTGCTTCTTCAATTGCTTCAACCTTGTTGAGAATTACTCTTCTTCAGATTCTGCACTTCGTTCTTCTGATTCTGATCTTCTGATTCTGATTCTTCTTGATTCTGATATTGTTCTTCTGTTGTGATCTTCTACTCCTCTTCTTCAGATAAATATTCTAACCTGAAACACAATCAACAAACATATACCTTTCTCAGTAGAACATGTTTACTTAATCTTATAAGGTTCTTATATAAACTTATTTGTCCTTAATATAATCTTATTGTTAATCATTAAAACTTAAGGATGTTAAGTCTTATAGTCATGTTTAAATACTTAAACTGATTTATAGACTTCACAATCTCCCCCTTTTTAATGATGACAAATAAGTTATAATTACAGACAAAATGTATATAGAAAAGAGAAACGAGAGATGATAAACAAATTAATTAATTGTATTACTCCCCCTATCTATATTACTCCCCCTGAGACAGGCATAGATATTTTTAATTATCTTTTGAACCAATTAAATCTTTTAGATATCAATTAAATCTTTTATATACCATTTGTTAATTAAATATTTTAGATACCAATTGTTAGATATTACTTTTTCTGATTAAATCTTTTAGATACCAAATGTTAATCTTTACTCTTAATATTTTAGACACTAATTGTTACTATGTTACTCTTATAGGTTAGATCTTTCAGATACCTATGTTACTGAGAACCTAAACTCTGTTATTACCTTATTTTACCTATTGTTATTCTTATCAGATGTTATGACTTTTAGTTTGTTATCTTCTGAGTTTCCTTACTATATTTTATATTTCTTTCCTATTTATGTTTCTTCCTATTTTCCTTACTATTTTTATATTTCTTTCCTATTTATGTTTCTTCCTATATTTCTCCCCTTTTGTTACATTCTTTTTAGCATTTTGTTATTTATATTTCCCCCCTTTTGTCATTGATTAAAAAGGTTTGGTGATTAGTTTTCTTCCTCTTTTGATTTTAATAGCTTGTTATATTTCTTCCCCTTTTATCTTGCACAAGCAAATAAACATTTTAAACTACTTGTTATATAGACTGTTATAAACCGAAAATATACTATCCAAAAAGAAGATTTTATTAGATTAAATTTGTTACAGTTACTCAGATACAAGGTTTTGAAGAGAAACAAAACATAAAAGAAAAAGGAAAACCAAAAAACAGAAAATACATTTATCATTGCATCCTCTATTTTCTCCCAACTTAGATTGAGGCATAACCTCATCATCATCACCTTTTCCTATTTCAGCCACCACTTCCTCCTTGGATTATTATCCTTGGAAGTGTTAAAGGGAGCATGTATGCTCTTCCCAACCGTGCAAGCTGCACTCAATCTCCTTTTTATGGCTGGAATGGTGGAGATACATAAGTTATCACTGTGTTTTGATCACCAGCAACAACCTTTATCTTTAGGGCCACATTTGAAGTGGTTCCCTTCATAAGATTGGCTATACTGGGATCTCCCAGTGGATAAATCATGTACTCCTTGATGTAGGAGAGCTTCCATGGTCAAGGTAAGGAAAGACAGGTTTTTGTAAGAAACCTCTTCCTTACTTCTCATTCCACACATCATCTTAGATGATTTGATCTCCTCATCAGTTCCTTCCAGAATTCCTTCTTCAATTTTCCTTTGCTTCTTCATCGTCCTTCTGAGAGCAACATACTCTGAACCTTAGACAAAGCTATAGAGAAGCTTTGAAGACATGAGTTTGTGTGTAGAGCTCTAGAGAATATATAGGACTTTGAAGCAGGGGTAAAATAGAGAAGTGCATAGATTGCTCCTTATGGATGGTTGTTCACGAGATGCAAGGGTGCTCTTGTGGCTTGACAGTTTCGAGATCATCGAAACGTATGTCATTGAATGATTAGGTGATGTGGGGAGTTAAGTCATTTGCATAGATAGTGTAAGTTTTTGGAAGGCATTTTCGAAAAAGCAAAAAACATATACAAAAAACATGTTTAAACAATTTAGAAAACTTTTTCGAAGAGAAAGAATTGAAAATCTTTAGAGAAAATATTTTTAAAAAAATCTTTTTGAAAAGAAAAGCAAAGAAGTTAAACAGAGAAAAGAAAGAAGATAGAGAGTTTTGTAAAAGCAAGTATCTGAGAAATATTATGGTTTGATTATCTTAGGTTTTTACTCCTTAAAGAAATAAAGGTTTGTTATAGATTTTAAGGGTTTTACTAAAAGACAATTTTCACAGATATTTAAGTTTTAAGGTGAAGTGATGTTACCGCTGGTCTGATTATTGTTCTCTGGATGAAGAGGTGCTTTTCTGACATTGCTCCTTTCTTTGAAGACTTTTTCTTCATCTGAGGTCGCTTGATGTCTGCACGTTCCTCTCCTATCTTTTGTCCTTTTGCGCTCCAGAGAATCTTTGAACAATCATCTTAACCTATCCTCAAGGATTGAGTTAGGCTAGATGTATAGAGTGTTAATCATCTGAACATTGTTTGACCCATAATTTCAGTGAGTTCATTTCGAACTTTCTGAACATGGTTCAGACAATGGAAATGTTATCACACTATCCATCCTCTTAGATGATGTTACTTCGATTCATCCTTTCAGAAGCTATTTCCTTGTGATGATCTTCTTTAGAAAACTTTCTTTAAAACCTGTTTTCTGAAACACAAACTAAGAATACCTTTTAGTAGCACCTGATTATAGTTTGTTAATTATTAAATTAAGTATTTTAAATTACAGATAACATTTTATCAAATTTAGAAATTATCTTATTAAGATGGTTAATTTTAATTCTCTTATTAGGTTAATTAAGTTTATCTTTTACGAAATCAATTTGTTAATTTGTTAGAGATAGAATTGAGTTAATGATATAACTAAACATGCACAAATATAAACACATAGAAGCAAATAGAACACATTGAAATTAATCAGGAAAACTTAAGAATCATTAATTTTATAAAGACATAGATACAAAGACTCAAAACAAAACACAAGTGTATCATTGATAATCAACAGGTTTGTTCTCATTGGCATTGACTTTCTCCTTTTCTGCCTTCAGCTTTTGGAGCTCTCTCTTTGCAGCTTTTAATCTCTTTGCAAGCCTATCACCTTATCAGTTCTCCTCTTCACATTGTATGCACCAGACGTCATTCCTTTCCTTTTATGAGACTTCAAGTGGGTATCTTTAGTTCCTTCTTCAATGCGTGGAGCAAAGAGAGGATGAATGACCACTTGATTCTCAGGAGCTTCTTCTCTTTCTATTAGAGTCCGGTCTAACTCAGCGTATGCAGCCGGAGTGAAGAAGTAGGAGACGGTTGATTGAAGAGACTTTCCATAGGAAATCCCTTGTGCAATAGAATTTTCATGATTAGGGTGTTATGAGGATAGAGATTCTCATTGCATCTCATCTCTGAACATCATCTGATACATCAGCACCCATGGGAGATTGATTTTCTTCTTTGTCCGCAAGAGTCCCAATACAAACCTCTCCATCATGCTTATAACCAAATTGTTTCTTCCCCTAGGGAGAATACAACAGTTTAGTATAGCAAGAGGGCTTTGGGTATGCTCAGAAGTTGAGAAGGTCTGAAAGGGGCAAATCTTCTTCTTCCAAAAAGATGTTGGTCAAGAACAAATGTTCCACCATGTAACGATTCCCATCTTTGGAAGTATTGTTCCCCTCTGTCAGGAACACCTATAACTTTAGCAATAAGTTTGGTGTCCAAAACAGTGATCTTCCCATTACCTTCGTTTCAATCCCAGTTCTGTTGGGTCCAGATATGATCTTGATATTGTCCCAAAACTCCATTATACTTTCCTTATGCCAGGAGGAGGAAATGTTGTTGAAGTATGGAGTCCATCCAACAACATCAAAATACTCAGAAATCTTGTAATCTGCCTCGTCAAATTCCGAGAGATTTACCATCTTACACGGGATGATTCTCTCATCAAAAACTGAGAGAGCAAGGTTACTTGATAATACTGAAGTATTTGCCATGAGTACTATGGAACAGTTGATCTTTCTGAGATGAAGTGCTTTGGCTTTTTAGGAAAAGGATTTGAATGGAGTGTAATTTCCATGTTGATTATCCAATCCTTTATATAAGCAAGAGAGCGTGCTTCAAGCATTGATGAGAGGTGGTTACGTGCACTGAACCGGTGTGGGAAGTAGTGCATCGTGCTGATTGAAAGAAACCGGTTGATGATTCAATGATTCACATTGCGCCATTTCACATTCAATACATATGACTCTTCATTTACTTAAATAAAAACACACAAATATATTCATGCAGATATATTCTATTAAACATGCGCGACTGTTCAACTTATTTTAAACAGACAAAGAAAACATGCAACAAGTATATACACAGAACAGATTATAAACATCAGGCAATATATATATAGAACACTTAGCATGCAGTCATATATTTTCACACTCACACACACACACACACATATATATATACACGAATTAATGATTTCAATCAAACAAATCATGCAACACATTTTCATACCATATTTACCAAAAAATTTCAATAAAACAAAACACACGACAGTTAAGTAACTATATTAAATTTAAATTTAAATTTAGATAGGAAAGGTGTTACCCGTTTGTGATCTAGAGATAGATACACTTTCCTTTTCCAGTTACGTCCTGCGCTTCAGTTCCATGAATAATGAGTTTTGGAAAAATAATTTTCCTATTCTCATTATCATTCTTCAGAGTTGCTTCAGCTTGTGAGATTTCCATCTTCTGAGGATCTACTCCTTCTGCATTTGTTAGATGCTCAACCCGAAGGCGAGCTCTGATACCACTTGTTAGAACCACAGGCAACACTAGAAGGGGGGTTGAATAGTGTTTTATCTTTTTAAACTATTTTGGAAATCTTGATTAAATCAATCACGTAGGGTGATCAATGTGCAAAACGAATCTTAAGATCAGAGTTACTTTTAAAAACTTGCGGAACATATGAAAGATAAAGATAGAAAATCTTTCTCTTAAACTTAAGATTGTTTTGATTGAAAAGCTTCTCTAAGTATCTTCTGAAGATTATTACCAAGAGTACCTTCAGAACTGTTTCTGAAATACTTCAATGATCAGAGATCATCTGTTTCTAACTTCTAAACTGAGCGCCTTTTGAACTCACCTCAGACAGTTATTTCAGAGGTTCTTCAACATACATTCTTTGTAATGCTTCAAACGATATAAGAGATGTTTTATGTTATGTTTGTTTGAAAACTTGTTTTATTGAAATCGTTGTGTTAAGATTATTATGAAAAATACTTTTCAATCCCCAACGTAAATGTAAAGACTGTAAATAAAAGAGATTAAGGGATGAGAAAACTTAGGCACAAAATTTATCCTGGTTCACCCACCAACCCGTGAGCTACATCCAGTCCCAGAGGCAAACCACCACTGGATTTTCCACAAGTACAGTCTCTCCAGACAAACACGAGTACAGTCTATCCAGACATCAACATCCAGGATCACAGACCCTGAACACACTAGGTCACACCGACCCAGCAAACAAGGTCACCAAGACCTTCTCAACACCTACATGTGTCTTCCAGGCCCCTCAGACCCAACACATGCATGTGTCACACTAGGTCACCAAGACCCAGCCAGGATCATACACAGATCCTACCAAGTATTCTTCTTCCACCAAGCCTCTCCAGGCTCTCAGACACTTATCCAAGTGTAGAGTATTTTACTACTCAACCTAAGCTAGAAGTTCTCTAGAACTCTCAACTCAGATTCTTCTTGTACATAGGGATTACTGAGTACACACTCAGGATACAGACATTACAAGCTAAGTACAAGGATAGATAGTGATACAAGTGTTTGAAATTAAGTACAATCCCTGTCTTTTCTATGAGGAATACCATCCTCTGAGAGTAGGCTAACTAAGATATGAATTTAAGCTCCAGCCTCATTCTCCAACCATTGGTTTCCATGGGCTACATTCTCACCCGTATCATTGGAAACCAAGGTATGTTCAGGGCTTCAAACCATTCCAGGTTTGATAGTCAGTTTGCTCAGCATGGTTGTCTTCAGACCAACAACCAACTTGATTGATCTAACAGATCAACTGACAAACATGACTAACTGACCAACAGGTCAGTAGCCTGATTGATCTAACCGACCAACATCTTCAAATTCAATCTTGGGGCTATTTATATGTTCTGCTTGAATATAGCCGTTGAAGATGATTCATAATACCGTTGAGTTGATGATGATGTGGCTCATATAGCCGTTGTGTAATAGCTCCTCAAACGGTTGCTTCTTCATAAGCGAATAGTGTTCAGACGATCCCGTTCTGACACTTGTTATGTGCTTCTTTATTAGAGATATTCTGATATGTTTATGCTTGCTCTCTTTCTTGATCTGCTTTTGCTTTCTTCTGCTTGCATCTGATTACTTCTGCTTTCTTCAGCTGCATCTGATTTCTTCGGAGTGTATATGAGGAAATATCCGTTGGATTTGTCCCTTTGCATATTCTGCGTATTCCTTTTTCCACATGCTTCCTGACACCATTTCTTCTTTCCTCTTTGAGTGAGGTGTCTAGTCCAAAATTGTTGTTGTCGTTTCTTCTTTGGATAAGGATATATGATATTATAAGCATTTAATCATATAATCTTTTCTTCTGTGTTGAGAGCTGTTTTATGCATTCAGAGAGTTGATATGTTAGATGATTGATCTCTTCAATCTTCACATATACTCTGATATTGTTAGTTCATCAGTTCAACAAGTGCTCATAATTGTTTCAAGCTTATTTCAATTCTCCAGCTTGAAATGCTTTCAATTCTTTGATATCAGCTTTTCTTCTTCTTCTTTTCTTATGAGATATGCCTTCTGATCTTCAGATGATTGCAGCTTCATTCTTCTAATATCTTCTTCTTCTTCTGATACGAATAAAGATGTTGAATTATATGTTTTATTCAAACATCTTTCTTGTTGCTTTTACTTGGTCTTCTGTCCCGTTCTGATCGATGGCAGACACTGGTACAGTAGGTCTGCGCACGCAGATACCTTTTGTTGCAGGAGCGGCAACATTGCAGAAAGTCTTTGCAGTGTTTCCTTATTTGTACAAGACTTTGGTCGAGGTCGAAAAGCATGTCTGACTTTTGTATATAATCCATCTGATGGAGTGATCCATACTCTTTGTAACGTCTCCAAGAGATTATTTCTGGATTCTGATATGTTCAGTCTTCTGATACATAAACTGCTTCACATTGTCTTCATTTCTTCAGATGATTGTTGTTCTTCAGATATTTGCGTCTTCAGATGATAGCTAAACTTCCATTGTTGTCTTCAAGTCTTCAGATGGTCTTCAGATCTTCCGAGTCTTCAATTCTTCAGATGATAGTTGTTCTTATTTCTTGACTATTCTTCAGATAGTCTTCAGATCTTCCTAATCTTCAGAGTCTTCAGTTCTTCAGACGAAATCTGTCTTCAGTTGATTGCTTCTTCAATTGCTTCAACCTTGTTGAGAATTACTCTTCTTCAGATTCCGCACTTCGTTCTTCTGATTCCGATCTTCTGATTCCGATCTTCTGATTTTGATTCTTCTTGATTCTGATACTGTTCTTCTTCTGTTGTGATCTTCTACTCCTCTTCTTCAGATAAATATTCTAACCTGAAACACAATCAACAAACAAATACCTTTCTCAGTAGAACCTGTTTACTTAATCTTATAAGGTTCGTATATAAACTTATTTGTCCTTAATAAAATCTTATTTGTTAATCATTAAAACTTAAGGATGTTAAGTCTTATAGTCATGTTTAAATACTTAAACTGATTTATAGACTTCACAATAAGTGCATTTAATAATTTTATCTATCTAAATAAACCAAAAACACCCAAATTTTTCCAATGCAACAGACAAAATGGCAAACAAGAAAGCATAAACCTAAACCCCCAAAATTTTCCTACAAATGCTTTCACTCAAAAGTTCTAACAAAGCTCCTTTTAGAGTTCAAATAACCATCTTTGCAAGCAAAATAACTTTGCCAACAATGAATGAACACACTCTTTGTTTTGAAAAGGAGAATACCTAATGTTAGTGTATGCACTATAGACTTGTATGTTTTGAACATTCATCACTTGTATCATATTATTTATCTTATAAAGGCAATTCAGTTTAGGGATGTCAAAAAAACCCGCACCCGTGGATACCCGTGGATATATCCGCAATGGGTACCCGCATATTTATATAATGGGTGGGGACGAATATTATACCCGCCCCGCGGGCACCCGCATATTTATATAATGGGTGGGGACAAATATTATACTACCCGCCCCGCGGGTACCCGCGTACTCATTAAAACATATTTTTCTATTAAATATATTTGAATATTAGGATTTTTTATCATTTTATGGCGAGATATAATTTATTTTATATTATTTTTTTATGATATTCTTAGTATATTAACACGTAATGGTATTATATAATGATTATTTTATATAATAGTATGATATTATAATATATTATATAACATTTCCTTCTTTTTATAAAATTTAAATTCTTAAACATTAATGGA
Organism: Sesbania bispinosa; assembly: GCA_026901365.1. Classification (NCBI taxonomy): domain Eukaryota; kingdom Viridiplantae; phylum Streptophyta; class Magnoliopsida; order Fabales; family Fabaceae; genus Sesbania; species Sesbania bispinosa. The sequence continues at coordinate 280,985 of QLOH01000717.1, read as the reverse complement.
TACCCGTACCCGTATGGGTACCCGTTAATTTTAGCGGGTATTTATATGGGTAGTCACTACCCGCCCCCGCCCCGCCCCGTTGACATCCCTAATTCAGTTTTATTATTTATTTCGATGGAGTATATTAAAAGTCCTTAGAATAATAAGCTTAAACTTCATAAGACTTCAAGTAGATGACTTGATTGTGAAATCTTATGAAGAAGCATTCTTAAGATAATCCCTGGTCAAACATTATTTTATTAGGACAGTTTGATGTATTAAGACTAGTATGTGAGTTTGTTGATTATCACATCTCACGGATCATGGATATGAAATATCAAGTTCTCACATAAGTACATATTGAAGAGTAATGATGTACTGAACTGACCTACCATAAGAACGTTGCATGGTTTGTTACACAAGTGCCATGAACGATTCTTAAACTAATAATGTTATATGAAGCCCTTTAACCTAAAGTCACTATGATTCCTACATGGAGAATTATATGTTTTAATATCATCAAACTTCACCTATAACAAGGTGATTAAAAAGTTGGTTTTTGGACACATGACAAATTATGTGGTGGAATATGAGTGATGTAGCGTCCTAATTTCTTAATTCAAGAATAATGCCCGTTGGAGCACTATTCTCAAATTTCTAAAATTGTTTCGCTTCATTAACGGTATCGTGACAAACACACTTCAAAAGCTTAATGTAAGTCCAACGTTTATATAAGTTGAGTACATCATTTATACAACATACATCTCATAATCCACATGCCACTCAGTGGCTCACAACAACAATCAATCATAAATACAAACTTTCTAATTTAATACAACATAATCTAATCCAAATACTTCTTAGTCCCTCAAGCCTCTAACTGACAACTGGGGGTGGGAGGATCCACCCTAAGGGCTTCAAATCTCCATCCAAGCATTCAGCCAGAACATCCTGCATAACTAAAATGTATCCCGCAACGTGGGGTGAGACTAGTGTCTCGGTGAGCAAAGCATGCAACAAGCAGTATAGGGAGGTAGGCATATGACATGCAACATATCATCACCAATCAATATGTCATACATAAAATATTCTAGTCATCTTACCTCATAATATCATATCTTAGCTCAAACGAAATAACAGACGAATGCAACTCAACACTCCATAACTTGTCATGAACATAAACTTAAACATGAATGCACATGATCGACATAACCCAACCGATGGGTCGGCATTACCCAGTCGATGGGGTCTTATCACTTATCTCTATGTGACTAGACCTGAGCTCAGACTACAAGGTGAAGTATAAATTCCAATCACAAGAAGGGGGTTGAATTGTGATTGCTTTAAAATTTCTTGCAACTTTCTTTTAATACTTAATCTGCTCAAGTAAGACTTGGCTTAGTATTAAAAGTTAATGCACAAGAAGATAGAGATTATTGTATATGTATTATGCAGAAGATATAGTTCCTGATTGGAACTTTTATGACTATCACTTACTTAGGTATTAATTACTTTTTCAAAATAGTTTTATGCTTATGTAATCAATCATAAATTAAGGAGAGTAGGGAAGAGAAGATTGCACACACAAATTTTATACTGGTTCACCTCTTTCAACCTGAGGCTACGTCCAGTCCCTACACCAAGTAGGATTTTCTCACTCAAATATCAAGTTACTGACTTCTTGGGTACATCTTACCACTAGTATTCTTCTGCAGCCTCTTCAGGCTCCTAACTGTTTCACTTCTACAAGATTGTGAACTTACTACAGCTTCTTCTGCAGAAGATACAGTCACAGAAACATTGCAGAACACCTTCTACAGGTTTCTTTACACCAATGACTCTGTTCACCTCTCAGATCACCTTCTCACAGCACTATCTCAAGAGGTATTAACTACTATAAACCTCCTTGAGAATATACAACAAATAAGAGAAGAGTATAGAAAATAAAGGCTCATAATAGATGAATTTAAAGCACAACAGAAGCTAAGAATGAGCCAGCTCTCTCGCAATCACTCTTAAAACCAGAAACTCAAGAATCTGAAGCGAGAGAAAATATTCCAGAAGATGTGAAGTGTAATTTTTTGAGTATTTGGGCTTCTTCTGGAGAGAGGTTGTCTCAACTTGAAGAGAAGTCCTCTTTTTATAGGAGGTTTGAGGAAATAGCCGTTGGAGAGTTGCTTGGTCCTCCAGCTAAGTTCCTTGAGCTGTCTTTATCAGGTTGCAGCTGTCCCTTGCTGTTTACAACTGTTACAGTTGACTGGTCACACCTTCTGGAGACTTATCTTCTGCAGAATGTGAAACATGTGGATTCTGCAGTAGTTCCTTCTGTAAGCATGGGGGACTTTAGAATAGTTTATACACATCATCTCAAGTGAATTTCCCTCAGTTGTACCCTTGGAAATGAGAGTAAAACTCAATCTTGATGGGCTTTGTTTCTTCTGCAGGATTTCTGACAGTAGTTTCCTTCTGCACAACTGTCTTGATCCTTCTGCAGATGGATTAAGTGCTTCTTTTTCTTTAAGGAAATGAATCTTCCTTCTAATATGATTATCTTCTGTAGGTCTTGCTGCATTTGTTTACTTCTTCTCAACAACTTTTTTGCTTTCCTTTTAGCAGAATATTATTTCTGAGATGTTAAAAGCATCTTACACAGTTTGTAGGGTTGATTTCCTTCTTCTGGATTTCCTTGTTGATTCTTTCCTGTATCTTCTTAACAAGCACCCAAGTGAAATGATTAGTTCTTATTTAAATCAGAATTATGACAAGTGAATTTTGGTGAGTTATCATCATTAAAACCACTTAGGAGGATTCTTGGACCTTACACAAGGAATGTCTTCCTTGGGTACTAATCACCCTGGGTACTAATCACCCTTAATCTCCGGGTACTAGTCACCCTTATTAGCTATGTACTAATCACCCAAGTCTTAACTCAATTTCTGAAAGCAATCTTTTCTTTATTAGGTAAACTGGGGTTGAAGCCATTTTACTGGGGCCGAAGCCAAATTCATTTTTAACTGGGAACCGAAGCTCAAAATCATTTCCAATTAACTGGGTCCAGAGGCCAAAAATGCAATGCACACACATAGCAATATCACATGTACAGATAACATACAACACATAATAGATCTAAGAATTCCCATAGTAACAATACCACCCCAAAACATGTGAATCTAAGGATAAAACCCCCAAATCAAACCCCCAAAGCATGTGCATCTTCAAACAAGGAAAGAGGCCTGCAAAGAAAAGAAATAAATCAAGAAAAATGGTGGAAGGAGAGAAAATCAAAAGCAACATCCAAAGATGCTCTCTATTCTAGATGTTTATTGTTTATCCAGAAAAACCATAAATTCTTGATAACCCAGCCTCATTACAACCTTGAAAAGACCTTTTAATCCATATCAACCATGAATAAGCTTTGGAATTAGAAACGACTATCAATTTTAGTTGTTCAGTTGTGGTGAAAATATTGAGGGAAACAGTACCCGTGAGCATGAGTGAAATTCCTTGGTATTTGTTTATTGCTTTAATACTACTCCTGAGAAAATTCAAATTGATGTTTGTGTTCTGATTTTGGTTGAGCTATGGTAATATCACTTGATCTCAATTTTTCCTAAAATGAAAAGTGACTTCTGCCTAATAAAGACATGCTCAAATTTTTTTCTTGTAGTTGTTTTTTGAATTTTTATCAAGGGTGTTTTGAAATTTTGACTGCAAGGGTGTCTTGCTTTAGGACAAGCAAGAAATTAAGTTGGGGGGGGGGTATTTGATAAGTGTAAAATTAGCGTTAATTTCATATAGTTTTTATTACACTTATCAAGGATTAAATAGTAATTTATGCCACAAAATATCCCTTTTTGTTAATATTTATAATAATTGTATTTATTTGATCCAAATTTGAATATGATGCTATTTTAAATAGAAATTTGCTATTTTATGCAGAATTATAGCAGATTTGGGACAAGAGTGGAAAAAGCATCAGAATGGAGGATATTGCAGATTTAGAAATTAAATAAATAAAAGAAAATCAGAGAATCCTGCAAAGAATCTTTTCAAATTCAAATACAAGCAGATAAATACAAAATAATTCGGATAAAGGGAAAACCAGATAAGATCAGAAGGAGATCAAGAGGTTAGATCCACAAATCAAGGAAAACAGCAGCGGCCAGGCTTCATGTGCGCTAAGCGCACATGAAGCGCGTGTCCTGATTAATGAAGCCGCGCGCTGTGACGTCATTTAGTGAAGGGGAAGCTCCTGATTGGTCAAGCTTCACAACAGTGACGTCAATTAATGAAAAGACAGCCTCTGATTGGATTAAAACTCACCAGTGACATCACAACCTGATCCCTTGAAGGTTTTCCAAGTCTATAAATAGAGCCCTTTGCATAGGTCACAAAACAGGTCCTCGGGATCCAAAACACTGATACACAGAGAGAGTAGTATAGGATTGAGAAAGGTGACAGATTTCTCAGTAGTTTGTAATGGCTACCATGAGTAGCTAAGCTCTCTAGTAGGATTTGATGTAGTAGATTCAATCCCCTTGTGTATAAGAATTCTTTTCTATTTTATTTATGATTCTATGCTTGTAATTTATCGGTATCTTTATGTTGTGTGTAATGCATCAACTCCGCGCGTGCGCCGGATGGTAGGCTAGTGCTCTGGATACAAAAAGTGGAACTCCGGCTAGTATCAGAGGTAGGTGAGCATGGAGCTGTTCATGAAGCTTATTCTCGGATTGCTAAAGGTACTCGGGTTAGTCATATCGTAGCATAAGGATTGTATTCTAACGATCGGAGGTTCAGTGAGTGACACACCCTCCGTAGGTGCCTTATGTGAAAGTATGGCTAATTCGATAGCGCTGATTGCAAAATACGGGGAATGTTCGGGGTCGCCAAATGCCACTTTGAATGCCTGTAGAGAATAGCTTTTGGCGTTTAATTATGATGTTATGGGGGAATTTGCGGGTTCGGAGAATTACCAGGCATGCCTTATAATTATTGTAATTAAACAATGCTAAGGTAACTACAAGTACGATCATAAATAAGGGAAAAGGGATTCGAATGCACAAGGGGGGAGATGAAACAAAATCAAATCCTAGTCCTAATTATTATTCATCTCGTGTTATTGTGTTTATTTCAGTATTTTATTATTCAGTATTTAAACCAACCTTTTTTGAAATGTTTTATTGAAAATACAATTGCTTTAACTTTACAAGTTAAAACCGCTCCCTGTGGATACGATATCTTACTTACTCTAAAACTACTGGACTACTGGTAAACTTGCCAGAAAACCCATCACCAGGGCGCAAACTCTCTGAGTTTCGTGCGCTCAAGCGCGCATCAGGGCGCTCGAGCGGCCAAACCTGTAAGGTCCAAAGATCCTCCAAAGATGTTTTAATAATGACAAACTCTCAAAATTCACTTAATGTAATTCTGATTATGGTGATAATGATTTCACTTGAGTATGTTCAAGAAGATACAGATATAAAGAATCTTCAGAAGATATCATTATCAGCCTTTGAGAACTTTGAAGAATCAGATCAAGGATTAAACTTTGAAGTTTATCAGAAGATACAATCATTCTTCAAATATGTTACAAATATTTAAAGAAAGCAAAAAAGCAGTTGAGAAGAAACCTCAGCACATTCTGATGTGAGAATCACATCTTGAGAAGAAGCATAACATTTGACAAAAGAACCAATCCATATAACAGAAGAAGCAAGTTGCTCAAATTAAAAAAAGATGCAGTTCGCAATAATTTGAGCTTTTTATACAAATGAAATGTGTCCAGGAGAAAGGCATAACACACAGACAGAGTATTAGAAGAAAGATTCACTGTCAGGATGTATGCAGAAGAAGTTGTCTTCTTGAAAATTCACATTACTCAATTTTCTCTGTTCTGCATGTATTCAAAATATTTTTTAAATTTATTCCTTCAATTTAAAATATCTAAAACAACCTTCCTTAAAAGTTTAAAGGTTAAGTTTCAGAAGGAATTAATATCTGCAGAAGAAATGCTCTCCAAAAGAAACAACCAGTCAAAGGCCAACTGTCTCTGACTATGACAGCCTGCACCTGCAAAGGACAATCTACTCTTGAAAGGGACGTCTCCTCTCTCACAGCTGGAGATGCATCAGCCTTCACAAGGTCTTCCAACGGCTAGAAATCTCATGTTGCCTATTAAAGGAACTTAATTCTTCACATAGACACACAACATACAACACACAGTCTAGAAAAAGCATCAGACTTCATATTTACATTCTCTACCTTCTGGAAAAAATTCTCTCTCCTCAAATTTCTGAGTGTCTGCATCAAAAGTTCATTCAGAGAGAGCTGGCTCATCATCTTTTCTACTATTCTTAATTTATATCTGTTCTTGAGCCTTATATTTAACTTTTCACTACTATATATTCTGTAAGCTCTCAAGGAGGCTTGAAAGTGTTAGTGCCTTTTGAGAAAGTGTGTGTATTGTAAGTAGAAAGCACTACAGTATTGTAGTGAGATAGGTTGAGCAAAAAGCTTGCAGATAGTTTTCTGCAGAATTTTTGGTGTCTGTACCTCCTGTAGAAGAAGCTTTTGTAGTTGTGGTTGTGTTGTAGTTTTTAGTAGTCAGTATAAAGCCTTGAGAGGCTGAGAAAGAAAGAACTGTAAAGAGCCTAAAGGGCTGCAGAAGAATATAAGGGTAAGGTGTACCCAAGGAAACTGTAAACTGAAAGTGATCAAGAAAATCCTACATGAAGTAGGATTGGATGTAGCCTTAGGTTGGAAGAGGTGAACCAGTATAAAATCTGTGTGTGCAATCTTCTTACCCTTACTCTCTTTATTTATGTTGATTACATGTGCATAAAACTATTTGAAACCTACTCATACCTAAGTAAGTGATACATACAAAAGAGTCCCTACAAAGGAATCTATCTTCTGCATACTATAAATAATTCCTATCTTCTTGAGTGTCATCTTCTAATACTTAGCCAAGTTATACTTGAGCAGAATTAGTATTAGAAGAAATTTGCAGAAAATTAAAAAGATCACAATTCAACCCCTTCTAGTGATTGGAATTTCATATTCAAAATATTCTGTTCGGAGGTTGCAAATGAGGTAGGAATACTATCGTATAATATCAAACTGAAGCCCAGGATTTAGCTTTCTAATGCAAGTGGAATCACCTCAATTGGACACCTATAACTCTAGTATTCTTGAATTAGTGTGAACAATGTCATTAAGCTAAAACCCAAAATTAAGCAACAACCTTGGTTGAAGCCTAACGGGGCACACTTTACATGAATCATGTGAAACTCATCAATTCATTCCATAAGGCTAATGTCAAGGGTTCTAAGTGTCCATGAGACTATGCTCCTATATTCCCTTTTTTCCTTTCCATAAGATCACTTCCTCGGTTCTTGAGTCTACGCCTCTCTTCTTCCTTCCGGTCAATCCGTTTAAGCTTAGTTCCTTCCATCTTAATCTAATTCCATAGTTCCAATGTCTCTACTTCTTCCTCACCTCTTCACCATGCTAGCCTTTCTACCACCAGGTGTGACTCCTATACTTAACTCTACAGTCAGGTTTGACTTAATACTTAGTTTTTTTCCCTTCTCAGTTCCCAAAACTCATAAATATAATCGATCCCTAACTCTCATCATTCTTTACCTTCAAACCCCTAAGTTCTCATTTACCTCTAACTTCCCTTCTTGCGGTGGGATTCACAGCCTAAGGCTTCCATGGTATTTCTAGATTAAATTTCCGGTATGTTACATGTGACCTAAATGAGATTGTCTATTTCTCCTATGTAACAGGAGTGATATCTGTGGGCCTCTTGATAAGTTAGACTATAAAATGCATGTCATGCTCAAAGGGGTAAACATGAGAAATTTATTTTCTATAAAGTCTGCTTGGGCATCAAGAATCAAAAATTGAACTATACAAAGATGACACATTTCATATCCTTGTGTTCAATTAGTATTGGGACAAGAGACAATTCATTAGAATATTATCACAAAATTATACGTCAAATCACTGACATTCTCATATTTTGGTATTATTGATGTTTGCTAGATATCACTCACATTTATGATATTAAATATAAAAAGGTTTAATCTTAATATGATAACCATATTAAGAGAACCTATTGGGGCACATGTATAACAAGCCCGCCAAAAATATAAGAAAATTCTAATCGGATTAAATTATAACATAATTGGCCAACTCATAAAAGATTGGGTAATGAGTGACACTCAAACCTTGCCACTCCAACCTTGCCATTCAAAGGAGAAGAAGCTCAGGTACTCATCCTCCACCTTCAAGACCTTCATTTCTTCTCTTATAGGTGAGTGTGGTTCACCACTCACTTTCTTTTGGTGTGAAGTTCCCTAATGATCCTTTTTATCTTTCCCTTTCCTTATTTACTGATTGTGGTTTGATTTGAGTTATCTAGGGTTATGTGTGTAATTGCCATAATGCTTGATGTGGGTTCTATTCCTAGGTCAATATTGAAGGTTTCTTTTAAAATGATGGCGGTGGAGTAGGAGGTTATGACTGTCTGGATCTTATTTAGTATATGCAAGCATGCACACATGCCATGAATCATGTATCTCACTTTTGACACCATAATCATGTCAAATGTTTTTAATGGGCCTGGGCCCAGAAGAATTTATGGGTCTTCAGACCAAGAGGTGAGGATCTCCTGGACTCTTGGACCCTGGCCAATAGGAAATGGGATCCTCAAAGGAAAATATAATGCATTACATTCTTGAGTGGTAATAAAAATGATATCGGTCTTCAAGGGCGACGGTCTTTGATTAAGTTCTGAGTGCTCAATCATAAGAGGAAAACATGATAAGACTCCCTGGGTGAGGGTTTAACACTAGAGTTATTGTTTGATTGCATAAATGCATGGGTGGTCTTCCACCAGGAATTGTCATCAATGTTGCCTGATTGTATGAAAATTGTGATGTGTAAGAATATATGTAGATACGTGTTTAATGATGCATTTCCATTTGTCTACCCACCCACATTATATGCATAATCACATTCACTAGGACGTAAGTCTCACCACACGTTGTGGATTTTATTTTAGAGTACAGGACTTTCCTACTAGAAGTATGGCCGAGTTGTTTGGAGGCTCCTTAGTGGATTAGTCCACCGGGTTGTGTGTGCTGCCGTTAGGGAGACTCTTGGAGTATTTATATATAATTGTAGGTTAAGTTTTAAGGTAAATTAGCAAGTGTTGTGATTAGGCCACTTGTTGGCATTTGAATTTTAATTTTCAAAAATGTATGTAAGATTTCAGCTTACAAACGTTGGAATTACATGAAACATTGAGGTATTGTTGAGATATCGGTAATGTCGCAAAAAATAATTTGGTAAATTTAGGAATGTGCTTCAAACGGGCATCATTTCTAGGTTTACGGAATTAGGGCATTATAAGGAGAGTTTCGTTGTTCGTCGTGATGTGGATATGTTGAATTATTGGTTTGTATCGATTCTCATCTAAGCCTGACAATTGTTCAATGTCTACAAATGGTAAAACAGTTGAAATGCCATCAGCCTGATAAGGCACTTCATCCTCAACCCCATCAACTTCAACATGGCCCCTTGGTTTGTTGTGATTGCCACAATCTAACCTCGTAAGCCTTTACATAATCTGGATAAGGGACATAATACACTTGTCTTGCTTTTTGTGCAAGAATGAATGGATCATAACTATTATACATTCTACTATTTTTTACTTCTACGATATTATTGTGGTTGAACTCTCATGCCATCGTTTCTGGTTGGATCAAACCATTCACAATAGAAAGAGGAATCATGTTACTCAAACCAAGATACTCCAATTCATAGATATGGTGAATGATGTCATAAAAGTCATCTTCACCGCCATCGGTAAGTTCTTTTACATGCACCCCACAATTGTGGTCTTTTTACCCTAACACCATTCCTTTTTCTGAAATCTGTAGCCATTAACAAAGTACGTGCTCCATGATTTTGCTTTAGAGTTGGGTCCCCAAGCTAATGATATAACTTCATTGTTGGTCACCCCATTTCGCTCATCCCAAACCTAATCATAAGAACCATTTAAGATTGAAATCTTATTATTGAGTAACCCATACAAGAAAAGTGGATGATAAAACTTACATAGTTCCTAAACCATGTGAAAAGTCTGCATGTATTCGAGCAGAAGAATCCCGATCATCGATCGAGTGAAATTGTAAGAATAAGATGAAATGAAACAAATAATTAATAACTCATTCATTCCTAAACTATAAACCCTAAAAATAAAAAAAATCATTACCACTTACTCAATGTGTGGTTTAATCTCATTGTAGTTGATTAGTATATGAACATAAGCTGATTACCATTCATTGTCACTAACCAGTGATCACTAGACATTCCTGCAGGGCGTCCTAACTTGTTCAACATTAACAATGTGGAATTGCTGCATTGAGTTCCAGTTTGAGGATCATTCCTCAATCTAGGTTTGACAAAAAACTTACGTTCCGAAAATAGTACAAGAAAAATATGTGGTTTCCTGTGTAAGTGGAATGAGCATATTGAGCCTTCCACCCTAGCCAAATTACCAACTGATCATTTTGCATCTCTCATCTTCTAAAAAATACCAAAAATTGTTACTTGACTTAGATTAACAAAAAAATAAGCAATGAAGTCTTAATAACTAACCTTTCAAATGGATACATCCACCGATATTGAACTGGACCCCCAAGTCTTGCTTCCATAGAAAGATTAATAGGTAGGTGCTCCATTGAATCAAAGAATCCCGATGGAAAAATCCTTTCCAATTTGCATATATGATTGGTATATTTTGTTCCAAGCTAACCATAACATCCATCCTTAATGTATTACAACATAAATCTTTGAAGAATTGACTTAATTCATAAATTGGTTTCCATCCCAAAATATACTACATTTAACCCAATTATGAAACTGCCCATACCTTGGTAGTTGGAACAATTACCATCTGTTGCCTTTCCCGAATTTGAGGCCCTGTCAACATACAAGGTGGTCCATTAGACTCAACTTGATTTCTCGTAAACCCTTTTACTCCTTCTGAAGGGGTGATCACTTTGCAAGAATCTACAATAACAATCAAACCATGAGTTTTTTTCCACCATGCTGCAAAGTGAAAGCTTTTGTGTCTTTCATATAGTAAGGACATGCTAATTTACCCTTTGTTTGCCAACCAGATAACATTCGATATGCCAGAAATTAGTAATAGTCCACATCAAACATGAACGCATGACAAAGTTTGTTTCATGGAAATATCATACATCAAAACACCATACCTTCACAATTGTTGGATTCATCAATCAAAGGCTGCATAAACACATTTATGTTTGATTTTGGGTTAGTTGGATTGGGTATTAGACGAGTAAAAAACATATATGGCTTAGTCATGCACATTTCCAGGGGGAGATTATATGGTGTAATAATTACAGGCCAAATGAATACAGTGAAGTCGAAACTTGAATGTAAGGTTTAAACCCATAAGAACATAACCCCGATCTTACATTTCTTGGCTCATTTGCAAAATTCGGATACACATTATGAAAGCGTTTCCATGCTTCCTCTTCTGATGGATGACGCAATAAACCAGAATCATTCTTGTTCTCATGATGCCATTTCATTTGTGCAGCAGATTCTAATGACATACAATCGCTGCAACCTTGGAATAATTGGCAAATAGAACATCCTCTTCACCGGAACATCTTTGTATCTTCCCATCCCAACCTTATGAGGAACAAACTTCGGAGCATTACAAAACTTGTATTTGGTTAAATGTTTATCATCCTTGTAGTACAACATGCACTTATTCCTACAATAATCAATTTTTTCAGCCTTAACTTAGACACCAATTTCGTCGCTTGATAATAGTTTTTTGGAATGTTGTTAATTTTAGAGCTACATCAACTAGCATTTGCTAAAATAATCCAAACACTTTTCAGTAACATGCCAGTTAGTTCTAGCTACTAATAGCCTCACAACTATTGATAACATAGATTCATTTGCTCCATCATAAATTTCCTGGGTTAGGTGGCTCATGGTCATTATCATGTATATGCCTAAATGCGTCAGACACCATTTGAGTCACTGAGGCAAATGAGGTTCATAATCCTTATATTCAACACTATTATTTTCATCATCCCCCAACTCAACATTATTAGACCCTTCTTCTCCGTGCTTAGTCCATACCCAATAGTTTGGTTTAAATTCAGACTTCAACAAATGAGCTCTAACTAATGGTGGTCTCATAATCTTCCCACAATTACAATTCACACATGGACATCTAATCTCTCATTCAGGTATGAAGGAAATTTGTTCCATAGCATTCTTAACAAATTTCGAAACTTAATCGATATACTCATAACTCAATCTCCTAGAAGAATCAATCTATTATACATCCATCTACGATCCATTTGTCTACAATTCAACAACCATATAAATTCAGTGTAACAGTTTCACTTACCACAACTCAAACACATGCATAATTATATTATCAGCACACAACCAGCACCCTTCATAATCCATAAATTATAAAGATAGTGTCTGCATTAGTGTCGGCTTGGCTGTCGCTAATTTCATATTTCAGTTAGCATCGAATTGGCTGACGCTAATCTTAATTAAGGCCGTCAAAAAATATTTCTCCAGCTTCGCGACGATCAGCCCGTCGCTATATTTTATGACTAATTACCAATCAAATTAAAATATAAAATATTGTAGCGTCAATTTTGCGATGGTCAGGCCTTCGCTACCTTTTCGCATCTAAATATCGGATTTCTTGTAGTTGATTCCCTTCACCTAAAACACAAACTCCTTTGCTGGACTTAGGGATGTCAACGGGTCGGGACGGGCACGGATAGTAGCTACCCGCTACCCGCACCCGCGGGTAAAAATGTGCCACGTGCCCGCCCCATACCCGTCACGGGTACCCGTTTAACGAGTTTTAAACGGGTATTAGATACCCGCGAATATCCATGAGTATCCATGGATACTTGTTAAAAGTAAAACAAAATCATTTTTTTTAAAAAAAAATGAAGACTCTGAATGATCTTGTTAAGGGTCTACAATAAATATTTTTGTGCCAAGACATACTGAAAACATTATGAAGCTAATCAGTGACACTAATTAATTCAATAAAAAAAATCAATTCCTAGTCCATTCAAGTTTGCAATTATCACCACCCACGTTACAATTCAGAATGCAAAATATACAAAAATTGAAAAATTGCAAAAGTTGTCTCGTTTCATAAAGTAGAAACAATGATAATAAGTAAATGAGAATGATTATAAATAGACATCTTCATCCGAGTCTTTTGGAGAGAATCATAGCTTATGAAACTAAAATTAATAGCCACATAAAAGATTCAATATCTTTTTTCTTTGTATTTATCTGCAAGCTCTGCATTTAAGGTAGACAATAAGGAAAAGACACAAATTAAATTAACAAATTATCTTTCAATATGAAAAATTAAAGTGCAGGAGGTAGCTTTCCTTGTCTGGGTGCGATGGTTTATTTCATTCAGAGTTTTGGGTGGATTAAAGTGAATATGGATGGGTCTTATTTCAGTACCTCACGGACTATTGTATGGTGGAGTTGTTTGTATCATGGTGGTTCACAACGATGGAAGCTCGACGAAGGCGCTTGATGACAGGCAGAAGCCGCTCAGGAGGCGACGGCGCTGCACAGGAGGTGACAACGACGGTGGCCCTCGATGACGGAAGCTGCATAGGAGAGAATGAAGGTGCACAAGAAGCAACGATGATGGAAGCTAGAAGCTGGGCAAGAGGCGACTACGCTGCACAGGAGGCGACGACACTGCTCGGATCAGGAAGGAGAAGGGGATGAGGCAACCGCTATTCTGTTTCTTCAATCTTCACTTAGTTTAGGGTCTGTTTATTAGGTGAATAATTTTTTTTAAATATTTATATATTAATATTATATATATTAAGGGTAAATTAGTAACTTCATATATACTGGTACCCACGGGCGCGGGTATCCCAATACCCGCCCCCGCCCCCTTTATAAACGGGTAGTAAAAAAACCCGTTAAGCTCTACCTGTGGGTACCCGTTAAGCTACCGAGTTCGACCCGTGGCGGGTTTTACCGCGAGTATCCGCGGGCGCGGATTTTTTTGACATTCCTAGCTGGACTGGTTTGAAAGGACGATGATGGTGTGCTGACCAACACTGCTTCAATAGCTAGATGAGTCGGAGGGACGACGACAAGTCTTGACAGTGTGAGGATAGGGCTGCTTTGCAACTAAGAAAAGATTAGACTTTTTGGGGTTTTGTGAGAGTGAATAGTAGTGATAAAACAGTTCTCCTTTCTTTTTGTTTAAATGAAAAACTTAGATAGCGTTACTTAATTGAAATGCTATCTGAGTATAAATTTATTATTTTAATAAAAACATAGGCCGATATGTTTCTATGTGATTTTTAAATAGCATTTACATCTCAAGCTCTATTTATGTTGCACTAAATCCTTTTGTGGCGTAGTATAAATTGTATATGTGTTTGAAATTTGATTGAGTAGTTTTAGTTGGATTTAGGTTTGGTTTAAATTTTCCTCGTAATTCATGCACTCCAATTAGTAGATAACGAACCACGAATTCCAATTATGTTTAGTAATTCAAGTAATTTATCGTTAGTGCATATCGTAATAGTTAAAGTATCATAACAAAGATTAATCTTCCATATACCAGATAGCATGCTATTGGGGTGTTTATGGTTTAGATTGGATCAATTTTAAAGTAAAAAAATCATCCGATCCGATCCAATCATTACGGTTTTATAATTTCATCATACAATTGATTTTTTATTTTCTTTATATTCGATCCAATTTAAATTGGATTGGATGAGTTTCAATTTAAAAAAAATAATAAATATTAGATAAAAATGATATAATTCTAGTAAACACTTTTATTGGAACCTATATTATCAATATAAATACAAAATTATATAAAAAAAATAAGACATGAAAATCAATTTAAATTAATTTAAAATTAATGTATTTATAATAATATTAAAATGATATTAAATAATAAATCATAAAATATATATTAGTGTAAGTAAGTTCATAAATATATATATCTATTTTATAAATAAAATAATATATATGTATATTAGTTCAATTTAAATTTGATTAATTTTTAATATATGATTCGAAAATTAATCCAATTGAATAAAAACAATTAATTTTTGGTGATTTTAATTTTGATTTAATTTTCAATTTTTTGGATGGATTTGAACAGTTTCGTTCCGTTGAATTAAATTGGATAGTTGACGTCAAAAAAATTGGATATTATTAGAGTGAAAAGGTAAACCCTTATTACTTTATTACTTTATTATTGGCCGCTCTCCCTCCCAAGTTCCCACTCTTTTGTCATATACGACGAGAAGTCAAGATTGTGTCTATAACAGAAGCTGTCTGTTAGGTTTTCTGCTTCAGCTTCGTTTCATTCTTCTCTCCGCGTATACTTATCGTTTTACTAAAGTTATCAGCACATGACCAATTCCTAGATCCCCTCACTAGTCACTATACATTAATTATAGGAATCAAAGAGTCTTTGGATTTTCAGAACTGATCAAAGTTTTCAGATTTGTGCATGTGATCTAGTGATGCCAATGCAATTCTTTTTTGAACTATATATTCTGACTCACTGTTCGTCTTACAAGTATTAATTATAACTATTTCATATCTACAAATATTTATTATCTAATTATATTTAGTTTTGCATAGTTGTTTGTGTTAGATTTGCTCTCTAAAGGTGAATATGGGTAAACAAAAAGTATGATCCCTTATATTGGTGCTGCACTCTAACATGATATAAAATACTAAAAAGAATTTTTTAACGTATTGTAACAATATTTTAAATTTAGATTAACAAAGTATAAATTAAAATAAAAGTATTTGAAATTATATAAATATATAGTTGATCTAGGTAAAATTTAGAATATTCATTCTATAATAAATTCTAGTTTTTATATTAAGAGATCAGACAATATATGTATTCTCTTTTTTACAGTCACTTTTTTTTATTTGTAATATTTCTCACATGATGTTTTTTGTTAAATTAAATTAATATTCTTCATTTTTTATTAGTTACTAAGTTGAAAAGATTTTATGTTTCTTAATTTATTTAATTAATACTCAAAATTTTCAATTAATATTAGTTAGACATGATGGGATATTACAAATTTTCATTAAAATATTTTTTCAGTTTTTTCAAACTAAAAATTTCAATTAATATTAGCTAGACATGATGAGATATTTACTAATAAAATAATACTATATTAATCAAACTAATCTTCTCTCAATAAGTAAGTAGAATAGGACACCCGATAAGTGTTAGAATTAGTGAATTTCTATGTAATTACAGGACTTATTGATGATGAATTATTGAATTTATAATTCAATTCCACCCTTCTTGCTTAATTTGTGGCTCTTGGATTTATTAAAATTAAATCTGAACTTGATGCTATTTTAATGAAGAAAACTGTTGATTTTTATAGATGAAAAGCAAGGTACAGGTGAAGCATCAAGAGAATAGTGAGCAATAACATGAACAGTGTAGAATAAGCTTCAAAGGGTGACAATTCAGAGGAACTAGTTACTGTTTCATGCGCTTCATCTGCGCTGAGCAAAGGCAAAGCGCAGGAATGCTTGTTCAGTTACTGTTTCTTGCGCTTCACATGCGCTGAGCGCAGACAAAGCGCAACAAACGTAACTTAATTTTAATGAGCCGCAAACAAAGTTTAAAAGGGTCGTCAAACAATTTTTAGAGGACACTTTTGACATTCGGAGTTTTGGGCAGAGACGAAGGAGGAGAGAAAAGTTTGACAGTCTCTAGAGACCATTCTGGAGCAAGAGGGAGACTACAACAGAGCTGGAAGGCTTCGCTGATAATCTTCTTCTTAATCCTTTTTGGTTGTAATGGCTACCATGAGTAGCTAAATTTCTTTAGGATTGAATGTAGTCGATTCAAACCCCGAATGTGATTTTGTATTCTTAACATTTAGGAATCCCTTTTTTATCAATAAACTGGTGTTTTTATTTCTATGCTTAATGCTTAACTTCCTTCTTGTAACAAAGTTATGATTTGATTTACTAAATTAGCTGGGAAGCAGTTTTCTAAATCTGATTTGGGTAAAAACACTCAATAGGCTAAATACCTAAGAATAGGGTTCAATTTATTGATAGCTTTTAACAACTGATCTTAAAGCTAGGCAATTTGTTAAACATCCAAGGGATTGGTGTTTAGGGAATTGTTCTAAGAATTTCATAGTTGAGGGATCAATGTAAATGAAATTTATTTGTGCTTCAGTATTATTAAATTCAAATTTCTAAATGTTATTGATTTCAAAATCACGTGACGGGTGCGATAGACGAAATTCAATCCTAGTTTTCCCACTGAATCTTTCTCAAATACTTTCTTTTGTTTTAATTCCTTACTGCACTTTTTATTTAATTTTCACAACAATCATACACAAATTCTCTTCATTTACTCAATTAGATTGGTCACTAAGAATTTATTTTGTATCGTTCCTCGTGGGTACGACAACCCCTACTCTTAAACTATTATACTGCTGCGATATTGGTACGCTTGCCAAGATCTCAACAAGTATTTTTGGCGTCGTTGCGGGGAACGGTGTCTAAATTTAAATTCTTAGTTCATCTTTATTAAGCTGTGAATATTTTTGTTTTTATTTTTATTTTTCTTCCTCTCTTCTGAGCTAACCCTTGTTTTAGTTTCTTGATTTATACTCTTGCGAGGTCAGGTGTCTCAAGACCAACTGGAATTTGATCCTGAGATCGAAAGAACATTTAGAAGGAACCGGACTAAAAACAGGAAGAGAAGGCAAGGACGAGCTCAAGGAGACAATCTCAACACTTCTGTTCAACCACCACAAGTGAAGTAAAAGCTGAAGAGATGGCTGAGGAGCGACAAGATCCCCCTCCACCAAGAAGAACATTAGGAGACTATGTCATGCAGCAAGGACCACGATATTTTTCAAGCATAGCCATACCTGCTACTGCAAAATCTCTAGAGATGAAGGCATCATTCTTGAGTCTCATTAGTGCTCATCAATTCATGGGAATGGATCATAAGGATTCACATATTCATCTCTATACTTTTAATGAATTGATTGGTACAATGGGTTTGAGAAAGGTGATTTAGAGGTTGTTTGCTAACGTATATTTCCTTTCTCTTTGATAGATAAAGTTAAGGAATGGCTGAAGTCACACCCCAATCAGAGTCTGACCAGTTGGAGCAATATGGAAGAGAAGTTCTTGAACAGATTCTTCCCACCATCTCGCTATATCAAGGCCAAGTCAGATATCTCCACATTCAGATAGGAACCAGAGGAACCATTTTGTGAAGCTTGGGAGAGATTCAAGTCCTTTATGAGGAGGTGTCCTAACCATGGTTTTGAGGATATTGCACAACTGAATATCTTCTGCAATGGACTCAGGCTAGACACCAAGATGATTCTAGATGTTGCAACATGAGGCACAATGATGTCAATGGATGCAGAGCAAGCAACCAGAATTATTGACGCCTTAGCATTAACTGATCAGCAAGCTTAGCATGGAAAATAACCAGTTCAGAAGAAGGGAGTGTTAGAGCTGAGCACCACTGATGCGATCTTAGATCATAATATGATCCTTACTCAGCAAATAGAAGAACTCACCAAGCAGATGTCTAAGCTTCCTCAGCAGTTGCATGCAGTGTAGTCCCATCCTGGCCAGTCACCACAATTAACTTGTGACTTTTGTGGAAGTGACCATCCCAATGGTCACTGCTCTTATCAAGGCACTCAAGAAGATCAAGTTAACTACATGGGAAATCAAGGGAGACCAACCAATTTCTCCAACAACAACCAATTTTCAAATAACTACTCACAAGGTTAGAGAAATAACCAGAACAATAATTCTGGTTGGAGACAAGATGCAGGACCTTCTAATAGGCCACCTCCTTTCCAACAGCAGCAACAAGGTTATCCTCCGGTACATGACAGACTATCAAAACTAGAGGAGACACTGGACAAGCTCATGCAATCTATTGCTTCCTATAAGAAAAATACAGAAGCAGCTATCAAAAAATTTAGAGACACATTTGGTCAGTTAGCAAAGGACATAGCAGAGCACCAGAAAGGAAAGTTCACAGCTAACACCCAAACCAATCCCAAGGAGCAACGTAATGCAATCATTACAAGGAGTGGTACATTAGTGGGAAGTGGTATGGGGACCAACTTGACAGTTGAGAATCCAGTGATTCCAGAAGAAGAGAAGGGTAAAGATCAGCAGGAGAGTGAGAAGAAAGCAAAAGGCTTAGAGAGAAGGTGTATTCAGAAAAGAAGTTGCCCTATCCACCTGCCCCATCCAAGAAAGACAAGGACAAGATGTTTACTCAGTTCATGAAATTGTTCAAGGGATTACAAATCGGTATCCTTTTCTTGAGGCATTGGAGCATATACCCGACTATACAAGGTTTATGAAAGATCTTCTGACCAAGAATAGAAAAATATTTGATGAAGAGACAGTGCAGTTAGAGGCTGGATGCAATGCTATTATTCAGAAGCCTTACCACAGAAGACACAAGACCCTGGCAGTTTCACAATTCACGTCACCATTGGAAACTTAACAGTGACAAAGGCAATACTAGACCTTGGAGCTAGCATTAACCTGATGCTTTTATCCATGCTCAAGAGGATTGGTGATGATGTGAAGGTGAAACCTACAAAAATGAGTCTGCAACTGGCAGACAGGTCCATCACACACCCATATGGGATAGCTGAAGATGTTCTAGTAAGAGTGGACAAGTTTTTGTTTCCTGTGGATTTCATCATCATGGACATGGAAGAGGATGCTGATGTTCCATTGATTTGGGTCGACCGTTCATGAAGACGGCAAAGGTGGTAGCTGATGTTAACAGCTATAAACTCACGGTCAACACGAAGGATGATGAGTTGACTTTCAATGTGTTCAAGGCAGCTCCACAACAGAAGGAACAACCAGATTGCTTGAAGGTAGACTCTATTGAGGGAGTCTCATATGCCAACACTGAGCCTCAATTGCAAGGGATCAAGAAAGAGGTAACTGAATGGCAAGTAATCACAAGCTGCGGAAGAAAAAGATTCATAAATCTCTAATAAGAAGTTGACAAAAGAAAGAAAGCAGCTACAGAAATCACTTGTGGGATCCAGTTTCAAGAGAAGAAAACAAGAACCGGCAGCAGTTGCTGATAGAGATGCTGGTGAAATAAAAGGAGTGTTGGTAGGATTGCTAAAGGGAAGAAGTGGTGCAACACCAATGCTCCCCAAGACACTCCATCTTCAGGAAACTTAAAGGCACAGGCGTCAAGCTATATGATGTTAAACGAGTGCTTCCTGGGAGGCAACCCAATGTTTTCATTATTAATTTTTACAGTTTTATTTTTATTTTTGTTTGGTCTGTATATATTATATGTTAGTTAGGTTTTGTGTTGTTTAGTTTAGGAATTGTTAGGAACTGGTTGAGTAAGTGTGTGAAAGAGTGATGTAGAAACCCTGATAATTAGGAATTAGCAGAAAATTTGACTAAGTGTTGCAAAATTTAATTCTGTTTTCTGCGCTCCACTTGCACTCAGCGCAGGTAAAGCATAGAAATGGTAATTTCAACACTATTTTCTGTGCTTCACCTGCACAGCGCAACGACACGCTACAGTGAAAACTATAACCTGCGCTCTACTTGCGCTGAGCATAGGTGAAGCGCAGGTTCACGCTGCAGCATAAATTTGAAAGAAAAACAAGGGAAGGGTCACTCATTCCTTCTCCCCTGTTTTTCTCCAAATTTCTTGTGCCACTTCTTTGCTTCCTTCACCCTTTTCCTTCACTTTCTCACTCATAAACCTCTTCCTTTCTTCCTTCCTTTTCTATACAAGGTGTGTTTTTAAGTTTTTGTGTTAGTTTTACCGATTAAAATCCTTTGTTTCTCTGTTTTGGTTGATTGAACCTTAGGCTAGCAAACTTAGGCTTGTAAAGTTGCATGTTATAGGTTTTTTCATCAATGTAGCCTTTGAATGAGTTGTGGTTATGGTTAGAGATTTAAACTGATGATTGTTGGTGTGCTCGGTGATTTTTACAATGTGAAATGGTCAAATGTGATAATGCTCTGTTTTTGCTTTAAACATTGATTTTGACCATTATAAATGTGTTTAGGAAGTATTTCTTGTTGAATACTTGAATAATTTTGTTTGAAAAAGCTTGATACCACTTGCCAATTGAATGCTCTGTTTTTAGTTTTGTTTATTCTAATGAGTAATATGCTTTCATTGAGTATTGTTTCATTGCAAGTTGGTTATTGATTTTACCTGGTGCTCCACTGATTCTAAATGAGTTCATTGGTGTTTGTTCAAACACTGTTGATTATTGGATTGTACTAATTATGTGTACTATTCAACTTTTGCAAATGGTTCGCACCAAGGTCACCAACGCTGCTGGCTCCCACTTCTAGGAGCGGTAAGGGAAAGAGGGCATGCAATGATCCTCCCTTTGACGTCGGGTGATTCAAGGATGCCTAAGCTGTAGAGAAATACAGTTCCCTCCAAAACTGTAACTTTATCTTGGAGAGGCCAGTGGAACTCCATCCTGGGAGTTCGATGATTTCAACTTGGAGATCACCCGACGGAGATGGAGGAGGGTGGCTGAGCCTGATAGGCTATTTGGCCCAGAGCTGGTTCGAGAGTTTTACTCCAATGCTATGGGTGAGCCAGGTAGTGGAGCTGAGAGGAGGTCATATGTGAGAGGAAGGTGGTTGGCCTATGATCGCGATGCGATCAATGACTTTCTAGGCCGCCCAACTCCTAATGATGCTGAGGATATGCCCGACCAGTACCACCAGTTGTTGAGGGATATTGGCATTTATGGGCATGGGGAGCTTGATACCAGGAATCCCAGTACTCATGTCTGCCTGGGCGTACTTATGATGTCAACAACTATGGGGAGGCAGCCAGGATTTTTAGGAAAGGCCTGCGGAGTATGTCTCGGATGTGGATGGTTTTAGTATTGGCCAACATTAAACCAACCGACCATGTGTCTGACATCATCATTGAGACGACACATTTCATATATTGTATTCTAACTGGTCTGGATGTCAACATCGCTAGAGTTATTTCTGAGAAGATATACCTTATGGTGAATGATGTGGAGCGTCGCAGTGAGCGCTCCAAGATTAGTTTGGGATTCCCCGCCCTCATCACTGCTTTATGCCGGTCTCAGGGGGTTGTTGTACGCCCTACCGCCTATCAAAGGGCCTATCACCAGGAGATACATTGAGACTTACTATATATCAGATGAGGAGTTGGCCCCACCTCCAGAGCCCCAGGATGATCCTCACTCTCCACCACCCCAGCAGCCACCACAACAGCCACCACCAGCTGACATTCCACCCCACATTTTCATGGAGCACCTATGTCGCTAGAACATAGCTGTTCATAGAGGGGTGGTGCACATCCAGCAGATCTTGTACCACAACTTGCCAGGCCCCTTCCCCATCATGCCACCGGAGTAGTTTCAGGAGTATTTGTAGTGGCCTGGGGATAGGCCTGTTGTTCCAAGGGGTGGAGCACCGGCAACAGCTAGAGAACAGGATGAGGACCTACAGGATGCAGAAGAGGATGATTGATATTTTTTCTTTTTATGGTGTTTTTCTTTCTTTTCCATTTTTCTTTTCTTTTCTTTTCTTTTCTTTTATTTCATACATCTGTACTGTGATTGACACGTTATTGACCAGTTTTATGCAGTTTGAATATTAGGATTTCGTTATGTCAGTTGATCTAGGATTTCGTTTGTTTATTTTAATTCTTGTTAGGATTATTTGTTTATTTTGTTAGGTTAGGTTTTAGGAATTAGGACTTAAGAAATTCAATTCTATGTCTCAAAGCTAGTCAGCCAAACTAACTGAATTAAGAGGGAAAAAGGAATTAATGGTTGAATTCATAATCAGTTAGGATTAGGATTGTGCAGGAAGTTAATTAAGATAGTTAATTGTACAACAGGTGTATTTTACTCAAGGAAAACAACCATAAGCCTGTGAGTTTGTGTGACCAAACACTTTGAGAGTTTTCACTATTGCTTGTCAAATGCTATTGCTTGAGTTTTTTACTATTACTGCACATGAAAAGCATGGAAGTGACTAAGGCAACTGTTTAAAATGTAAATTACTGATGCCAAATAGCCAACCTGTGAATATATTTCTTATTTTTTATTAGCCCATTTATTAACATCCCAATAGTTAAGATTAATTAAGAAAAGGATAATTATTTTTAAGAATGATATTGAGTAAAGGGTAAAAATTATAAGAAGAAAGAACTAGAATAAAAACTAAGTTTGGAAGTTCAGCATTCTCGCCCAAGCGAGCAGGCCCGCTTGAGCGAGTTATGCAACAAAAATGTGAAAACAAGTTTTTGCACATCTCGATTGAGCGAGAGTAGCTCGCTTAAGTGAGATACAAGGCAGTTTTTTGGGAGCTCTCTGGACAATTTTCGCTTGAGCGAGAGCGTCTCGCCCAAGCGAGAATCGTCTAGAGAGGGGGTAAACTTTGGTCCTTCTCGCCCAAGCGAGAATATCTCGTTGAGCGAGAACCCACTTTCAAGTTTAAAAGCTTTAATTAGGGCAACCGAATTGAACACCCTTCCTTTCTTCTCCTCTTATGTCTTAGAGAGAGATAGAGAGATTCTAGAGAGAGGGCATATCTTTGGAGCTCCACATAAGGAATCAAGGCCAAGATCTCTCCATCCAACCTCTCCCCAACCTTCTATTCACCTTCCCAAGCTTCCTTTGAGGTGAGTATAACTCACACACTCACTCCTATTTGTGTTATGGGCATGAACCCTACTCCTTCTTTCCTTTCCCTTGATTTATATGTTGTTGTTGATTGTATTTCCTTTTTCTTTGATTGCTCTATTTGCAGATTGGGTTTGTCAAATGTTGGAAACCGTAAATTAGGGTTTGAATGTTATTACCTTCTATCCATGATTTAAGCTTGTATTTAGTTCGATTTATACTCCATGCTTATTTTTGGCAGTTAGAAATGAATTTGGCTACGGCCACCGAACCCTAACTAATCAAGCTTGACCTCGGTCCAGAGTAAAACTAAAATGAGTTTGGCTTCAGCCTAGAGTATTTGGCTTCGGCCCAGAGTATGTATGAAAACTTGACTTTGGTCCAGAGTAAGTGGTGGGATACATTCCCAAGGAAGACGTTCTTTGTAGTCTGAGCTCAGGTCTAACCCTAGAGATAGTGAAAAGACCTCGACTGCCGGGGTATTTAAAGCAGGTTATGCGTACTTAAAGTTGAGAATTGAGATTGTTTGAATTATTTGAATCATGATGTATAAACTGTTCCATATCCTTGATTTGTTCCCCACACTGCATCCTGCGTAGTTATATTCACTGAGACATCCGTCTCACCACACGTTTTGTGGATACATTTTAGATGCGCAGGTACCTCCACGCACGGGCCCTTGAGCTAGAAGCCGGAGCTAGTAGTGTTTTGTTGCAGACTTAGTATTTGGGCATTGTTAGCCCTTTGATTCTATGACCGTGTATTTGACTTTTATTTTGGGAGGATGTGAATGTACATGTGGGCTCCTTAGTTCTCTGTTGTAGGATGTATACCCCCTCAGCTTACTGTTGTATATGGGATGATTTTGGCCCTTGAGGCAATTTTGTATGTTTTCATTTTAATATATTGTTCAAGTTATCGTTGGTTGCTTAAATAATTATGTGGTGGATGTATTTGATATTTAAAATGGAGCGAAATAATTTTAGGGATTGGGGGGTTTTGCTTCCAACGAGCTAAATCCTCAAATCTAGGAATTAGGACGTTACATTTTGGTATCAGAGCAGTTCAATCCAATAGGACTGTGGCTTAGTATTCCTGAAGTTTGTTATTATTCTTTTATACATTATTATGTGAATTGAGAGACTTATCACCTCGATGTTTGCTTGATGATGTGTAGAGAATATGGCAGGCGGCAGGAGAGGTCGTCCTAGGACTAATCCCCCATCCTCTTCTTCTCGTGAGGCATCCCCCGATCCTATGACTGCAGCTTTGTAGACGCTCACTCAGATGATGGGAGAGCAAGTACAGTCCAACCGCCAGCAAGCCGAGGCGGCCCGGGAGCAAGCTGCTGCTAACAAGGCTGTCTTGCAAGAGCTTATCCGAAGACCACCGGGAACACCTACCCTTGCTGCGGTGGACCCGTTTATCCAAGGGTTAGCAGAGTTCCGGAAACATACTCCTCCTTAGTTCAACGGGATGTATGATCTGGATGTGGCGGCGAACTGGCTCCGCGACCTCGATAGAATTTTTGAAGTAATGAAGTGCCCTGACGAGTCCAAGGTGGGGTTCGCAGTCTACATGCTTCGAGGGGAGGCGGAGGATTGGTGGAAGACAGCAAGTGTAAGGGCTACTGTTGCTGACACCCCTGTTACCTGGGGAACATTTCAGACTCTATTTTTAGAGAAGTACTTTCCGACGATAGTGTGACGACAAAAGGAAGCTGAGTTCCTTCAACTCAAGCAGGGGGCATGACTGTAGGCCAGTATGTGGCCAAGTTGAAGAATTGTCCAAATACTCCAAGTACCTGCAGACGATTCCGGATGAGGAGTGGAGGTGTACACAATTTGAGGGAGGCTTGAGGCCCGAGTTGCAGGATCGGGTCGGGACACTTGAGATTAGGGATTTTCCTACCCTGGTCATCAAGTGCTACATTGCTGAAAAGAACCAGAAGAATGTTGCACCGTCTTCACAGCCTGACAACAAGGGGAAGCGGAAAGCGGAAGCTGGAGGAGCCCAACAGGGTAAGAGCTCAAGGCCCAAGTGGCAAGGCACCACTACCTTGGCCACTCGGCCGGCCCAACGCCAAGGGATGCCTAAGTGCTCCAAGTGCGGTAAGGATCATTTTGGGGAGTGTCTGCTCGGAACGAGGGTTTGTTATCTTTGCAAGGAGCCTGGTCATCTGAGAAATGAATGCCCAAAGAGAAAGGACCTTCCTAAACCCCAAACCACCGGGAGAGTCTTTACCCTCAGTGGTGAAGTGGCAGCTTCTGCAGATAATTTGATGGGTGGTATATGCACCCTAGGAGATAAGACCTTAATTATATATTTGATTCGGGGGCAACCCATTCTTTTGTTGCTTTTGATTGTGTGAAGCGGTTAGACTTGCATGCGGTTTCGTTACCTTACAGCCTAAATGTAATACCCCTGCCAAGGAGGCAATTTCCACTTCCCTTGTATGTTCCAAGTGCCCCATTGTTGTACAAGGGAGGGCCTTCGAGGTTGACCTGATTTGTTTGCCATTGAGGGGCATAGACATTATTCTTGACATGAACTAGTTATCTCGGAACCAGGTCATGCTTAATTGTTTCAATAAGGATTCGGTTCTCTCTCCTCTTCCAGGGAAGAAGCCACCTGCACTTCTGTCCACTACCCACCCAAGTGCCCAAATGCCTAAGTGATGGGAGTAGTTGTTTTATTTTGTTACTTTCCTCAACTCTAGACTCTAGTGTTGACTTGAGCAGTGTAGCCGCGATTAGGGAGTTTCAAGATGTGTTCCCTAGTGAGGTGACTACCTTACCTCCGGACCGAGAGATAGAGTTTACCATTGACTTGGTACCAGGAACAGGGCCCATTTCCAAGGCACCCTATAGAATGTCTCCTCTAAAGCTTAGTGAGCTTAAGACTCAACTAGAAGACCTTATAGCTAAGAGGTTCATTAGGCCTAGCGTGTCACCCTGGGGAGTGCCAGTGCTCTTAATGAAGAAAAAGAATGGGAGTATGAGGTTGTGTGTAGACTATAGGCAGCTGAATAAGGTTACTATCAAGAATAAGTATCCCTTGCCTAGGATAGATGATCTCCTAGATCAACTTAGAGGGGCTTCGGTCTTCTCTAAGATAGATTTGAGGTCTGGCTATCACCAGATCAAGATTAGAGGTGAGGATATACGCAAGACTGCCTTTAGAACTAGATATGGGCATTACGAGTATTTGGTGATGCCTTTTGGCTAACCACTGCTCCTTCTGTATTCATGGACTACATGAATCGGATTTTTCTGGCCCTACCTAGATCAGTTTGTGGTTGTGTTCATCGATGACATTCTGATCTACTCCCAGAGTTTAGAAGAGCATGAGAAACACCTTAGGGTTGTCCTAGGGACCTTAAGGGAGAGGAAGTTGTTTGCCAACCCGGAGAAGTGTGAATTTTGGATGGACAAGGTCCATTTCTTAGGACATGTGATTTCTAGAGAAGGTGTGTCAGTTTACCCTAGCAAGGTAGAAGCCGTCCTTGAATGGGAAAGGCCTAAGACCATTACGGAAATTAGGAGTTTCCTGGGATTGGCCGGCTACTACCAGAGATTCATTAAGGGATTCTCCCAGGTAGCCTTGCCCCTCACTAGATTGACTCGAAATGGTCAAGCCTTTGTGTGGGACGAGAAGTGTGAGCAGAGCTTCTTGGAGCTCAAAGAGTGGTTGACCACCGCCCCGGTACTTGTGTTACCGGATTTGTCCAAGACTTTTGAGGTTTATAGTGATGCCTCTGGGAAGGGGCTAGGTTGCGTGTTGATTCAAGAGAAAAGGGTGGTGGCCTATGCTTCCAGGCAACTGAGACCCCATGAGCAGAACTACCCTACCCATGACTTAGAACTAGCGGTTGTGGTATTTGCCCTCAAGATTTGGAGGCATTACCTCTATGATGTGAGGTTTGAGGTCTTTAGTGATCATAAGAGTTTGAAATACCTTTTTGATCAGAAAGAACTCAACATGAGGCAGAGGAGGTGGATGGAGTTCCTAAAGGATTATGATTTTGAGCTAAGGTACCACCCCGGCAAGGCCAATGTAGTGGCTGACGCCCTCAGTAGGAAGTCCCTCCATGTATCCTCGATGATGGTGCATGATATGATTCTATTAGAGGAGTTTAGACTTTAGAAACTGATGGGTTTCTGGCAAGCGAACCACAAATCCAGCAGTATAATAGTAACTAAGTTATCGTATCCACAGGGAACGGTTATTTATGTAGACTGAGATCGTATTTATCAAAAGAAAGCAATAGTTTAGAGAGAATTGTTGTATGTAAAGAACTGATTTAATGATAATAGAATTAGAAAGGAAGAGTTAGAGACACTTTACTTGGATCAGGATTGGATTTCATCTCATCACACCCATTGTGCATATAAAGACTACTTATTTATGTTGGTGTACTCTATAAAATATGTAGACAAACTTTGTTGCTAATGACCCCGAGTTACCAGGCGCCCCTCACACTCAAAGGTAATCCATGCGGGCTCTCCCAGGCGACAAACTTACCCTCGGCTTATTTTGCTCTTTATTTTATTATTTCCTTTGTAAGAAACTAGTTGATAAACGAGGCCTCATCCTGTGGACACACCCTTCATTAGAGTACCGTCACTACCCATCACTCACTAAGATACATCCATGTTCCAGTCCTGGATTCATAATCAACTAACTTCTTGCTATCGATGCTAAGGCTTAGCCCTGTGAACCCCTTCGCTAGAGTACTCACACTACCCATCGCTCATTAGAAACGCCCATGTTTCAGTCACAGAGCACCGAGTAATCTTATTCAATCAGAGGTTGAGTTTCCTATGTCTAGGCTCCCCCAAACTCGATCCTAGTCGTAACGTTAATTACAAACTAGCCTATAACTCCAGACACAAGCGTGGCAATTAGGAATAAACACAGAATAAGACTACCACCATTATAGATAGGGACCTTATTGACACAATAATATAGCATTTATATACACTCAAGGATAGAATCTATTACATCCAATCCTATTGGAGAGTTAACTACGTGAAGTAGCCCTACAAACCATTGAAGACGCTGTCACCATCTTCAATCCTCGTGAAGCGCTCCTCCTCTCTTACTCTAAACTTAGCTGTGATACATAATCAATGAATTACAATGACTATCTAATTCACTAATTCTGTAACTTCTAGGACTGACGCAAGAGGTTCCTATTTATAGATTAGGAAAGACAAAGCAAATTTGGGATGAGATCCTCTTAAAAACGGCAACTGGGACGTGATCTGCGTGTTCTGCGCTTCAAGCTGCGCTACAGCGCAGGCTGTAGCGCAGATTCCAGAGAGTTGCGCTTCACCTGCGCTATAGCACGGGGTGAAGCGCAGCTAGCGTCTGCAGCTTCAACTTTCCTCTTTTAGATTGTTGATCTCTCCCCGAGACTGGTTTTCGCGCATTTGTCCTTCCTTGTTTCCCTTTATTTTCTTATATCTTTGTATTTACTGTGCAATCCTTGTTTATTTGGGAAGCTTGTCTGCAATATCTTTGATTGATTGGCTCTATCTCCTCATTAATGATTCAAATCTTTAATTAATTGTCCTCAATAAATCTCCAAGCTTGCATAAATCCTCCTCATTTAATGCCATTTAATCTCTGAATTGAATCTTTGCAAGAATCCTGCAAAAATCAGCAATAAATCTATTAAAATAGCATCAAATTCAAAACTAGGATTAATAAATACAAATTATTAAATATTAAATAAAAAAGGGATAAAAATGGGGCAAAATTATCATTTTGTCCTTGATAAGTGAAATAAAATATATACTAATTTATCAACTATTTTTCACTTATCAGAAACCTAAGCCTTAGTGTTGAGGTTGGAGAGTGTAGTTTCAGACTCTACAGGTTGGAGGTCACTAGTGAGCTTAGAGCTCTGATTAAGAAGGCCCAGGGTTCGGACCCAGACCTCCAAGATAGGAAATGGCAGCTAGGATTTTCTGAGTCGGAGGATGGGATGATTCTCTTCCAAGGGAGAGTCTATGTCCCTAAGGGGGGTAGTCTCAGGCTACAGATTTTAGAAGAGGCCCACAGGGGCAAGTTCTCCATACATCCTGGCACTACCAAGATGTATCAAGATTTGAAAAGGATATTTGGTGGGATGACATGAAGAGGGAGATAGCGGAGTATGTCTCTAGGTGCTTAGTGTGCCAACATGTTAAAATAGAACACCAGAAACCGTCAGGAAATTAACCTTATGACTTTAGAAATCCCTGAGTGGAAATGGGAGAGTATAGCTATGGACTTCGTGGTAGGGCTACCTCGAGTCCAAGCCGGGTTTGATGTCATCCGGGTCATTGTGGACCGGCTGACCAAGTCGGCCCATTTTCTACCAATTAGAAATACCTATTCCTTGAGTAAGTTGGCAGACTTGTATGTCAAGGAGATTGTTAATCTCCATGGCATTCCCTCTAGCATCATATCAGATAGGGACCCCAGGTTCACCTATAGATTCTGGAGTGCGCTTCATCAGGCCTTCGGGACTAAACTCAGGTTTAGTACCGCTTATCACCCTCAGACTGACGGTCAGTCGAGGAGGACCATCCAGACCCTAGAGGATATGTTTAGAGCATGTGTGTTAGAGGAGTCAGGTAGTTGGGATAGGTACCTACCTCTCATAGAGTTTGCCTACAACAATAGTTTTCATAGCAGTATAGGCATGGCACCCTATGAGGCTCTGTATGGTAGGAAGTGCAAGTCTCCTTTGTGTTGGTATGAGGTGGGTGAGAGAACCCTGTTAGGTCCGGAATTGGTGCAGGAAACCACATATAAGATTAAGGTCATTAGGGAAAAGCTTGCAACTGCCCAAAGCCGGCAGAAGAGCTATGCTGACAAGAGAAGAAAGGGCTTAGAGTTTGAGGAAGGGGACCACGTGTTTTTGAAAGTAACTCTTGTCACGGGCATTGGGCTAGCCATCAAAGCCAAGAAACTTAATCCCAGATTCATAGGCTCATTCCAAATCCTGCAGAGGGTTGGCCCTCTGGCTTACAGGATAGCATTACCACCCCATTTGTCACGAGTCCATGATGTGTTCCATGTTTCCCAACTGAGAAAATATGTCCATGACCCTTCACACATCATCAGCTCCGAATCGGTACAATTAAGAGAAGATCTCACAGTTCCTACCAGGCCTTCACAAATTATAGACAGAAGTTTCAAAACCCTGAGGAACAAGGCAATCCTCTGGTAAAGGTGTTTTGGGAGGGTCAGTCACCCGAGGAGGCAACTTGGGAGAAGGAGGACGCTATCCGCTCTCAATTTTCGGAGTTGTTCAGTTAAGGTATAGATCTTTCACCTTTTCTTTAGCCAATTTTGGGGACAAAATTGTTCCAAGGGGGGTAGAATTGTAACATCCCAATAGTTAAGATTAATTAAGAAAATAGGATAATGATTTTTAAGAATGATATTGAGTAAAGGGTAAAAATGATATAAGAAGAAAGAACTGGAATAAAAACTAAGTTTGGAAGTTCAGCAATCTCGCCCAAGCGAGCAGACCTCGCTTGAGCGATTTATGCAGCAAAAATGTGAAAAACAAGTTTCTGCATATCTCGCTTGAGCGAGAGCAGCTAGCTTAAGCGAGATACAATGCAGTTTTTTGCGAGGCTCTCTGGACAATTTTCGCTTGAGCGAGAGCGTCTTGCCCAAGCAAGAATCGTCCAGAGAGGGGGTAAATTTTGGTCCTTTCTCACCCAAGCGAGAATCCTCTCGCTTAAGCGAGAATGTGAAGGAAGAGTTTTATCCCGCACCTCTCGCCCAAGCGAGAATATCTCGCTTGAGCGAGAACCCACTTTCAGGTTTAAAAGCTTTAATTAGGGCACCGAATTGAACACCCTTCCTTTCTTCTCCTTTTATGTCTTAGAGAGAGATAGAGAGATTCTAGAGAGAGGGCATATCTTTGGAGCTCCACATAAGGATCCAAGGCCAAGATTTCTCCATCCAACCTCTACCCAATCTTCTACTCACCTCCCCAAGCTTCCTTTGAGGTGAGTATAACTCACACACTCACTCCTATTTGTGCTATGGCATGAACCCTAGTCCTTCTTCCTTTCCCTTGATTTAGATGTCGTTGTTGATTGTATTTCCTTTCTCTTTGATTGATCTTATTTGCGGATTGGGTTTGTCAAATGTTGGAAACCGTAAATTAGGGTTTGAATGCTATTACCTTCTATCCATGATTTAAGCTTGTATTTAGTTCGATTTATACTCCATACTTATTTTTGTTAGTTAGAAAATGAATTTGGCTACGGCCACCAAACCCTAACTAATCAAGCTTGACCTCGGCCCAGAGTAAAACTAAAATGAGTTTGGCTTCGACCCGGAGTATTTGGCTTCGGCCTAGAGTGTTTGGCTTCGGCCCAGAGTATGTAAGAAAACTTGACTTCGGTCTAGAGTAAGTGGTGGGATACGTCCCCAAGGAAGACGTTCCTTGTAGTCTAAGCTCAGGTCTAACCCTAAAGATAGTGAAAAGACCTCGATTGCCGGGTAAAGCAGGTTATGCGTACTTAAAGTTGAGAATTGAGATTGTTTGACTTATTTGAATCATGATGTATAAACTATTGCATATCCTTGATTTGTTCCCCACACTGCATCCTGCATAGTTATATTCACTGAGACATCCGTCTATGACACGTTTTGTGGATACATTTTAGATGCGCAGGTAGCTCCACGCACGGGCCCTTGAGCTAGGAGCTGGAGCTAGTAGTGTTTTGTTGCAGACTTAGTATTTGGGCATTGTTAGCCCTTTGATTCTATGACCATGTATTTGATTTTTATTTTGGGAGGATATGACTGTACATGTGGGCTCCTTAGTTCTCTGTTGTACGACGCATGTATGGGTGTATCCTCAGCTTACTGTTGTATATGGGATGATTTTAGCCCTTGAGGCAATTATGTATGTTTTCACTTTCATATATTGTTCAAGTTATCGTTGGTTTCTTAAACAATTATGTGGTGGATGTATTCGATATTTAAATTGGCGCGAAATAATTTCAGGGATTGGGGGTTTTGCTTCCAACGAGCTAAATCCTCAAATCTAGGAATTAGGACGTTACAATTTGAGCTAGAAATTTTCTTGGATTTTGCACCCTAGCCTTGTTATTCATTATAACCTTTTCCCTTTACACACTTAGGGATAGAGAGCATAGGTGCATTTTATTCAATAAGAATGGGTATTGGTTGGTTGAATGTTATTGAAAAAAGGAATAGTGAGTAATGGAATTCATTCTTTAAAAAAAACTGTATATCCAAAAAGGAGTGAATTACCAAAATAGACAAAAACATTGTGCTGAAATGTTTGAATTCAAGAAAAAGATGGTTAATTGAGAGTCATTTGAGATAATTGTTTAACTTGTAGTTATGCTCTCTTTTCCCGGAAGTTGTGTTTCTTGATAGCCAGGCCTCATTACAACCCAGGAAAGACCTTACGATCCATGTTGATTATGTGTTGTATGTTAACTGAAAACAACTAGCAATTTTAATTGTTCAACTGTAGTGGAAAAATTGAGGGAAACACTTGTGAGAATTGAGAGAATTTCCTTGATTTTATCATTTGTTATTACAATTGCTATTCTTGAAAGACTGAATGCACTTTTATCTTAATTTAATTGATGATTGGAGTCACCATTTGGTTCTGATTTTTAATCTAAAATTTGGAAAGTGATAACTGTCTAGCAAGAGATGTTGAGATTGTATTTCTGTCAGTCAGAGTCATAGTTAGGAATTGTAATTAACTGTCTGTATCTGATTTTCTTGCTTGAGGGCAAGCAAGAAGCTAAGTTGGGGGGAGTTTGATGAGTGTTAAAATTAAGTAAATTTCTATGTAATTACAACACTTATTGATGATAAATTGTTGAATTTATAATCCAATTTCACCCTTCTTTGCTTAATTTGTGGCTCTTGGATTTATTGAAATTAAATCTGAACTTGATGCTATTTTAATGAAGAAACTGTTGTTTTTTACAGATGAAAAACTAAGGTAAGTGAAGCATCAAGAGAACAGTGAGCAAGGACAGGAACAATGTAGAACAAGCTTCAAAGGGTGACAATTCAGAGGAACTAGTTACTGTTTCCTGCGCTTCATCTGCGCTAAGTGCAGGCAAAGCGCAGGAATGCTTGTTCAGTTACTGTTTCCTGCGCTTCACATGCGCTGAGAGCAGGAAAAGCGCAAGAAAGGTAACCTAATTTTTAATGAGCCGCAAACAAAGTTTTAAAGGGCCGTCAAACAATTTTTAGAGGAGACTTTTGACATTCAGAGTTTTGGGCAGAGACAAGGAGGAGGGAAAAGTTTGACAGTCACTAGATACCATTCTGGAGCAAGAGGGAGACTACAACAGAGTTGGAAGGCTTCGCTGATAATCTTCTTCTTAATCCTTTCTGGTTGTAATGGCTACCATGAGTAGCTAAATTTCTCTTTAGGATTGAATGTAGTCGATTCAAACCCCGAATGCGATTTTGTATTCTTAACATTTAGGAATCCCTGTTTTATCAATAAACCGGTGTTTTTATTTCTATGCTTAATGCTTAATTTCCTTCTTGTAACGGAGTTATGATTTGATTTATTAAATTAACTTGGAAGAAGTTTTCTAAATCTGATTTGGGTAAAAACACTCAATAGGCTGAATACCTAGGAATAGGGTTCAATTTATTGATAGCTTTTAACAACTGATCTTAAAGCTAGGCAATTTGTTAAACATCCAAGGGATTGGTGTTTAGGGAATTGTTCTAAGAATTTCATAGTTGAGGGATCAATGTGAATGAAATTTATTTGTGCTTCAGTGTTGTTAATTTAAATTTCTAAATGTTATTGATTTCAAAATCACATGACGGGTGCGATAGACGAAATTCAATCCTAGTTTTCCCACTGAATCTTTCTCAAATATTTCCTTTTGTTTTAATTCCTTACTGCACTTTTTATTTAATTTTCACAACAATCATACACAAATTCTCTTCATTTACTCAATTAAATTGGTCACTAAGAATTTATTTTGTACCGTTCCTCGTGGGTATGACAACCCCTACTCTTTAACTATTATACTGATATGATATTGGTACGCTTGCCAAGATCTGAATAACAATTGAACACGACACATCAAACAACCAAACTTATCAGTCCAATCTAATTTTTACATTCCTTTGCATTTTCTCTACTTTGCCATTTCAGCTTTTATTGTCTTCTTATATTGCCTTTTCAGCCTTTATTGCCTTATTTAGAACTATTTTTAGGCTTTTACATTCAATCTTTACTTTCTAGCACCACTAAATTTCAGCAAACTAGACATTTTCCGAGGTTAGTCTAGAAATCCATAACCAAACAAATTCACTCTCTTAGCGAAAATCGTCTTGATCAAATTCGTATTATTGTGTTTGCACCCGGTGGAACCATTATCCTAATTCGAACATATTTTAATTGGACAAACACACAAATAACCTCTGACATGGTTGCATATCAACAATCAAGTGAATAAAGATCACAAACAATAATATATAAAAGTAATTTGGGTTTATTATGTTTTTAGAATCTCTCCAATATAATTGAGATTTGATTTTAGTCCCTCTAATTTAAAATTGGTGGTTTCGATCCTTTAAAAATTAAAAATACACCAATTTAGTTCTTATCGATAAAAATTCATAGGTAATCCGTAATAAAATATGTAGTAAGACTAGACTATAAGAAATAAATTAGTTTATTTTAAATTTTACATTGTTCCAAAATTATTTAATACATCATCAAGATATGTCAAAAGTAATGTCATATATATTGAAATATATGAAAATAAGAAAAATTTGATTATCAACTAAATATATGTGTTAAAATTTTACAAAATTTGACACAAATAGTCATGATGATTAGTTATAATTCAATAGTTGGATCAATAAAATTTACATTCAATTTAAAGTTATCAATGGTGTAATATTTGGTGTAATATATACTGGTGTAAATTGAACCCTCCTCATATATATATGAGACGGATCAATTGACACAAGGTGTCAAACTTGTAGAGTTACACCACTCAATACCTTTTGGTAAAATGTGAATTTGACCAATCGAATCATTGAATCATATTATATTACCTTCATGACCATGTCTATTAAATTTCAAATAATTTGGATATTTGTAGGTATGTTATCTAATAGTGGATTTCTACTTATATTTTAAAAACATATTGTACGTCAAAATGAATTAGTTTGATGAAGTATCAATTAATTTTTTTAATGAAAATTTATAAACTTGATCTACTTTATAAGGCCATCTCCAATGGGGGTTGCTTAGGAGAGTTCTTAAGGTGGAAGGATTTTGGGAAGCAACTTGGATGCATTGGAGAAGAATGATGTGGTAATTGGAGTGCTTAGTTTAAACATCAGATACTTGGCCAAACAACTATTCTTCCACAGTTCTTAACATTACAAAATAATAAAAATAACAACTTTGGATGGGCGAAACACAGAATCAGTTGAGAAAAATAAAACACAAAATCACATAAAATTAAAAATAAAGATCATATTAAAGAAAATTGATTAAAAAATAAAAAATAAAGCAATAAATTATAGAAAATAAGTATTTGAAATATTTAATTTTTGTATAAAGTAAAATAAAATAGTAATTTTGTTCTAAATAACTAATGAAATTTTAAAAATTAAATATTTAAACCTTTAATTATTGTATGTATTTCATGTTTTAAAATTAGAAAATATAATAGTATTTTAAGTTGAACTAAAATATTAAAATATAAAGATAGAGTGCAAAGTTGCTTAAATTGTAAGAGTTGCTTAAAAAGTAAAAGAGATGATGTGTACAAATAAGAACCACATAAAAATTAATATAATAACTTTTACACTTCGTTTGGTTTTGCTGAAAGTGTGAGGAAAGAAAAACTTTGGTGAGAAAACGGAAAGAAGAGAAGTATTTTCCTCGGTTTGATTGGCTAAAAAAAAGGGAAAGAATGGAAGAAAACTGGTGGGCCCCACACGAATTTTTTTCTCCTCAACAAGTCGATGAAAATGTGAGACACAAACAGGGATGTCTTACTTTTTTACATTTCACTACCTATTTTCTTTCCTATCATTTTTACTCAACCAAACACATAAAATTCATTTCATTTTCATCTCATTTTCTTTTTTTCCTATTTTCTTTCTACTTACTTTCTTTCCTCTTATTTTCTTCCCTCATCCAAACACAATGTTAAGCAATTTGGGAAGAATTCCCCATTGGATAATCTAAGAACTTTTAATTCAACGATTTGATTGATTAAATTAACATTTTATAATAAGATATTAATTAGTGAAACTCTATGACATATCCTTATATTTTTTTTGGTTACCTTATATGTGTGTATATATATATATAAATATATAAATGTTAATTTGTTTTGTCCTAAAAAGTAAATTCTAGATTCACTTTTCAATGTGCTGTTCGGTTCAAGTTACCATTAATAATCAAAATGACGTGGGTGTTGTTGCCCCACACAAATTTGGCACGTGGGTTTACTTTAAGAAGAAATAAAGAGTATTCATCCAAATGAGAATGGGTCTGCCTACCACAATGTACCTAACCTGAAAAAAGGAGTTATTTAATTCGGAGTGTACCGTGTTCACATATGTCCTGTGTTTCTAATTTCCTCAAACACTCCTTTGTCAGGTAACAAAAATAATTAAAAGCATGTGATGCGACACCGTTCCGTGCCCCTTCCCCTACACTTGAGTGTGTTTCCCGTTCCAGTTTACCGGATATGACCCTACTACTCCTTTCCTTCCAAATAGTAGTTTTTTCAATCCTAAACGTGAATCGTATGGCAATGATTTTTTTGAACAACATTATTATAATGATTTGAGATCGGAGAGTAGCGTTTAATATGTGTTTGATTAAATGTAAAATCACATTTTAAACGTGAATCAAAATTAATGTTATAGAATGTTGACTTACATCCATATTTAAAACGTGATTTTACAATAAAACAAACATGCAATTAGTCTGATTTTATATTTGAAACGTTACGAAAATAAATCACGAAGAGAAACTCCTATAAATCACAATACAAGAAAAATGTGTTTTACAACACTTATGTACGTATTTAGGAAATAATTAAATAAAGAGAAATTATGGTGAAAAATGTGTTTTTATTTTATTACCTAGAAAATCAGCACCATAACTACAATAACACATTGATAAAGTGTGCTCAACAAATAAAGAAAATTGAATAATATAATTGGTAAAGTCACGTTGAAATGTGTGATAAATTCACATTTTAATACTAAAAATAATTATATTAAAGAATTCAAATTCAAATTTGATCAATTAATTTCAACCATAAATCAAAAAGACACTAAAACCATATATGTTGCATAAGTATATACCATGCAAAATACACAAGCACTTTACGTAATACCCTTGAATGCAACAAAAGGCAAAAGGGTGGTGTGCAATACTGTTCATAAAAATCTTTTAATCAGTGAATCATTTTCAAACCAACGATTATTACTTAACTAACCCTCAAAGAGGCAGAAAAGGTTAGCCGACCGTGGCCAACTCATCACCTTTCTTTATCCAAGCATTATGTGACACACTACCTGTTTACCTGTCCTATTATATTAACCTATAAATAAAACACACTTTAATCAATTAAAACAAAACTCGTTCCTATCTAATACTCTTGTCGTTTTACCAACAAGCCACAATCCAAGTTGAACTTTAGCTCCACTGAAGTCCCCACAGCACCCACGCCATCCAATTAAAATCCCCCTTAATTATGTATAAATACAAAATACGCTTAATTACAATTTTAGCTCTTCTATAATTAAGTAATGTATCATTTTCATTTTCTAATCAATTTTTATTAAATTAATAAATATAATATTTCCCCTTCAAACTTTAATATCATATTCTAATATTAATATTTTATTATGAGTGTATTTGGTAAAATTAGTTAAAAAATTAGTTGAAAACTGAAAAATTAGCTGATTTGATTGAAGATATTTGGTAAAATTAGCTAAAAATAGTATAAGAACATATAAAGACATCATTAATTATTAAATAATGATGAATGAGGATGGTTGATGATAAACTTATAATAATTTTTCAGCTAATAGCTGGAAAAGAAAGTTTTTTTTTTAAAAAAGCTGTCTCAAGTAGCTTTTTAAGAAAATCTAGTAGCCACCCAAAAAAATCCACCTTACCAAATACAGCTGAAAATGATTTCGGCTACTAATTTCAGCATTAAGTTAGTTGAAATGACTTACCAATCACACTATATTTTTTTATTTCTAAATGTTCAGAATTAACTTATTAACTCATATATTAAATCCATCAAAATATTTAAATAAAAAGTAAGAATTTAAGAGTTTTTAATGAAAAATATAAAATTAATAATAAAAATCTTAATTTAAAAATTAAATAAACTTAATAATTAAAAAAAGGTGAAATCAAAATCACACTCTTTCTTCTATACTAATCAGACAAGAGTGCAATTAAGTCCACACAATAAAATAGACAATTAGCAATAATTAATGCAAGGTGAGTTTAGTAAATAGATCCTGGGATGAGGTCAATTTAGGAAATCAAAACTCGCAAGTCGTAGTAGAATCTCATTGCACTGCAACCCACTGCCACCACCTTTGCTTCTTCCTTACACTAAACTGAAACAGAAACTCTCTCTTTGTTCTGATTTTCTCTCTCTTCTTTTCTTTTTTCTGTTATACCCGACGAAACAGTTTCAGACAGCTTTGCAACAAACTAGAGA
Source organism: Sesbania bispinosa (assembly GCA_026901365.1). Lineage (NCBI taxonomy): Eukaryota > Viridiplantae > Streptophyta > Magnoliopsida > Fabales > Fabaceae > Sesbania > Sesbania bispinosa. Next base: position 241,402 of record QLOH01000717.1, on the reverse strand, counting down.
GAGAATAGAAGAGAGAGAGAGAGGCACCGTGAAAAGTGCCACCCAAGCGCTGTGATGCCGAATCCCGAGGGTCAGGCTCAGCGTCATCACCAAAACCGGTCCAGGAATCGACCGTCCACGTCAGCAGCTCGACCGGTGGTTCGGCCGAGGGTTCCGTTGAGGCAGTTGCTGCGGGTGGCATCGGTGGCCAGTGGTATTCAATTCGGTTGGGCCTTACAACTTTCTCTCTTAACCCCTTATGTTCAGCAGCTTGGGATTCCTCACCAATGGGCCAGCATCATCTGGCTCTGCGGCCCAGTTTCGGGGCTCTTCGTTCAGCCCTTGGTAGGCCACTTGAGTGACCGCTGCACCAGCCGGTTCGGTCGACGGAGACCGTTCATCTTGGTCGGAGCTGCCTCCATCGTCGTCGCTGTTCTCATCATCGGTTACGCCGCCGACATCGGATGGTTGCTCGGCGATAACGAAGCTTATCGGCCTTGGGCTATAACCGTTTTCGTCATCGGGTTTTGGATTCTCGATGTGGCTAATAACGTCACTCAAGGTCCTTGTAGAGCTTTGCTCGCTGATCTCACTAGTAAGCACTTTCTTCTTCTTCTCCCTCAGATTCTTGATCCCTAATTGAGGTTTTCACTATTCATGCTGTTTTATTTATTTTATTATTGTTGTTGTTGTTATTTTTTTGTGAAGTTGGTGGTTGATTTGACTTGAATGCAAATTCTGCCTGCAACTAATATGGTTCAACAAAGATCAACTACTTCGTGCCGTGTTGGTTATCTGCTATCTTCATGAGTTGACTTTGATAGCTTTGTATGCATTTCACCGTTGTAGCATGATTTACTGAACTACGACTATCATTGACTAGAATTTACCAAACTTTCTTCCGTGAAATGTTTACTCTAGCTGGATTAGCTTCTAGTTTATAGTAGTTTTTTCAACATAGACAACTACTTGAATCTGAAGTTATAAATGAGTGCTTATGAGTTTTAGAGGTGATTGTGGAGAAGTCTGAAAAAGTTGAGGTGCATAGACTCATATCAACTTATGACAAAAGTTAAATTCATTTTACTTTTTTGATTCATTTTATTTTCTTTTCTTCTCCTGTAAGTGCTTGTTAAGAAGTTTATTCAAAATAGTTAATTTGGTGTTCGATTTGGAAAGTCAATATGTGCTTTTGGTAGAGATTAGCAACTTGATAATTTTTGTTGGTTGCTTAGAATACAAGACGTAAAATGCAATGGTTAAATCATGTCACATGTCAAGGATTATTTTAATTGCTATGTATTTTTTTTATAGATAAAGAAACATTAATTGAAAGCTAAACTTAATCACTGCACAGTCTAATGTGCAAAATTAAAAGACGAAAAAGAAAATTCCTGCATAAGGTTATATAGAGACTAGTGCTAACTGCTAAGCATTTGAAAATTGAAACCATGGTACCTTAATTATATTTAATGTGGGTATAGCTAGTTTCTGTTTATAAGCTATCTCCAATAGTCTTGTTTGATCTTTGTTCAATGGTGCATATCACATGTGAACTTAATATTTTTTAATGATATGGTTATGGTTCATGTTTGGATTGGGCGTTCAATTATATAGTCAATAGTCATTTATTTGCCTGAAATAGTTTGATTTTCTAGTTTTTTAGGTTATGATCTGCTGGTTTGATTTAAGTTGTGAATATTTATAAATTTTCAATTTGAAATCTCTTTGTCAAGTATTCGGGATAGTGTGAGATAAGATTTCAAAATTAATTTGGCATAAAGTAGCTTGGCTTCTAGCCTACTACCAATGCAGAGAGTCAGAGTTTTACTCTTCTGCTGGCTGGTGGTCAAGTTCTCTACAGGTTATTTACTCACTTTGGGGTCCCTTTGGGTGGAGATCCTTCTGTTGCTTCCTTTTGAGACCCTGTGATCTAGAAGAACTGGATAAATTGAGTGGGATGTTTCTTTTCTTATTTGGGGATGTCATGCTACTCCATTTAAGATTTTCTTAAATAAGATTTTTTTTTTCTGTTTCTATTGGAAGTTGGAACAGATATGGAAGGTATACCAAGAAGTAAGAAATAAGCAGAAGACAGAATTTGTTTAGGCTTGTTTTCCTTCGTCCTCATGAGGAGTTATCTTTGCTCAGCAACGGCTGCATAGAGGATTGATAAGATTTGGAGATTTTTGTTTGGTCATGGATGGGAGACAAAAAGAGTGATCATTTGGTTATCTGGGACATTTGTTTGTAGGTCTAAAGGGACAAGGGTTTAGGTATCAGCAAGTTTTTTGACCAAAATAATTATACTTGCATTCTCCTTGTCCAGGTTATGAAGTGTATGTATGGTTTATATCAGAGTGAGTGTGATGCTAACCAAACTATTGTTGGTACTCACATAAGTCTTTGCCTCTTTGGAACTTCATTTCTCCTTCACATGTCTCTTCTTTGCACCATTCCCCCATTCTAAATTTATATTGTACTTAGGTTTCAAATTCCTCTTGGAAGTCTAAATTTGAAAGAGCTATATACATTTGTTTGCCCTGCAGCCAATTACATCTAGAATCTAGAGTAGGATTTTTATAGGTTCTTAGATTATACAGATATGGCCTAACAGGTTGGAGTACTTTCTGTTATTGAATTTATGGGATTTGACAGGAGTAATTCAGGGAAATAGCTGTTCTTAGACCAGGGCCGGGCCAACATGTAGTGAGGCCTCAAGCAAACCTTCATTTTGGGGCCTTTTTAAATACATGAGGGGAAAGAAATGGGCCTTAAAAGTTAAAATTCATTTAGCAAGGATTGAACCATCAACCCTTGAGGAGGAAAATCAATTTCTAAACCAATGAACTAGGCCTAATTATAATAATATTTTTAATTTTTTGTATAAAGGATGTTACTAACAATCGGGGGCTTAAAGCAAGGGCTTGAGCAGCCTTACCCTTGGGCTGGCCCTGTCTTAGACTTGCTAAGGGACAAGTTTTAAAGCCTCTCTGTTCATCACATGGTTCTGTTGCAAGGGATCTCTTGGTAGTTGGTAGAAATGCAGAAAGATTGGAGAGCTCTCTTGTATTGTTATTACTACTATTATTTGATTATTTTTGCATAAGGAGCATATCTTATCATCTTTTTTATTCTTCTTTCCTTCCAATACAAACTCTTTTATGTAAGAAAAATAAAAAAGTGCTATCTATTCCATATAGACTGAGAGTTTTCGTAGTCAAGATGGTTCATAGTGTCTAATTTTAGAAGCCAAGGAGCACAGATTAGTCCAAAATTGAAGGCTTTTTATTTTTATTTATTTTTTAGTGAGGAGCAACTATAGCAACTATGAGTTCCCCTCTTTGCTCTTGTGTTCTGACTGATAATAACCAGAAAAATAATTTTAAACAGGGGTAGTGCGGGCTAAGGGAGAGGTAAAATAGGTTCAAACTACCCCCTGCTCCCACAGTAAGTTAACCCAATATGTGAAGGACTAATATCTTTTATTTTAGGGGGTAACATAATGTTTTGTATATGGGACCATACATAAGATCTCTCCATGGCTGGGTAGGGTTCTGCATACCTCTCGATGTCTGACTCTGCTAAATGTTAATAGAAAGGAGAAATCTCTTGTTAAAAAGGTTTGATATATACATGTCATGCCACATATGCTGTATCGTTGTATTAACTAATTTATTAGGTGCAATAGATTGGTTTGCACTTGGCCCCATAAACTTTTAAAGTTGATGGATGGGAAGCATAGAACCTGCTTCATCACTCAGTAATATATATACATATACATATATATATATATGTATGTATGTATGTATGTATATGTATATATATATATTTATGTATGTATGTATTCTGTTAATCTTTGGCATCTCTTGGAATTATTCTATTTCCTCTATGAATAAATATACAATTTGGTCCCCGAAAGTGACACCTTGTTTATCTCTGGTCTCTGAAAGTGTCGATGTGTACAATTTGGTCCCTGAATGTAATAACTTGTTTACAGTTTAGTCCTTTCAAAGACTGATAGGAACTGGTCTTTTATTAGAATGAAATAGGGAAAATCTCTCTTGATTACAGAATAGCACTGCAGAACTTCGAGGGTCTGCACCTCTCAATGCCTAAAGTTCCTAAACCTCTCTCAAATGACAAGATATCTTTCTCTCTCAAGTCTCAACCCTTCCTCTTATTTATAGGCAACATGCCTTATTTCTTCTAACTATTCCAACCCAACTAACTAACCAACTGACTAACTAATTATTCTAATAACTAACTAATGGGTTACCTAACAGAGACAAATTAGTTTCTAAAAGTGTCAATGTATACAATTTGATCCCTAAATGTGTTAATTTTGCTCATATTTCACTCACATTTTGCTTATACTTTTGTGGCAAAAGGACCAAAATGTGATTAACACATTTGGGGACCAAATTGTACACACCAACACTTTCGAGGACCAAAGATAAACAGGATCCCACTTTCATGGATCAAATTGTATATTTACTATTTCCTCTATCAATATTTATCCTCAACATTTTTGCCTGAAACAAAAGTAAGTAAGTCATATGAAATCTGCAATAAATAAAATCCAGCATGGAGGATGTGATTGTGAGGAAACACATTGATTATACCAGATTATGGGAGAAAATTTTCTTCTATCCTACGTCAGTCTGAAGTTAGGATGGGATTAAAGCCTGAGCTACTGAAACTTTTTATTTGAAAAAACTGGATAAAATGATCCAGTTAGAAGGTCGAGATTTAACCAGCTCAACTGAAAATAAATTAGTTCTGCATCAATTGATACAGGAGGTCTTCTGTCCAGATGATCTTCTGCTTGATATTAACCGTTGAATACAATTCTCAATTAAGTTAAAAGTTCAAAAGGATATAGTAATTATCTTTTATCTTCATCATATCTTACCTAAATTGCTTTGCAAAGGTGACCTAAATGTCTGAATAAATTATAACATTATCTGCCTCTGTATTCCTCAATAATTCTATCCCTTGCTTTAGACAGATAAAATGCTCATTTTGAAGAGAGAGAGAGAGCTACGTGTTCTCTGTGTGAACTGATTCCCCCCCCCTCCAAAAAAAGAATAGCACATTAAGTGTAATGTTTATATGCCAGTTATAATTCATATGAAAATGAAAGTGATCAATTTGGAAAGCAAACAAGACATTGATGCCCCTCTTCATTACTTTCCTTATCTTTTTCTTCTTTGGAATGTTAGGCAAGGATCCTCGAAGGATGCGTGTTGCAAATGCTTATTTCTCCCTGTTTATGGCCATTGGTAACATTCTTGGCTATGCGACCGGATCATACAGTGGTTGGTACAAGGTTTTTACTTTCACACATACCCGTGCATGCACTATTAGTTGTGCAAATCTCAAGTCGGCTTTCTTTCTTGACGTTGCTTTCATTGTGGTCACAACATATGTCAGCATCATGGCAGCAAATGAAGTGCCTCTAAATTCAAGCGAGGTAGCCCATGCTGGAGAAGGGGCAGGGGAGTCAAGTAGTGCGGAAGAAGCTTTCATGTGGGAATTATTTGGGACATTCAAATATTTTACAACCCCTATATGGATAATATTGTCTGTAACTGCTCTGACATGGATTGGGTGGTTCCCATTTATTCTGTTTGATACTGATTGGATGGGTCGAGAAATCTATGGCGGTGATCCAAATGGAGGCCTTACATATGATGCTGGAGTTAGAATGGGAGCACTTGGTTTAATGCTTAATTCAGTTGTTCTTGGAGTAACATCATTGCTCATGGAGAGGCTATGCAGGAAGCGGGGGGCTGGTTTTGTTTGGGGAATCTCAAATATTTTAATGGCTGTTTGCTTTCTTGCAATATTAGTAGTAACCTATGTTGCAAATAACATTGGTTATGTAGGCAAAGATCTACCACCACCAACTGGCATTTTGATAGCTGCATTGATAATATTTACGATTCTCGGGTTTCCATTGGCAGTAAGTTTCTCTGCTCTACTACTAAAAGCATATTGTTCCTTACCTGTCAATATTGAAGGCAGCCTTTATGTCTCTTATGTCCAATAAAACAAAGTCTTCTTTTTGAAATTGTAGTGGTTAATACATGTGAATTGTATTAATTGACTTGTTCTTGGCTGCATAATAAAATAATATAACATCTTTTATTTTTTTGGGTACAATCCTTGCGATACCTTCTATTTGAGCATAACATGATATGCCTGAAATGGAATTTGGGAAATGGTCCCATAAAAAGTAAATTAGTTGAAATTATATATGCTATTTTATTAATTTACTCTGATTTATATTATTTATTGCAGATCACTTACAGTGTTCCATATGCCTTAATTTCCTCACATATTGAACCATTGGGACTTGGCCAAGGTGGGCTTCTATTCATGGTCTTGTTTATTCTTTCTTGAAGATGTTACTGTAGAATCATTTATATGGGTTATTGGTACTTACAGGGTTATCAATGGGTGTCCTGAATCTGGCTATAGTGATCCCACAGGTATTTTTTCTTCTGAATTCCTTTTATATAGTATTAAAGTTGAACTACCTTTATTTTTGTTGTTTATATCAACTCAGCGGGAAGCATACTCTTATTAGATTTTCATTTGAACTTGGTCAGCTTCTATAATTTAAAATATGTTACTGAGTCTTGAGGTGAATATGTGCAGCTTCATGCCACTTGATAAAACAGTATAATATACATAATCAATAATCAGGGTTGAAAGCATGTCCAAAGAGGTTGTCAAACTCCAGAATCTATGAAAACTCGTGGAGCTTCTGTAGACTTGACCCGTAAACTCGTAAAAGTTTACCTAATATAAAAATAATATTAAAAAACCTATAAATAGTGAACACACTGAATATAATACCATTAATTTAACATTCTAAGTCCAAAATAAAGCAAACAACAACCATAAAATGTCATAGCACAAATCTTAATCTTAATCATACGCAAGACCAAATTGCAAGTCCACAACCACAAGGTACAATTGCATGTTCAAAATTGATGGACACCACAAATACATAAGCACAGACCTGTGAAGGTGAACAAGACACCAAAAGCAAGTGGTTTTCAGCCCAAAATTACAGACATAAAAGGCTATAGGCTATAGCAGATTTGCACAGAGAAAAAGTTGATACACACTGGTGAGGATGGGCCTTTCCAAGCACAGCACAACAGGCAGAGGATGGGTCTTTGCTTTGCATAGCACAGCTCATCGGAGATTTGCACAACAGCTCGCCAAAGATGACACCCCCGAAGATTCGCAAAGAGGATGGGTCTTTGCAGTTCACATAGAGGATGTTAGATTGTTATTGTTAGTGTATCATATGATAGATATGGGCTTGGGCCTATCACTATGTATATTTGTAAATACACTTATGTGTATATATATTATTTTCCGCTGTATATTCTAGACACACGGATTCTATCATATGTCTCTCATTTTCTCTTCATCTCAACATGGTATCTAGAGCCTAACGAGAGATAACCCTAGTCCGTGTCTTCCCAGTGGACCCACTGTCCATTGGTGTCAAATTTTTCTCCGGAAACCGTGTCTCATTCCGGTTTCCGGTCCACCCTTGTTGACGTGTTATTTTTCCGGCACTTTTTCTCTCTTTTCCGCCGCTGCCGCCGCCTCCCGCCGCCGCCGCCGTGAATCCAACCGGAGTCACCACCGTCGGACTCGCGCCGTCAATCCGAGTTCAACGCCGCCGGAATCGTGTCCATCGGAGCATCGACCGCTCTCTCACACGCCGTTTCTTCACCGACGCGTTTCTCCTCCGCCAGCCGCCGTCAGCCGCGCGTGGAGGCGCGTCCGGCCGTCGTTCCGGCCGCCCTCGCCGCTGCCAGACTCGCCTCGGTGTCCTCTATCCCGATCTGGTCTTTGTTTGTGAGTTTCAGGTCTCGTCCTCGCGGGTTTCTTCCTCTTTTGGACGTTTTTCTCTTTCCTGTGGCTGTTTCTCTCTCCTACAGTTGACCCATGGCTGCTACTAGGTCTGATACTCCCATATCCACTTCCGCTGCTCATCCAGTACCACCGGCTATCTTCAACAAGTTCCTTAAATGGTATGAGGATCGTCAGGCCTCCGGTTCCACTGCTTCTGTTGCGCACACGGGTAATCCCTTTTCTGGTCTCACTCACTCCACCTCTCTTGGCCCTTGGGTTCTTGATTCTGGTGCCACCGATCATATTACTGGTAATAAATCCCTTTTCTCTACCCTTTCCACTTCTGGTTACTTACCGTCTGTGACTTTGGCTAATGGCTCCCATGCCCCATCCCATGGTGTTGGTAGTGTCCACCTTCTTCCTTCTCTCTCCATTGATAATGTCCTTTATGTCCCTGGGTCACCATTTAACTTATTATCCATTAGTCGTCTCACTCGTACTCTTGATTGTGTCATTTCTTTTACTAAAGACTCTGTTTTCTTACAGGACCGGAGTTCGGGACGGATGATTGGCGCCGGATGTGAGTCTTATGGCCTTTATCAGCTTCGTACTTCTGCTCATGCTGGCTCGGTGGTGGATTCTCCCCTTCTCATCCATGCTCAGTTGGGTCACCCTAGCTTTGCCAAGCTACAACAACTAGTACCGAGTCTGTCTAAGTTGTCCACTTTGTTGTGTGAGTCATGTCAATTAGGAAAACATAGTCGTAGTCCATTTCCTAGGAGTGTCAATAATAGAGCTTTGTCTCCTTTTGCTTTAGTTCACTCTGATATTTGGGGTCCGAGTCGTATTAGGTCTACTTTAGGGTTTCAGTATTTTGTTACTTTCATTGATGATTATTCTCGATGTACGTGGTTGTTTTTAATGAAAAATCGTTCTGAGTTGTTTTCTATTTTTCAATCATTTTATAATGAAGTAAAAAATCAATTTGGTGTTTCTATCCGTGCTCTCCGCAGTGATAATGCTCGTGAATATCTCTCCCATTCTTTTCAAACATTTATGGCTTCTCATGGTATTCTTCATCAGACCTCTTGTGCATATACCCCATAACAAAATGGGGTTGCAGAGCGCAAGAATAGACGTCTCATTGAAACAACTCGAACCCTTTTACTTCATGGTCATGTCCCTCAACAATTTTGGGGTGATGTTGTTCTAACCGCGTGCTATCTCATCAATCGCATGCCCTCTTCTGTCCTAAACAACCAGGTCCCTAACTCTATATTGTTCCCTCATTAGCCTCTCCACCCCTTACCTCCTAGAGTCTTCGGGTCTACGTGCTTTGTTCACAACCATAGTCTTGGTCTTGATAAATTGTCTGCTAAGTCTCATAAGTGTGTCTTTCTAGGTTTCCCTCGGTCTCAGAGGGGGTATAAGTGTTTCTCACCCTCTCTTCGTAGATATCTCATTTCAGCTGATGTCACGTTCTTTGAGTCTTCTCTCTACTTTGAGTCTAATTCCTTAACCTCTGGGTCTGACTTAGTATCCACCACCACCCCTTTTGTCTTTGATCCCTCAGACATGCCCGTTGTGCAGGGAGATCCATTACCTCAGCCACCTCTACAGGTTTATCATCGTCGGCAACCTCCACGCCTTCCAGACGGGCCGCCTATTGACTCTCCTCCGGAGCCAACTCCTCCGTCTCCTCCGGTCCCACCTCCTCCGGCCCCTTCGGCCCCACCTCCTGAGTCTGATCTCCCTATTGCACTTCGTAAAGGTATACGCTCTACTCGTAATCCTTCACCTCATTATGTCACTCTGAGTTATCACAGGTTATCCCCATCCCATTATACTTGTCTCTCTTCCATTTCCTCTGTGTCTATTCCTAAAACTACAGGTGATGCCTTAGCCCACCCTGGTTGGAGACAAGCTATGATTGATGAGATGTGTGCTCTTCAGAACAGTGGTACTTGGGATCTCGTTCCTTTGCCTCCTGGGAAATCTGTTGTTGGTTGTCGGTGGATCTTCACAGTGAAAGTTGGCCCTGATGGCACAATTGATCGGCTCAAAGCTCGATTAGTCGCCAAAGGTTATACTCAGATATTCGGGTTAGACTACGGTGACACTTTTTCTCCCGTCGCCAAGATGGCTTCTGTCAGATTATTTTTAGCCATGGCTGCTATTCTTCATTGGCCCCTCTATCAGTTAGATGTCAAAAATGCCTTCCTTCATGGTGACCTGTTGGAGGAAGTTTATATGGAGCAACCTCCTGGTTTTGTTGCTCAGGGGGAGTCTTCAGGCTTAGTGTGTCGTCTCCGCAAGTCTTTATACGGTCTTAAGCAGTCTCCCAGGGCTTGGTTTGGTAGATTCAGTACAGTAGTCCAGCAGTTTGGTATGACTCGGAGTGAGGCTGACCATTCTGTGTTTTATCGCCATTCAGCTGCTGGGTGTATCTACTTGGTAGTGTATATTGACGACATTGTCATTACAGGTAGTGATCACCATGGCATTTCACAGATAAAACAACACCTTTGTCATCATTTTCAGACTAAAGACCTTGGCAGACTGAGATACTTCTTGGGGATTGAGGTAGCACAATCCAAGAATGGAATTGTAATTTCCCAGAGAAAGTATGCATTGGATATTTTAGAGGAGACCGGGCTAATGAATTCCAAGTCCGTTGACACACCTATGGATCCAAATGCTAAACTTCTACTAGGTCAGGTGGAGCCACTTTTAGATCCTGAGAGATACAAGAGACTGGTTGGAAAACTGAACTACCTCACCGTCACTCGTCCAGACATCTCTTTTGCAGTTAGTGTGGTATGTCAGTTTCTTAATTCTCCTTGTGCTGGTCATTGGGATGCAGTCATTCGCATTCTAAAATATATTAAAGGAGCCCCAGGAAAATGTTTGTTATATGAAGACAATAAACATACTCGAGTTGTGGGATACTCAGATGCAGATTGGGCAGGTTCTCCTACTGATAGGAGATCCACTTCTGGATATTGTGTCTTTATTGGTGACAACTTGATTTCCTGGAAAAGCAAGAAGCAAAATGTGGTGGCGAGATCCAGTGCAGAAGCAGAGTATAGAGCTATGGCTTCAGCTACTTGTGAGCTTATTTGGCTCAAACAGTTACTTGAAGAACTGAGATTTGGGGAGGTTACACAAATGTCCCTCATTTGTGATAACCAAGCTGCCCTTCACATTGCCTCTAATCCAGTATTCCATGAGAGGACCAAACATATTGAGATAGATTGCCATTTCATCAGAGAAAAGATTTTATCTGGAGACATTACTACTCAGTTTGTTAATTCCAATGATCAGTTGGCAGATGTCTTCACCAAATCATTGAGGGGTCCTAGGATTGATTATATATGTAACAAGCTTGGTGCATATGATTTATATGCTCCAGCTTGAGGGGGAGTGTTAGATTGTTATTGTTAGTGTATCATATGATAGATATGAGCTTGGGCCTATCACTATGTATATTTGTAAATACACTTATGTGTATATATATTATTTTCCGCTGTGTATTCTAGACACACGGATTCTATCATATGTCTCTCATTTTCTCTTCATCTTAACAGAGGAGATAGGGATCAAGCTTTGGCCACACCAGACAAAGAAAGGGTCTTTTATTGTGAATGGGTTACAAAAACCATAATTGAAACTGTATTGTATTGGTGTGTTTTGGTGCTGAAATTGTGATTCAAGTAAACTTGCAAACTTGGCCATAAAGTTGCAAGTTTGAGCGAGTTTATCCAAGTTCACATGAGTGTACTGCAGAGCGAGTTTGCAAGCTATTCAACTCGTTTTTGCTGGGTAGAAATGTAACTCGTAGAAGTTCACGAGTTAACTCAAGAGTTTGACAACCATATGCATGTCTATTGATACCATGATTGGCAAGAGGCAGTAAGATGTTATGTTGTTAGCTCTGATCCCTTACTGTGCATTTTCCTTAATTAAATTAAAACAGGACTTTTAGTCCTCTCTGAAGGATTTTTTCTGAATAATGTTCATCTGCAGTATTTCTCATGTTGTGGTAAAATTAGAATTTAGTTTTGTATGCCAATTAAGGAACATGAATATGGACACGGAATCTGTGACAAAGTAAGATTGAATGTGTTCCACTCCCATTTGGAGTCAAGTGTCACAACATGTTCTGATTTTGAGGTGTCTGCTTCATAGTTTTGATTTGGTCACTTATTCTTTCCTTTCTGTTCATTGCAACAGAATTAAAAATTGTCCATTTTTATTTGATTACACAAGAAATATTAATAGATAGAAGATTACCTTAATAAAATCTCAGGCTGAGGGCCAGAGGCAGGCTATGAGAATGTTTGTATCCCATAAAATATCAAAGGATGAGGAAAAAGGAAATTATGAACAGCTGAGCATTTTGCTCATGAGAAATAATCTAGGGAATGGCAAAATTAGAACTAGCAGAGCCTTTTCTCCTTTATTAAAATTATTCAAAAGAAATTGTTGCCAGATGCAATATACACAATACATGATTTGCCAAAATCATCAAATTACCTATTCAATAGGTGGCCAGTAGAAAAACTGTTCATTGCTATTGACATTTGACTTTTTTTTCGCATACCCTTCCCTTCACTGTTTCTAGCAGGCATTTGACATAATTAGGGTTATACTATTTGTATGGTTTAGTAATACTGTTTGTTACAGAGAAGACTGAGGCTGTATTAAATCATGGTTCCTAGTAAAACTCTACTTCCCTACATAATATTCGAAGTGATTGGTTTGGGTCTTGTTTGATGTGAATGTGAAAAACTGTCAGGAAATACTGGATCAAGATTTCCCTTCTCTATGTGACTTAAAATGAGCACTAAGAAAAATAAAATAAAATAGTAAGACATGAAGAGTAATGCAGAAAATTTTTATTGTGGAAAATCTCCTCAATGTGAGAAGGAAAAACCTCAGGATAAAGTCTAGAAAATGACTCCACTTTGAAACAGGATACTAGTATAATCAAATGTTCACTATGCTTCATATAACTATAGTCTGAGGTTTCTATCTAGTTCTCCCTCTCTCTTAGAGGATTACAAGAGAGTTCTCTTGTAAATAAGAAAAATCCTAACTCAAGTCTCAACTTCCCTAGTTATAGAGAGAGTTGGATTAGGTGGATGAGTAGGTAGATAATTAATTTTCTTCACTTCTCAATGAAGGGCTTTTCATGTGCTCAATGATGATGACAATTCAAACCATTTTCAAAGATAATGCAGCATTTATTGAGCTGCCTTTGGGAATCACAATTAAGGAGAAACCCAAGAAAAACCACTTGATGTGAAAATCCTTCAATTCTGCTGATTAACTTATTTAAATAATTCTTTCAAGGAATTCATTCTCTTTAATCTACTGAAGTCTGAGAAATGAGAATAGCTATACTATTGGAAATGATTTAGGGTGTGTTTGACAAAACTAGCTGATAAGCTAGCTTATTGAATTAGAAGTGTTTGGTAGAATTAGCTGATAAGTTAGTTGGTAAATATAAAATGACATAAAATGACATAACTACAGAAGTTTTATTATATAAATTCTATTTGTGTTTTCTAGACAAAAATATATTATTATGTAATTATAATTTTAGATTTTTTAAAAAATAACTAAATTCTTATTAACCTTTTTAATGATAAATATTTAATTAAAAATTAAAATATATAGTGAAATTGATAAAATAAATAGTATAATATATAAATAATTTCATAAAATAGTAAAAAGAAAATAATAATTTAATTAATTCGTAATTTTTTAAATTACTTATTATATAGGTAATAATAGACAAAGAAATTGAAAGATCTTTGTCACTAAAATTAAAAATAGGTAATAAAAGGTAAAAAGAAATTAAGGATAATATAAGGGATAGTGATGGAAGAAGATTAAATAAGCTAGAAGCTAGAAGCTAGCTGAAGTAGCTTGTAGCTTAAAATAAACTACATTAGCTTATAAGCTAGAAGCTCCTAAAATAAGCTACTTTAATGTAGTTTGCCAAACACTTTTATGTTAGTCAAACTAGCTTATAAGCTAGTCAAGTAAGCTAGTAGCTAGCTTATTGGCTTACCAAACACACTCTTAAAGCTATGGGATTTAATCAACATGACATGTGCTATTATTAGTTTTCTCCTTACTATCACACTCAAAAGAAACAGACATAATTCAATGCATTGATAGATTAAAAAGTCACTTGCATACAAGCAAGGTTGTCAAACTCGAGAGTCTACGCAAACTCGTGGAGCTTCCGTAGACTCGACTCGTAGACTCGTAAGAGTCTACCTGATATAAAAATAATATTAAAAAATTCATAAATAGTGAACAAACAAAATACAATAACACCAGTTCAACATTATAAGTCCAAAATAAAGCAAATTATAACATTAAAATGTCATGGTACAAATCTTAATCATACACATACGACCAAATCACAAGTGCACAAGGTAAAAACATTTAAAACAAGAGATGATTATATGTGTTTGTGATTCCGATGGTGGGGTTTGAGAGCTGATTATATGTGCTTGTGATTCCGATGGTGGGGTTTGAGTAAACAATGTTGAACCTATCATGTGCAGCGCAAAAATGAAAACATTTTGAGCTGGAAATAAGCAAATTTAAAAGAACCAGTTTTGCAAAGAAGATGGAACAAATCAAATTTGAGTTCCGAACAAGTATATGCAGGTGCAACGGCGTAAATGCATATGTTTAGGCCACTTTAGTGAGTGCAGATGGTCTTGTGGTTGAGAACAAGGTAGAAGACACAAACCCTAAGTAAAACACAACTAGTTTTTGAGCTACATAAGTTGTTTTCATCAAACTCGTGAACTCGGCAGTAAACTCGCGAGTTTGAGCGAGTCTATTCGAGTCTGTCCAAGTCTACCCGAGTTTACTCGAGTCTGCTCAGAAACGAGTTTGCATGCGAGTTAACCCGTTTTCTCTACCTAGAAACGTAAACTCGAGTTTACGAGTTAACTCGCGAGTTTGACAACCATGCATACAAGTACCTTCTTCTGTTAGAAACTTAAATTTATTACCATTGTGTTTGGAATCACAAAAATATAAAATTGATTTGAATAGATTAGTTATATTTCCTTTAACAAGTTTGGAACGCCTTAAGGATGAACAAATTCATTTTGTTGAAACAAATTTTCTTTATTACCCTTTCTTAGAATATGTAAAATCAAATAAGTAAACTAATGAGGGAAAAGTTCTCAATTTAAATAAATTAAACCTAAACAAAATCATATCCAACAGAATTGAGTTGAATTTTTACATACACAACTTAACCAAAAGGGTTTCATAATCAAATCAATTCCTATTTTATAACTACCCCCAAACAAATTTTTATTTATATGTTGAATCAGTTCTCATTTTTTAGTGTTCCTAAATACTGTATGTAGTTCTAAGTTCATGATGACTTGTGTTCTATAAATGAAAACTTTGTAAGAGAGTCATAGTTGTGAATATGCTTTGTGTTTTTGGAGTTCACTGAGTTACATATTTATCATGTTTTAAACAGATAGTGGTGTCCCTGGGAAGTGGACCATGGGATCAGCTATTTGGTGGAGGAAATTCCCCAGCATTTGCTGTGGCAGCTGTTGCAGCCCTTATCAGTGGACTCCTAGCTGTCTTAGCTATTCCCCGATCTGGTACACAAAAGCCTCGAGGCCGCGTATGAGGTATCATGTTCTGTTTGCTTTGGCACTTATTTCTTTTGAAGAGGGATGGTGAAAATGGATGGGTAGCAAGAATTTGTAAATAGTTATTGCTTTTGTAGTGTTTTTCTTGAGTCTTTCTCTCCTCAAGATTCCAAGCTCCCAATTGTTTTCCTAATGAATAAATGGATCCTTGGCTGTGTTTTAATCTTATTGGTCATTATTTAAAGCCAATGACCTGATTTTTTAGTGTTATTATTTTTTGAAGCAAAGAAAGCTTTGGGAACAATTTTTTGGTGTGATCCTGATGAGTGAGTTGTCTGTTTAAAACAGTGAGGTTGGTTGGCCAATGTAAACCATGAGGGATATCTACAGGCTGTAGGAAATGGGGAATTATACCCTTGATGTCTAAGGAACAATGTAAAACAAGAAATTCATATACCATTGCTTTTCCAAACATATTGAAATCTCATATGTAATCATAAAAGCTGTCACCAAATACTGATTGACATTATGTGCAATCAATGGAGTCCTTCATCATTGTAAATCAGTTATCTGTCTTGCCTGTGTAAGATATTTCTTTTAAGGCTAAATGCCGTGGGAAAGTAGTTGGGGGCATCTTCCACATGTTCCAAAGTTAATATTGGGCAACATCCTTTCCTACCAAGATGAGTTGCTGCCGAATGGGAATCATTCCTCGTGAAAAATTCATTTATTTCAAGGCAATGCTGATTATGCATTCGTGCTCCAATAATGATGTTTTGGAATCTCATACATTTTATGACTTGTTTGTATTATTAGTGGGATGGATGTGTTTAATGGCACCAACAGTGAATATGTGAATTTTGCTGATGTAAACCTTGATGGGGACCTAGCTTTAATGCTTATTCCTCCTTATTTTGGTACAAATATTTCCCTTAAAATGTTAGCTAGTGTTTTAAGGGCACTGGTTAAGGTTTTAAAATTAGAAATTTTTTATTGAACTGTACAACATTTAATTTTATAAATGCAATCAATGTCATGATTTTGAATAAAAACCTATTATATATGGTTCCTTAACCAGTGTAATTACGGCGGTGGTTAGCAGCACCCTAAAAAGAAATCTTAAACAACAGGTTTGATTTATAGTAGTCATTTAATGTTAACACTTAATTTGTGAGTCTGCTAGCTATGCAGTGCTTTAATTGCATTATTTAAGTACTTAACCCTCTTAATCAAGGTTTTTTTTTTTCTTTTTCGAGTTTTCAAGATTAAAACTTTCTACTTGTAATTTAATGTTTGTAATTTTAAATTCTTAATTAATGCGTAGGCACAAATTCGTCAACTTATTTTACTGCTTTTGAACCGTGGAATAAATTCGTATTTAATACACTTCATGTCTTCATCGTTCATGTAAGTCTGATGTTCTGATCCTGATTTGCTTTCAATTCTTTCGCACAATGCCTTTCACATAGACACTGACTAGCACAATTGAATTTTTCTTAACAATATACTTGCAATTAACTGAAGGATTTGTGATAATTGGTTAATAAAGTGATTTGTATGGAATTGGAAGTGGGTGAAAATAATATTATTGGGCATTTTCTGTCAGGTTGACTACTAAAGTAATGTTATATTTTTTCCCCTGATATTTGATTTGGTCGATGAAAGATGCTTACTTGATCTGGTCCATAATATTATTATCACATGTTTCCGTGAATTATCATACTGAAGGCGCCATGTGGTGGAATTCAATAAAGTTTTGTCCACAGTTTCTCCATGTAACCAAAACAAAGGAAGTGATTTGATTCGTGGAGAGAAAGGAAGAGTGTGTTGGTGGTGGTTTGGTAGAACAGTTTCCTCAATGACGAGTCCCTACATAAACCATTCACCTATCAATGAAAGAGGGAAAAGTTTTGGTTAGAGGGATCCAAGTATAGAATCTGTTCGATCTTCCAGAGAAGCACAATCTTTGCTAATGTCAAAATTGAACCGTGACTTGTGTTGTTCACTCTTCTTTCCGAAACTTGCGTTGTTCAAATTGTTATCTTAAAAATTCTGTCTGATATCCACTTAAGCCAACTTGTCTTAAGATGTCTTCTTGATTGATGACAGTGCATTTTTATGCCATAATCACGTGATCCTAGATTTGAGTCTCTTTCAATTTATTAAATCCCTTAGTTGAGAGGGAATTAGGCACTCCCCTTGCCCATTCAGGGAATCAGGATGCCAAATTCGAAATGGGTTTCTAATTCATGTTCATCCATTGGATGACACCACTTTTCATTTTCCCATCTTCAGTGCCGTTGTTGCAGTTGCTTTATTGATTACTAATTTCTAAGCATTGGTTCCTCTCCACTATACATGTCTTTCATTCACAATAACTTGTCGAGTAACAAAATATAGTATTATACTAGAAACAGAATAAAATTGATGGGTAGAGTGGTTCACATTGAAACAGAAAGGAAAAAGAGTGAATCAGGTGACATGGAGTTAATCCTACTTGAATTGAAAACATCATATTATGATAAGACTAAGAGTGTATTTGATAAAATTAGCTGAAAGCTGAAAAATTAGAAGAAAACTGATAAATTAGCTGATTTGATTGAAAAAGTTTGGTAAAACTAGCTAAAAATGGTAAAATGATATATAAGGACATCGTTAATCATTAAATAATGATGATCGATGGTGGTTGAGGAATAAACTTGTAATAAATTTTCAACTAATAACTAAAAAATGCGAGTTTTTTTTTTTAAAACTAACTCAAGTAGTTTTTCAAGAAAAACTACCTTACCACAATTCAGCAAGCTGAAGTAGTGTATTACCAAACACACTCTAACTCTTTTAGCGGAGGTTTTTTTTCATACAGAACAGCAACCAAGATTTTATTGAAGCAGAAGTGGCCCTGTTCCCTCATAGACAATGCCAATGCTCTTGTACACACATCACCTTTGTGATACAAATTAATGGTTGTGATTGTGGCACGATATTCTCTCTCTCCAATGTTTCCCATTTCCCATCTGTCTCTTCTCCATACGGCCGTCCACCATCATTTCCCAGCAACACCACTGGTGGTCCCATCCATGAATTTATTATTATCAATGAAGATAACCTCAACAAGAGGGAAAGTGGTAAAAAAGGAGTAATAGTATACTAATATCCCCTCAGCTACTACTAAAATCTAAATACAAGACAACCAACTTGTCATTGGTTTGAGTGCCTCGTAACGGAACTCTATCTCTGACTATCGATTTTAGAAAATCGTATTCAAGATTTCATTTCTCCTCTATTGGTTGACACCAAGAAAATTACTCAAGTTGCAATACCTATGTAAGCTTCATATCACGTTCTAGTACACTCATTCATCCACTTCAACTTCATTGCCTCCAAGGCCCCAACCAATTTGCCTACACGTGATCGAACATTCAACGAGAGCAATAATAGAAAGAGGCATTACAACTGTGGGGCCTTAAATTTGGATGTTAGTGAAAACTTGTCATCTCTAGAATGAGGCAAACTAGTCAAGGGAATGTTTTAGCATTTGGGTGGCTCTATATATCGACACTAGACAGTAGTTGTGTAAGGAATGGGTTTCTATGACATTGGTTGGGAAAGAATGGAACATGCATGGCTTGGCTGCCATAAAGAACATGCAAAGCTAAAACATTTTTGCCTTCTACCAAATTAGCAATCAAAAGCAAAACAAACCATGTTAGTTGTATTTTGGATCATATCATAGTTTTTTAATTATATATAGTACAAACACCAACCACATAAGTTTGTGTTTGTGTGTGCCCTTGTTTGTCATTACAAAACTCGAAGTATTCCATGCCACATATCAAGCAACGAGAAATCAAAAAAGGTATAATAAAAATAATGTTATAAAAGGTATAACTAGGATAACTAGTTAACAGCTACTGAAAAATTTAACTTTTTTTAATTCAGGGATAACGCATGATACGATAATGGTTATTAAAAAACTTAATAATTTCAATTAAAAAAACAAATGGGTTGATTTCACATGTAAGGAAATTAGCTTCTTCATCACTTCCACTTGCCATTCCCAATTTCAGGATAAAATTGTTTAATTTTCCATTCACAGCTACCCAAAACACGGTGTTTGAAAAGATTATCCACTTCCATTAACAAGTAAGCTAGCTAGCTAGTTAAACTTAAAACCACTATTTAGTGGCATCATTATCGAACCAAACTTGTCGTCGTTTGACGGCTAAAAGAAACATTAAAGCGAATAAGTGCATTCATTCGCTCTTTTTATCTAGAGTTTCATTCACCGTCCCAAAGATAACTTTGCACCACCAAATAATAATTAGTTTAAGTTACACATGTTTTGATTTTCTTAAATAAAGTCTCCAATTTAAGTATCGTGGATACAAAAAAAATTTCCTTAGAAGAGTTAACTTCACCTAGACGTGAATGTTACCGACTACAACAGAATTGCCTCATAAAAAATACATGTGGTTCACACAAAAAAAATTAGTACTCATTTTCCTCTCTACATACCATACTTAAAAGTAAAGAAAGGTTTATTATCCGATGTTTCTTCAGATTCCATAACCCAAGTGATTTTTACTCCCAAATAAACAAAATTAAGATATCATTCATAGGGAAGAAAAGTGAATTAGGTCGGTTACCGCCGCACCACCACCACAAGCATTTCTTTCCTTCAAGTTTGATCTTTCTTTGACTTTTTTTTTCTTAAAATAAAAAATAAAAATTAACCCTTTTATTATTATAATATAAATTTTAGTATTTGCTTCAATTCAAGACACGTTTCAAAAGGGGCCCTGGCCTTTCATGCATAAAAACCCTCCACTTCATCCACTTCCTCCCATACACAAAACCTTGCCATTCTCCCTCAAACAAAGCACATAGAACAGAGCCAAGAGCTTCAGAGGATTGTATATTTTCCTACCTTTATTATACTTACATACACACACAATCTCTTGAACAAAAACCATCTTCAGCATCCAAAGCCATGTGTAATCCAAAGCCATCTTCAACATCCCCATTTCTGTGTCCAACAAAAACCCATCTCTTAACTCCTCACCCCAAAGTTGTTAATCCTACCCCTGATGATCAAGTTCAAGATGAACTTCATAGATGGCCTACTCCTAATGAGGTAATGAAAAACAGAACCTAATCAAAGCAAAGTACCTTACTTTTTTCTTTCTTTTGTGAAAGTGAATTAAATGAAGTAACAAGTTGCTATCACTCTCTATAATGACACCAAAAAAAAAGTACTAATGTCAGTTTATAATTAACTTTAACAAACCCATTTATATTAACTATTTGTCTTTTTTTCTCTTTCTGCATTCAGGCCTTGGAAGAAATCAAAGCAATTGGGAAGATATCAGGTCCAACAGCCATAACTGGTTTACTCTTATATTCAAGAGCTATGATCTCTATGCTTTTCCTTGGCTATCTTGGTGAGATGGAACTAGCAGGAGGTTCTCTCTCTATTGGTTTTGCTAACATCACTGGCTACTCTGTCATCTCTGGATTAGCCATGGGGATGGAACCCATTTGTGGACAAGCTTATGGAGCAAAACAATGGAAACTACTTGGCTTAACATTACAAAGAACTGTCCTCCTTCTTCTCTCAACTTCCATTCCCATCTCATTCTTATGGCTTAACATGAAGAGAATCCTTTTATGGTCAGGTCAAGACCAAGAAATATCATCAATGGCACAAAAGTTTATTCTTTTCTCAATACCTGACCTTTTCTTGCTCTCACTTCTTCACCCTTTAAGAATTTACCTCAGGACACAAAGCATCACAATGCCATTAACATATTGCTCTGCCATCTCTGTCCTGCTTCATGTCCCTTTGAATTTCTTCTTAGTAGTTCATCTCAAAATGGGGATTGTAGGGGTGGCAACAGCAATGGTATTGACAAACCTCAACCTCATTCTCTTCCTATCTTCCTTTGTTTACTTCTCTGGTGCATATAAAGACTCATGGGTTTCACCAAGCTTAGATTGCATCAAAGGGTGGTCTTCATTGCTTCAACTTGCAATTCCAACTTGTGTTTCTGTTTGTCTTGAATGGTGGTGGTATGAGTTCATGATAATGCTATGTGGGCTTTTGGTCAATCCAAAAGCAACCATTGCTTCAATGGGAATCCTTATCCAAACAACATCTTTGGTCTATGTGTTCCCATCATCACTAAGCCTTGGTGTTTCCACAAGAGTAGGGAATGAGTTAGGTGCAAATCGCCCAAGAAAAGCATGGATTTCAATGATAGTGTCACTCTTTTGTGCTGTGTGTTTAGGCCTTGGTGCCATGCTATTCACCACTTTGATGAGACACCAATGGGGAAGATTCTTCACCAATGACAATGAGATTCTTGAGCTCACAGCCATAGTGTTACCAATTGCTGGGCTTTGTGAGCTTGGGAATTGCCCACAAACCACAGGTTGTGGAGTTTTGAGGGGAAGTGCAAGACCCACCATAGGAGCAAACATAAATTTGGGATCTTTTTACTTGGTGGGTATGCCAGTGGCAATACTTTTGGGTTTTGTGTTCAAAATGGGGTTTCAAGGGCTTTGGCTTGGGTTACTTGCAGCCCAAGTCACTTGTGCTGGTCTTATGTTGGTTGTTCTCTGCAGAACAGATTGGAATGTGCAAGTAGAAAGAGCTAAAGAGCTTACAAAAGCTTCAACAATAACATCCACAACCACCACCACCACTAATTCTAAATTACCTACATTTACAAAAACAGAGGCTAACATGAACAAGAATGGTCTTGAAGAGATAGTTATCACTGATGATCTTGATGGGCTTATCAATACATCTTCACTTGAAACAGATCCACTTATCATAACAACTATCAAATACAGTGAAGTTTAGTGAACTAGATTTTTTTTGGCCCCATTTTTTTTACCTTCATTTATTGGATTGTACTGTAGGATAAAATAGCCCCCACCCCCTCCTTTTTTCCTGGTATCTTCAGGTTGTATTATTATTACTAATAATAGAGATTGAGAAAGAGAAAAAGGACAAAATTCTCTTTTACTTACTTCTCTGTAGTAGAAAGAGAATTTCAATTTCAATTTCTACCTGACTTTGGTATTGATCCCTTCCATAAAAGGCCAAAAAAACTAGAAATAGAAAATTAAAATCTGATACCATTAAAGGCCTTTTCCCTTGTAAAAAAATTCTCTGAGCATCCTATTCTTATTCTCCTCTCCTCTCTGTATTTTCTTTTACAATAATAAAGCAAATGAAATGATATAATATATGGCTATTTATGCATGAAAAATCTCCTATTTGAATACCTCCCCAACCTTACAATGTGTGTGATGTGAAGCGTTGTATTTACAAAAATGATGTCCTGTTATAATTCTAATTAAGAAATTTCAGTGCTTTACTGTCCTTTTTCTATCACTTTATCTATTATTAGTTAAAATTGCATGAAGGAGTATATTTGCTTTATGGTTCTTTTTCCAACACTATCTATTATTAGTTAAAATTCCATGAATGAATATATTTAATTTAATAAAAAAAAGAGTGTGATTTGTATTTTCTCGAGTACTTGACATTACCATTAGGGGAGAGATACACACAATCAATGTATGGGTATACAATGATTGTGTGTATCTCTCCCCTACTAGTAATTTCCATTAAATGGAGAGGGTTTTTACTCGATCAGGAGAATGTAAAAAAGGATGTTATTATTCTTTCTTTTTCTTAGTTAATATTATTAACAAGTAACCTAAAAATACTTGTGAAGAAATATTTAGTACACTTTATTAAATATTTTTAACTACCTAAAAAACAAATATCAAATACTTTTTTATATTTAAATATAATAAATATTTTTTTTTCTAATTTTATTTCATTAATTAGTACTAATATATTAAATTGTAATTATAATTGCATGGGTTTGAACCGGGACACCATCCTCTCACAATAAAATTTATGTAACCAAAAAACTGACACGGGTCAATTATGGTCGATATAGTCCAAAATTGGGGTTTGATGTAATTTTGGTGGTCATTGTGATCGACGTGATATAGTATGTGTTTGGTTTCACACAAAACCACGTTATAAACATGGATCTGAATCAATGCTTCTCTCAATAATGTTGACTTGAATCCACGTTTATAATTAATTGCGATGAAAATCAAACACACTAATAGTTAATCCACAATTTAAAACCATGATAATACACACTCATTCACATTCTCCTCGTGATAATTGCTTTTCATGGCACGATGTTCATTCAGCACAATGACTACTAGTTGATGAGTTTACAACAATGGCAATGAAAATGAGTAGAAAGATATGTTTCTATTCCATGGACATAATAGTGTACCCTGTACGGTAAGAAAAAATGAGCTTGAATACAAACAGACAGAGCTAAATCAATGCACATACCAAAACAGAGAGAGGGGGGCATATATGCTAATGCTAAGAGAAAGAAGAATGATGACAATAATTGGCAATTGAGAATATCTATAGAAGAAGGGTATTTTGGGGATGTGTGTTGTTTCAATCTACATATACAAATCTATCTATTATTGCCACTGTCTACTTTTCATATGACAACAAAATTTGAGTGGTGCCTCTGCATTCTTACCACTTACCCTCCATTTCACTTTTTTTCCCTTTAAAACTATTCACCAAACACCACTTCAGACCACTATTATGAAAGAAAGAAAAAAAAAGTACTGTAGTTTATTCCTCTTTTTATTTTTTTATTATTTTGGTCCACTTTAGTTTAATTTCTTTTAGTTTCACTAATTTTCATGTGTTCATTTTCTCTGTGGTACACAGGGCCCATCTTATTTTGCACTTTAGAGGGGGGACGTTTAAGTCCAAGTTTTGTCTTCTTCTCCTTTTCTGACTCTTCTCTCTTTCTAGTGCTTGCAATTGAAACCACTTTTCATATCATCACCTTATCTTCTATTTTTCAACTTGTATAAGTAGTATCTCCTTCAGCATCTATCTATCTTGCACTTCTCCATATTTATACACTTAATTTGTGGCAAAGATTTGTCTTTGAAATGGGTGGTATGGCAACATTTCCTAGATCCATATGTAATACTTTGAGGCACAATAAAAGAACTCGGTTTAAGATATATTGGACCATGATTCACTCACATTGCTATGTTTAGGAGATAATTGTTGTGTTTTGAAATCCTCTATGTAATTTAGGGATATCATGTCAAGGATATGGGGCGGTGCTAATGTGTCTCCCTTGCACGGCAGTGCTACCTATGAAAAAGGGCAGTCTTTTGTTCTTCCTCTCACTCTTTATAATGGCCTGGATTTTAAAATATCTCATTTCTCTGTGTGTGGTGTTAAAAAACAAGGATGACAAATGGGATTGATTATCCTCTACTATAATGTTCATTCTCATACCCACATAAAAAAGCATGTACCCGCATTAATATCGCGTGGACAATAACTTTAATGTCTCTCGTCACATCACCAGACACCTATATGCTCATACTATCTGTTACGCACACACTTTATTTAAGTGAAAAATGCGTAAAAAGAGATTAAGTGAAAAATTAGTAACTCAATTATAATTCATTTAAAAAATTACTCCAAAATCATTCAAACACATAATTATTAAATATATCATTGTCATAACTGTTTAATTAAATCGAGACACAATATATTAAGGTTTTAAAACACAAAACATAACTAATGTTCAAAACTTTATATTAAATATTACAATATATTTTCACATGACATTATCTTATAAACTTGGATGTCATGAGCTAGCATTCTACAAAATTTATAAAACACTATTATTATTATTATTATTAACATTATTTAGCCATATATCATAAAATAAAAAAGGAATACAAATAGGGAGTTTAAAAATTATACTCGACATCTAATCTAAGAATATTTAAGGGTAGTGTGATGCATGATTTTTATAACCAATAGGATTTTACAATCAATCGCAATTTAAACTTTAAGATAAGACTTTTTTAAACTAATGAAAATAATTTATTTAAAATTATTATACTTTTAGTTGAAAAGTATCTTTTAATATTTTTTAGATGCAAAATTATTTATTAAATATATAATCAATATTTACTGAAAGAGATGATAGGATGATTGAAAAGTCTCTTTTAGGAAAAAATATTCACTTACTTTTAATAGACTAAATAATATTTATAGAGTAATTATTACTCATTTTATTTAAGATTATGGCTTCACCCTGCTTTAAGATTAGACTCACCACGTGATCAAGTCATGTCGGGATGACAATTGGACCCAGATTTAGTGGGTGTCCACAAAAATTATTTTTAATGGGCAGGGTACGTAATTACTCACTAAATGAGTTTGAATCCGGGATCAGGTAATTATCTGCAATTTTTAAATGGGTGTGAGTGCGAGTACGGATACTGTGGTATCCTACCATATCCATACCCACTCTTATATAATATATTAATATATATAGTTAATTTAGTTTATATATATGATTAATTTAATTTATATATATGTTTATATTATTAGTTAATATTTTCCCCCAAAAAATTAACTAATATTAATATATTTATAGTCACAAAAACATATATATATATATGTATTAATAATTTAATTAATTTAAATGTATAATTTTGTATCCCTAAACACTAAAATAGCAAAACATGAATTAATTTCCATTTCGCCTCTCACTGTTCTCATATTTGTTCCATTTCCTCATATCAAAGTTGTTGTTATTTTATAGTTAAACTTGGATGATCTATGGGTTATTTTTCATTTATGTTAGAGTTTTTAATTAATTTATTATTCTTATAGTTAACAAAAAAATGCAAATAATTGGTACGGGTACTAGAATCACTACCTACTCAGGTATACGTGTCCGAGTTTTAAAACGCGGGTATGAGAATGAGTACTATAGTACCATAAACATCCTATTATAATATTTTAAGGGTTTAATTACATTCATTTAATTGAAATAAATAACACAAGAAAAAATGAAAAAGTATCTTAATTAAATAAATAGTATGATATAATATAAATAAGTTGAATTTAGATATTAGAATTTGCTTAGAAAAAAAAATATAAATAAGTTGAATCAATATGTAATTAACATTATTTTACACATACACGAACAAACACCAATTATATGCTTCATTTCTATATATTGTTAACTAATGAATAAGGCCTTATAGCCCTTCAATTCGATTCAAGCCAAAACAATAGTCAAAAAAGGCACTCAAGCTATTTCATAGGTTTTGGTCCAATAGAAAAGCTTTGATGATTGTGGAGCAACGTGGAAAGAGTCGAAAGACTTCAGTATTAAAAAAAAGTATTATCCCAACTTAAGACAAGGTTTCTTTTAATGGAGAAGTAATTAATGTCATGATTCTATAGGAGTAGGACTGATCATTTGCTAAATTATGAGATATGTTAATGAATTAATGGAGGAGTGTCATGTCATTGCAACCGGTTTACCAAAATTAGTTAAGAAAAAGATTGACATGTGGCAATGAAAACCTGAGACTAAGAGAATATAGGGTAAGAAAAGGATTGACGGAAGGGTATGATGAAATGAATTCTATATTCTTTCTAGTCCCTTCCTCATGCTTGCATTTCTTCTTTTTCCTTTTTTGTTGTGTTGTTCTGCACTAGTATTCCAACTTATTTTTGCTAATTGACTTCACCTAATTGTATTAAATCCATATCCTTTAATAACACTACATAATTGCATTCACATTGAACTCTAAATTAGCTATCCAAATTCTTGTTAATTAATTTCCTAATGATCACTAGATATTAGGGATGGCAATGGGTAGGGTTTGGGTAGGGTACTATAGTACCCGTCCCCATACCCGCGTTTTAAAAAAATACCCGGACCCGGACCCATACCCGCGTGAGTAATGATTCTAGTACTCGTACCCTTACCCGTTGGGTACTCAAGTACCCGTACCCGTACCCATTACCCGCATTTTTGTTAACTATAAGAAAATAAATTGATTAGAAAATAAAAAATAATTAAAAAGTAAATGAAAAATAATCCAAAGATCATCCAAGTTTAACCTATAAAACAATTATCATATGTGGAAGTAGATGAGGGATTAAAATAATGGGAGGGGAAATGGAAATTAGTTCATGTTTTTCTATTTTTAGTGTGTAGAAAAAAATTATAACATTTAAATTAATTAAATTAGTAATATATATTAATGTTTTTTGGTGACTATAATATATATTAACATTAATTATTTTTTTGAAAAAATACTAATTAATAATATAAACATATATATATATATAATTAATTATATGTATATAAATTACATTAATTATATATACTATATAAGTGCGGGTATGGGTAGGGTAGGGTACCATAGTACCCATACCCGCACCCATACCCATTTGATGGGTAATTACCCTACCCATTGTGGGTAATTTTTACGGGTACCCTCTGAGTATGAGTCCAATTGCCATCCCTACTAGATATATAGATTGTGGTTCCGTATAGAAAATGGGGTTTTGTTCCTTTTCTTCTAATTTGTGTTGTCTGGTTCAACTTCTGACGTGTTGCAACGCAGCTTGTAATATCAAATTTTTCGAATAGTTTAAGAATTATGTTTTATAAATAAATCACATGTATCCTCTATTAGTTGGAAGTAATTTTGTTCCAACTAGACATAGGACAAATTTGGATGAAACTTTTGTAGAAGTACTTCTAGGTGAAAAAAATAGAATGAATCAATAAAACGTACACCATTTAGAAATACTTTGTATTCTTCTTTATAAGTCACTTTGCAATTATCTCAAGTAACCATTTATTAACATTTTCTTTATTTACCCTTATTAACTTTAATATTTTTTCAATTATTCAATGATAGTGGAATTAATATTAATGATATTAAATAAGGGTAAAATTAGAAAGTTAAACTATTTTTTTAATATTGGACCTTATAAATAGGAACGAAGAGAGTATATAATTTTTAAATTTCTTCCATTTCATCTATATACTTGTTTGTTTGTTTTTTTTTTCTCTTGTAGTAAGAGTGTTTCGGATAAAAAATGGGAAATAGGAGATTGAGATTAAAGGGGTTCATAATCATGGTGAAGCATGGTTACATGGTGGGTGTACGTATTACTATTCATCCAAGTTCTAAGAAAATATAGTTACAAGTATAGGGGATTTCTATTCCCTGATCCCTTGGTTGCCCCCTGGTGCCTTTTATATAGGCTAACTAGACTTGGGGCCCAAGTTAATTTACAGTGGATGCTTATTGATTAAGGAATACAATTAATAAAATTGCGCCTTCTGCTGGTGCAGCTGTCTCCTTTTCCCATATTATGCTTCTGCTGGTTGGCTTTTCTTGGGGGTAGTGGTTTCTCCATTTTAGTATAAAACACTGCCTTCTGACACGTTGTCTGTGCCTGCCACCTGGTTGCTTGTGCTGGCTTCCTTACTGTGACGTGCCAGGGCATTTGTCATCATAATGTATTGTCCTATTTTCCATTGGTTCCCTCTCTTGCTATCATTTGGTTATTTCTTTTGCGTTGATTTTTCTGAAAAACCAATCCATAACATTTGCCTCCTTGCACATACAATATGTAATGTTGTAATGTGCAATTTGTACTGGGATTGGTCTTGTCATGTTTTTCTCTTCGCTGGTTGGGCGTCAATTTTTCCTGCGGCTTTTTCTCTTTGCTTCATCATGGTTCGCTTTGCAGGGTACGGTATGATGGCACACTCGCTTTGTGCCTGCTAGGTGCGCCCTGTGTCTGCTAGGTACGCCCTGTGATCTTCTGTGGGGAGGCGTCTTTCATTCTGCCTCTTGAGTTTTTCTATCCGTGAGCTTCCTATCTTAGTTGATTGAGACGACTAGCCATCTGCACATTTTTGCTCTCCTTTCGTTGAGGTTCCCTTTGATCTTTGTCCCATTTTGGCCTTCTAAGGCGTCTTTTTTGTAAGGTCCAAGAATCCTCCTAGTTGGTTTTAATGACAACAACCTATCAAAATTCTCTTGGAATAATTCTGATTTAAAAGAAATTAATCATTTCACTTAAGTGTATGTCAAGAAGATACAAACAGGTTTCTTAAGAAGATAAGTTAAAGTCCAGAAGATACACTGTCTAAAAGAAGAAGTATCATCCATTTTGGTAAGACACAAAGATTCAAGAAGCAATTCTAAAGGATTCATAGGAAGCCTGGATATATTGAAAGTAAAACAAAGTCACACTGCTCCAAGATTCAAGAAGATTAAGTCACAACATATTAGAAGGAAGATTCACTTTGGTGAATATGGAAATTAACTCTTGATAGCAAGATCCATGACTTCCTAAGTCTTCCAAGGCTATAATCAATGTAAAAACAGGTTTCCAAGTATCCTAAGATGATCTTATATTTCTATAAGAATCAGAAAAAAGATCTGCAAAAGATATTTGATCACAGAGAGTGCTACAGAAGATATGTGGTCACTGAAGTACTGCAAAAGTGCTGTAGAAGATGCAGAATCCACCTATATTTGTTTTTCTCATTTTCTGAGATTGCAGCTGGGTTAAATAAAGTTAAAATAATTTATATCAAAGTATTGGATGCCCTTAGTATGCTTATAGAAGAAAGAACTACAGAAACCGCCAAGTTGGATCTCTGTAGAAGATACACTCCCAGAAGGTATGACTAGTCAAAGATGATAGCTGTATAAAGTTGTGGCTGCTGCAGTGAGAAAATGACAGATCCTAAGGCACAGTTGGGTGTTCAAACTTGTGTCCAACGGCTAGTTGTCTCCATTTTCTATAAAACGGGACATTCCTCTCAAGATTGAACACACCTCTCTCCAGAAGGAACCCGAAAAAGCTCAGATTAAATCTCCTATCTTCTGGAACATTTTCTCTCTCCTCAAATTCATCAGTTTCTGCTTCAGCAAGTTTTTGAGGGGGAGTTGGCTCATTACCTAGCTTCTGCTGTGCTAAATTTGTAATATTTTTTTAGCCTTGTATTTGTTTTATTCTTCTAAATTATCTTGTAAAGTCTCAAAGTGGTGTGCAGGTGCATATTCCTCTTGTGACTAGTGCAGTGTAAGAATTTACAGAGAGGTTTGCTGAGTTCAAGTGATCTCAGTTGAGAAACAGAATCTGCAGAAGGTGTCTACAGAATTCTGGGTGACTGGATCTTCTGCAAAAGGTTCTACAGTGAGTATCTAGTTTGAGAATTGTGTAAGTGAAGTTGAGTTAAGCCTGAAGAGGCTGGAGAAAGAATACTAGTGGTAAGGTTACCCAAGAAAGTTGTAATTTGATTGTTAAGTGAGAAAATCCTACAGGTGTAGGGACTGGACGTAGCCTCAGGTTGGAAGAGGTGAACCAATATAAAATCCTTGTGTGCAATCTTCTCTTCCCTTCTCTCCTTTATTATTGCATGTGCATAAAATTATTTTGAAAAACTAATTAATACCTAAGTAAGTGATACTCATCAAGATTCCATAAAGGGATTTCATCTTTTGCATATTTCATCTGAACTAACATCTATCTTCTGGAAGCTTTTCTTTCAATACTAAGCCAAGATCAATTTGAGCAGACAAAGTATTGAAAGAAATTGTAGAAAATTTTATTCAATCACAATTCAACCCCCTTCTTGTGATTGAAGCTTCAACTTCAATTGGTACCAGAGCTTGCCTCTAGGGTTGAACTCACTTAACAATGAGAGAGGAAAAGATCAAGGGATATGGCAAATCATGGAGCTGCAATGTTCATTCCAGAAGGATCCTCCACAAATAGACCACCAGCATTTGATGGAAAAGACTACTACTATTGGAAGGATAGAATGAAATTATTTCTAGAATCCCAAGACATTGATCTTTGGGATATTATTGAAAAGGGAAATTTCATTCCAGTAGCATGAAGAACAAGAATTCTAGCTCAGCCTAAAGAAGGAGAATCAAAAGTTCAAGAAGAAGCTCCTCAACCTAAAGCAAGAGAAGATTGGACCTCAGAAGATAAGCAGAAGTATCTTCTGAACTCCAAAGCCAAATTCTTTCTTCTCTGTGCATTGAGCAGAGGAGAATATGACAAGGTTGTTGGGTGTTCAACAGCAAAAGAGATATGGGATACACTCAAAATTACCCATGAAGGAACTGATCAAGTCAAAGAGTCAAAAATCAACATTTTGATTCATCAATATGAAATGTTTAGCATGGCTGAACATGAATCCATAGATGAAATGTTCAGCAGATTCACTATCATTATAAATGACTTGAAATCTCTTGGGAAAAGCTACTCAAATCAAGAACAAGTAAGAAAAATTCTTAGAAGTCTTCCAAGAATTTGGAGACCAAAGGTGACAGCAATACAAGAGGCCAAGGATCTTGCTGTTATAAAGCTAGATGAGTTACTTGGCTCATTAAAAGTTCATGAGCAAGAACTCATGGATGAACTACCAAGGAAAGGAAAGTCCATTGCCTTAAAAGCAAGTACCTCCAGAAGAAGTAGTTTAACTTCAACAGAAGTAGATGCTTCTGAAGAAGATGATACATCATCTGAAAATGATGATGAGCTTGCTTTTATTTCCAAAAGAATTTAGAGGCTGATTAGAAGGTAGGGCAGAGGAAAAAAGTTTTTTAACTTCAAGAAGGAAGGACAAAAATCTGAAAATTCCAAAGCACAATCATTTGCTTTGAGTGCAATAAACCGGGACACTTCAAATCAGAATGTCCTCAATTGAAAAGGGACTCAAAAAACCTCCAGAAGAAAAAGGCAATAATGGCTACATGGGATGATTCAGACAGTTCCTCAGAAGAAGATTCTGGAGAAGAAGTAGAAAACTTATGTCTCATGGCTGGAAGTGATGATAAAGATAATGAGGTAATTACTTACAATCCCACTGCATATAGAGAACTCGAAGATGCATTTGAAAATCTATTATCTGATTCTCACACACTAGCTCAAAAATGTGCACTTCTTAAAGAACAACTCATTAAAACTAAAGAAGAAAATGAAAAATTGATAGAAGATAATAACATGTTAATAAAAAACAATCAATGTCTTCAACAATCTCATTTTAAATTATCAGAACAAATAAAACTAATCAAAGACAACTCTGCAAAAGATACAAAGACTGCATCACTGCAGAAAGAAAACTATCTTCTACAGAAGAAAATTGATGAACTGCAAATTGATTTAAGTAAGTTTGTTAATAGTACACATAACCTAAATAAATTAATTGGAAATGGCATAGAATATTCTGATAAAAGTGGAATAGGCTTTAATCAAGATCCATTTACAAAAAATCACAAGACTGTTTTTGTCCCTGCCAAAAGGCAACCTCCCAAATGTTCTTGGTGCAACAGATTTGGACACAACTTCCACAACTGTTACAAAAGAAAAAGGAGTCAGAAGGAAGGTATCTAACCACCCAGGACCCAAGAAGATTTGGGTACCTAAATCTCTACTATCTTCTGATGTAGGAACAAGCAAGACCACTCAAGAGGAAAGAGCAATGGTTCTTTGACAGTGGATGCTCGAAACATATGACTGGGGACAAAAACAAATTCATCCATATGCACTGAATGGAAGGTGGAACAATAACCTTTGGAGACAACAACAAGGCACATATCAAAGGTATTGGAAAGATAGGTATGAACAATTCTACCCAAATTAATAATGTGTATTATGTAAAAGGGTTAAAACATAATCTTCTTAGCATAAGTCAACTCTGTGACAGTGGCTATGAAGTTATGTTCCAACCAACATTTTGTGAAATTAGAGAAGCATCTATTAAGAAGGTTCTGTTCTCTGGGATTAGAAGCAAAAACTTATATAGCACATGCTTAGAAGAACTATCTGATCATACATGTTTTGCTTCATTTGAAAATGACAAATGGACCCGGCATAGGAAAGTTGGTCACCTAAATATGAAAAGCATTTCAAAACTTTCAAAGTTAGACCTAGTTAAAGGTTTACCAAAAATAAAATTTGAAAAGGATAAAATATGTGATGCATGTGTTAAAGGAAAACATACTCAATCAAGTTTTCATCCTAAAAATATAATCACCACCAAAAGAATTTTGGAACTATTACATATTGATTTGTTTTGTCCTACTAAAACACCAAGTCTAGGGGGAAAGAAGTATGGCCTTGTAATAGTAGATGATTGCTCTAGATTCACATGGGTTTTATTTCTCACAACTAAACATGAATCTTTTGATGCTTTCAAGACCTTCTCCAAGAAGATACAAAATGAGAGTAGCCAATTGATAGCTTCAGTAAGAAGTGATCATGGAGGGGAATTTGAAAATAACTCTTTTAAAAGTTTCTTTGATGAAAATGTAATTTCACATAATTTTTCTTGTCCTAGGACTCCACAACACAATGGAGTTGTAGAAAGGAAAAATAGAACTCTCCAAGAGATGGCTAGGACCATATTAAGTGATAGTGGAATTCAAAAATATTTTTGGGCTGAAGCTATATCTACTGCATGCTATACACTTAACAGGGTCTCAATCAGAAGCATTCTGAATAAGACCCCATATGAGATATGGAAAGGAAGAAAACCCAATATTGCATACTTTCATGTCTTTGTTTGTGATTGTTACATTTTAAACAACAAAGAAAATCTTGAGAAATTTGATGCAAAATTTGAAAAAAGGTATTTTTCTTGGGCACTCTATCACATCAAAACCATATAGAGTCTATAACATTAAGAATCAAACCATAGAAGAAAGCATGCATGTTGTTTTCAATTATACTAACCTTTCTTTTCAAGAAACGTATAGAAAGGAATCAGACGATGAAGCAGAACTACTGCAGAAGGAATCTTCTGACAGTAAAAATTCTCCAGAAGATACAACAGAACTAAGAAATCCTACAGAAAGCTCCGCAGAGGATACTTGTGCCCAAAAAGAGGATCTTCCTAAGAGCTGGAAGCTGATCACTAATCACCCTCATGAACAAATCATAGGAAATACTACAGAAGGAGTGAAAACCAGAGCCCAATTAAGAAATGAAAATAACTCAGCCTTCTTATCTCAAATTGAGCCAAAAAATATAAATGAAGTTCTAGAAGATGACTCTTGGATTAAATCCATGAAAGAAGAGCTTGATCAATTTGAGAAGAACAAAATTTGTACTCTTGTTCCTCCTCCAGAAGATCACTCCATAATTGGCACTAAATGGGTCTTCAGGAATAAAATGGATGAAGAAGGTAATGTGATCAGAAACAAAGCAAGGTTAGTAGCTCAAGGGTATAACCAACAAGAAGGTATTGACTTTGATGAAACTTTTGCACTAGTAGCTAGATTATAAGCAATTAGAATTCTTCTTGCATTTGTTGCATATAAAAATTTTAGATTATATCAAATGGATGTTAAAAGTGCTTTTTTAAATGGTTACATAAATGAGGAGGTTTATGTTCATCAACCTCCTGTCTTTGAAAATCCAAAATTTCTAGATCATGTTTTTAAATTAACCAAAGCCTTATATGGATTAAAGCAAGCTCCTAGAGCTTGGTATGAAAGGTTAAGTAGTTTTCTTCTTAACAATAATTTTTCCAGAGGAAAGATTGACACCACTTTGTTTAGGAAAACTCATAAAAAGGATTTATTAATTGTGCAAATTTATGTTGATGATATCATCTTTGGTTCCACAAATATGAAATTGTGCCAAGACTTTTCAGACTAAATGAAAGGAGAATTTGAAATGAGTCTCATGGGAGAACTTAAATATTTTCTTGGGCTACAAATCAAACAAAAAGAATCTGGAATTTTTATTTTTCAAGAAAAATACACCAAGGATCTTCTCAGAAGATACAAAATGGAAGGATCAAAATCCATGGGAACTCCCATGCATCCTTCTACAGTTTTGGATTTAGATGTAAATGGCAAGTCTGTGTCTGAGAAGGAATATAGGGGCATGATAGGATCATTGCTTTATTTAACTGCTAGTAGACCAGATATATTGTTCTCAGTAGGACTTTGTGCTAGATTTCAATCTTCTCCAAAAGAATCTCATGTTGCTGTTGTAAAAAGAATATTTAGATATCTTGTTGGAACTACTGATCTTGGTCTTTGGTACAAGAATGGTACAGACTTTGATCTAACATGATATTGTGATGCTGATTAGCTGGAGATAGATTAGATAGAAAAATCACAAGTGGTGGATGTCAATTTCGTGGAGAAGCACCGATATCTTGGTCTTGTAAAAAGCAACCTACAATAGCTTTATCTACTGCAGAAACGGAATATGTATCTGCTGCAAGTTGCTGCTCTCAAATGTTATGGATAAAGCACCAAATGGAGGACTACTGCTTAAGGTACTAAAAAATTCCTATTTTCTGTGAAAATACCAGTGCCATTAATTTGTCCAAGAATCCTATACAACATTCTAGGTCCAAACATATTGATATAAAGCACCATTTCATAAGGGACCATGTCCAGAAGAATGAGATTGAACTTACATTCATAGAAACTAAACTTCAAGTTGCTGATATCTTCACTAAACCACTTATAGAAGATAGATTTGAATTTATTAGAGATAAGTTGAATATGTGCAGAATGGATTCTTAACTGCAGAAGATATCAATTCATGTTCCAATATTGTAAAAGCCTCAACCTATCTTCTGCAAATCAGAAGAATATATCTTCTGGAACTGCAACTGCAACTTTGTGCCTTCTGAATTAAAAAATGCTTAATTAATACATCTTCTGCGTGTTTCACAAAATTAGAAACAAAAGGTACTGTTGTATTTGTCAGCTTATTCTGCCTCAAGGTACTAGGAAAGATCACTGCTATTCTTTTCTTATAAAAAGAAGTCATTTTTTTATATATATTTGACCCTAAGTCAATCTTGATAGTGACCCTACATACTTAGCCTAGGTCACTGATGACGTTCTGGCAAGCGTACCAAAATATCAGCAGTATAATAGTAAGTAAAAGATATCGTATCCGTAGGGAGCGGTGCACTTCGTATGATTTTAGTGATCGAATTAGCAAATGAGCAACTTATTTTAAGACAATGATTGTGGTGCAGACTAATAAAAGTAAACACTGAACAATAAAATTGAGATGAGATAAAATTACTTGGACTAGGATTGGATTTCGCTTCTTCGCACCCCTCCTGTATGTGAATCTCTCTTTTTAATTATAAACTTATTAATATTTATACCTTAGCTTTTGCTTAATTATATTATCTATAAGGCATCCATTGGTAGCCATTACCCAGGACATTCCCCTATATTACTATAACTAGGCGCCGATCATATTATTTACAGGTATCCATTGGTAGCCATTACCCAGGACAATCTCCTACATAACTATAATTGGGCTATCAGTTTAATCATACTTTCCTATAGAATGCCTATGAAGGGGCTGTCACTCACCAAAACACTTCAATCCTCGGGACAGGACTATATTCCTTTATGATTAAATGAGTACTTTTAGCAATCGGAGGTTAGGTTTCCTATGTCTAGGCTCCCCTAAACTCTAATACTAGCCGGAAATCTCATTCTCGCTGTATCCTGATCACTAGCCTATGACTCCGGCGCACGCGCGGAAGTAATGCATTAAGAACAACATAAAAGTACCGATATAAATTAAAACAGGGATTTATAATTAAAAACAAGAGAATTCACATACACTTGGGGATTGAATCAACTACATCCAATCCTACTGGAGAGCTTAGCTACTCATGGTAGCCATTACAAACCACTGAAGAATCTGTCACCTTCTTCAAATCCTTATGCTTCTATCTTTAATTCTACGCTCCGCTGGGGTCTCGACGACCTACTCTGATCTTTGCAAAAGGTTCTATTTATAGACTAAGGAAAACCTAATCTAAATCTGGAAAAGATCAATCTGTTATTTGAATTTAAAAAGATGATTCACGTGCTGGGTTTCACCTGTGCTAAGCACAGATGAAGCTTGTCTTTCAGTAAGTTGCGCTTCACCTGTGCTAAGCGCAGGTGAAGCGTGAAACACGTTGTAGACTTTCTTCAATTCCTCATTTATCCACTTGATCTCTTTCTTATTTTGCCTTTGCTTGATTGGTTTCCCTTGTTTCCCTTTTTTGACTTGATTTTGTATTTATTTGAGCTTGAATTCAAATTGGGGAAAGTTATCCACAGGATCCTTTGTTTAAATGGCTGCTAATCTTATCTTTATTTTGTCCTCATTTAAACTTCAAATCTGCAAACAATCTCCCCATTTAATGCTATTTTCTCTTCTATTTCAAATCTTCCATAAATCTGCATAAATTAACAGATTTTTAATCAAAATAACATCAAATTCAATTTCAAACCAAATAATTACAATTATCACAATTATTCACAAAAAGGGATTATTTTGGGGCATAAATTAATATTTTAGCCTTGATAAGTGTAATAAAAACATAGGAAAATAACGCCTAATTTACACTTATCAAATACCCCCCAACTTAACTTCTTGCTTATCTTCAAGCAAGATACCTTTTGCAATAAAAAATCAAATCACCCTTGTGTACAATTCTCATAAACAACTATAAAGAAAATTTTCAACATCTCTACACTAGGCAGAAGTCACTTTCCAAATATCAGAAAAAATCAGAATCCAGAGATGTTACCGGTCCTCAACCAGAACAGAACACAATCAACAGTCAAACTTTCTCAAAGGTAGCAATTAAAGCAATAAATGATAAACCAAGGAATTTCACTGATTCTCACCGGTACTGTTTCCCTCAATATTTTCACCACAGTTGAGTAACTAAGATTGATAGCCGTTTCTAGTTCCTACACCCGCTCATGGTCAGTATGGATCAAAAGGTCTTTTCAAGGTTGTAATGAGGCTGAGCTATCAAGGAATCATGGTTTTTCTGGATAATCAATGAACATTTGGAATAGAGAGCATCTTTTGATGTTGCTTGATTTGGAACTTCTCTCCTTCCACCATCTCATTCTTGATTTTTCTCATTTTTGCAGGCCTCTTTCTTTGTTTGAGAATGCACTCTCCCCAACTTATTCAATTTATTCTTTTTTTCTTTTTTTTCTTTTTTTTTTTGATTTTTTTGGGGGAGTGATCTTCTTTTTGCTTTCATGTACCTGCTCTTTGAATTCCTTGAATTTCAATTCACCAACCTTTTCTTCCCATTGTCTTTGCTTGCACCTTGCTCTCTATCCCAAATGTGTAACGGACAAGATATAAATATTAATTATGGCTTGGGTGCACAAGAATAATCATTAAGGCTCAAATGGGTTACCAAAAAATTGGAAAAATTATATCAAGGGTTGGCTTTTTGGCACTGAGCAAATATATTGAAAATAAAAATTGCCTTTGTCACTTCCAAATTTTCCATAAGCAGAATAAGATCCAAAAACTCAATCAATAAAAATTGACAAGCAGCGGTGAAAAACTCTCAATTCAAGTGTTTGGGCTCTCAAACTCACCGGCTTATTGGCTAAATTCCTTGATAAAGCACTTACTGGTTTTAATTAACTACCCTGATAGGTTCTCCTGTGAAGCATCCTACTACTAACTGATT
Organism: Sesbania bispinosa; assembly: GCA_026901365.1. Lineage (NCBI taxonomy): Eukaryota > Viridiplantae > Streptophyta > Magnoliopsida > Fabales > Fabaceae > Sesbania > Sesbania bispinosa. Next base: position 202,443 of record QLOH01000717.1, on the reverse strand, counting down.
ATGAAATTAATCACAAGACCGTTTCTTCTTTCCTAACCTGGTTAGTTAAACTGCCTAGTTCATAAATTTTTGAAAAATTTTCCTTTACTTTCCTAATTCTTAAATCTAAAAATTTTGAAAATTCCTAAAAATTTTAAAAAGCCTAAAAAAATCCTAAAATAAAAAGAAGTGCAAAACAAAATCCTAATTAACTAAAAAAATTCTATAAAATAAGAGAAAATAAAAGAAAGAAAAACAAGATAAAAGAATAATTAACTAAAAAAATTCTATAAAATAAGAGAAAATAAAAGAAAGAAAAATAAAATAAAAGGAAGAAAAACACCAGTATCAATTTTCATCCTCTGTATCCTGTAGGTCCTTGTCCTTTTCTCCAGCTGCTGCTGCTTCACCTCCCCTGGAAGAATAGGCCTGTCCCCAAGCCACTGCTAGAATATCCGGAACTCTTCAAACAACATGCTTGGGTATGAGTCTGGTAACTCTTGATTGATTTCGGGTCAACTGGTCTTTTCAACATAAAGTTGCATGATTTAAGACCTTTATACTTTGCAGCAGCCTGTGCACTCTTGATTCTCATACAATGCCTTCTCCTCGTGAGCTAAAGCCACGGGAAAGACCAACAATTTAATCCTAGGCATCTGAAAAGTCAGATAACAACAATCAGTTGTTGAAAACGTGATTATTTTAATGATGCCTTACTGCAAACACCAATTCATGAAGAACATGGAAGCCTATCATTAACCAATTTTCATGCTTTCCAAAGAATCAATCTCTTCACAACAAAATTTCATTGCACTTGGTAATGACTTCCAAAAAATATACTCATTTGTTTTGCAAGCATTCAATCTATCCATGGAAAGTAAAGGTTTAAAATTTTTGAAAGAAACAGAGCATAACACATTCAAATTCAATATCTCACAAAACAAAGACCATTCCAATCAAGCAAATTGTTCTTCATGTATCCACATAGCCAAAATCACATTCAAGATAGCAATAATCAACAATATTCACAGTCCTAAGGTTGCTACCCTAAAGTGTAAATCATAAAAATAGAGTAAATGAAGATTTCAATTGGTAAAAATTAAATAAAATGAAATTTGAAAGTTTCAAAATTGATGGAGGTTTGTGAGTGGAAAAAGTGAAAAGAAAAGCTCAGGAAGTAGAGAAACAGTACATTAGAGAACAAACGATTTTTTTAAAATTTCGTACTGTTGCGCTTCACCTGCGCTCAACGCAAAAAACAGTGACTAAAATTGCAATTTTGCGCTTCTCCTGCGCTTAGCGCAAGTGAAGCGCAGAAAACAGAATGAGAATTTGCAATTTTCAATCACGTTTTCTGCTACTTCCTATTGTTTTAAAAATTTTATTTTTCACAACTTATTCCAATCAACTTTGAAAGTTTCCTAAATCCTAAAGAAAATGAAAAATCCTAATTAACAAACAAGAAAATAAAACACAAATAATTAAAACTTAAAAATCTCTGGGTTGCCTCCCAGAAAGCGCTTGTTTAACGTCTGATAGCTTGACGCCTGCTCTGTCAAGGTGGCTGAAACTGAAATCTTTTGATGAGCTTGTGAGTTGCACCTTTCCTTTCTCTGGCCCAAAAACCTCCCCATAATCTTGCCTTGGAGCAACCTGTAGTGTGAAATGACTTTGACCATTTAGGCTTCTTTCTGGAATTAGACCATGCCTCTGACTCCCTTGGCTTGACTTTTCTTTCTTTTCTTTATTTTCTTGCTCTTATGTGCATGAGTCTTCTTTTCCTGAAGCTTAGATGATTCACAGTTGATTGCTCTCAAATTCTTTGCTTCACAGGGGTCTTTGATATGGAACACACCTGACCACTTGATCTTCAATTTGGCTCTAGGCTCTGAATTTGATTCTAGCTTGACTTTTCTTCTCTTTGCCCTGCTCTGGTCAGTGTGATTACCGGCCTTTCTTTTGTGAGGTCTGGAAGGATTATCATTTGCACCATGCCTTTCTTGATCTTCCTTTGAAGGACTAGTTGGATAAGGCAAGGTCTTTGATCTTGATACCACTTCCCTTCCTTCCTCGGGCTTTGATTCACCATCTCCCTGTTCACTCTTTTTCTCATTTTCTTGATCTCTTTCATCATGTACACCCCCATATGTGTTGTTCTCTTTCTCCCTTTCACAGTCAATCTCTTCTTCAAGCACCATCTTTTCTGTTTCATCTTCTCTTTCTTCTTCTACTTCTGCTCCACCTTCTTCATCAGCCAGATTGTCATTGATTTCCTCCCCTATCAGCTGAACAATGTCATCGCACTGCTCTTCGGGGTTGGGTAGTGCATTTGCTGAGATTTGTTCTTTCCAACAGTTGATCTTATTTTCTATCTCATCTAGTACGAGGTCAGCGGTCAGTCCTGCTTTTTCACAATACAGCTGAAATTGTATAAATTCTTCCCACTTTTCTTCAATAAAATCGTCCCTATCTGAATGGCTTGCTGAGATTTGTTCTGATTGTTGGTTGGCTCTTGTTTCTTTTAATTGCTCCAACAGGGCGTTAGTGTTTCTTCTTCGCTCTTCGCTCTCTTTGGTTCTTTGACTGTCATTCATATCTTGTATGAGTCTATCGAGCTTCTCCTCAATTCTTGATCTTATGTTATGTATTGCAGTATCTGCCCTGAGTTCGTCTTCAACGGTTTGCTTATAGGATGAAACAACATCTTGTTGCCACCCAAAATTTTGATTCTGGTAACTTCTCCAATCCTGTGAAAAATTGTTAGAATAATTGTTGTAATTAGAGAAGTTACCTTGAATTGGTGCATGGGAGAAATATTTTGGCTCTTGCTGTCTAACATAATCTCCAAGGGTTCTTCTTGGTGGATTTTGATAATCTCCAAGTGTTCTTCTTGGTGGATTTTGCCATTCAGAAGCCATTAAACATTTACTTCACTTGGGGTGGTTGAACAGAGAGTGTTGACATTGTCTCCTTAAGCCTAGCCTTGCCCCTTTTTCTGTTACCTGTCCTCTCAAGGATCTCAAACAAACGTTAGCTCAGGAGAGAGGAACAAAAATTATTATCTTTTTTTTAATAATATTTTTTATTTATTGTTTTTAATAATTTTTTTTAAATTTTTTTTAAAACAACGAAAATAATAAAATAAAAATCTTAATTTTTTTAAATCCTAAAAAAAAAATCCTAAAATCCTAAGATAAAACTTGATAATTCGACCTCCCAAAGTTATACAAATTGAAACACCGCTCCCCGGCAACGGCGCCAAAAATACTTGAAGACGTTCTGGCAGGCGTACCAAAATATCAGCAGTATAATAGTAAGTAAAAGATATCGTATCCGCAGGGAGCAGTTCACTTCGTTTGATTTGATTTTAGTGATCGAATTAGCAAATGAGCAATTGCTTTTAAGAAAATGATTGTGGTGTAGACTAATAAAAGTAAACACTGAACAATAAAATTGAGATGAGATAGAATTACTTGGACTAGGATTGGATTTCGCTTCTTCGCACCCCTCCTGTATGTGAATCTCTCTCTTTAATTATAAACTTATTAATATTTATACCTTAGCTTTTGCTTAATTATATTATCTATAAGGCATCCATTGGTAGCCATTACCCAGGACATTCCCCTATATTACTATAACTAGGCGCCGATCATATTATTTACAGGTATCCATTGGTAGCCATTACCCAAGACAATCTCCTACATAACTATAATTGGGCTATCAGTTTAATCATACTTTCCTATAGAATGCCTATGAAAGGGCTGTCACTCACCAAAACACTTCAATCCTCGGAACAGAACTATATTCCTTTATGATTAAATGAGTACTTTTAGCAATCGGAGGTTAGGTTTCCTATGTCTAGGCTCCCCTAAACTCTAATACTAGTCGGAAATCTCATTCTCATTGTATCCTGATCACTAGCCTATGACTCCGGCGCACGCACGGAAGTAATGCATTAAGAACAGCATAAAAGTATCGATATAAATATACATAGGGATTTATAATTAAAAACAAGAGAATTCACATACACTTGGGGATTAAATCCACTACATCCAATCCTACTGGAGAGCTTAGCTACTCATGGTAGCCATTACAAACCACTGAAGAATCTGTCACCTTCTTCAAATCCTTATGCTTCTATCCTCAATTCTACGCTCCGCTAGGGTCTCGACAACCTACTCTGATCTTTGCAAAAGGTTTTATTTATAGACTAAGGAAAACCTAATCTAAATCTGGAAAAGATCAATCTGTTATTTGAATTTAAAAAGCTGATTCGCGTGCTGGGCTTCACCTGTGCTAAGCACAGATGAAGCTTGTCTTTCAGTAAGTTGCGCTTCACCTGCGATAAGCGCAGATGAAGCGTGAAACACGATGTAGACTTTCTTCAATTCCTCATTTATCCACTTGATCTCTTTCTGATTTTGCCTTTGCTTGATTGGTTTCCCTTGTTTCCCTTTTTTGGCTTGATTTTGTATTTATTTGAGCTTGAATTCAAATTGGGGAAAGTTATCCACAGGATCCTTTGTTTAAATGGCTGCTGATCTTATCTTTATTTTGTCCTCATTTAAACTTCAAATCTGCAAACAATCTCCCCATTTAATGCTATTTTCTCTTCTATTTCAAATCTTCCATAAATCTGCATAAATTAACAGATTTCTAATCAACATAGCATCAAATTCAATTTCAAACCAAATAATTACAATTATCACAATTATTCACAAAAAGGGATTATTTTGGGGCATAAATTAATATTTTAGCCTTGATAAGTGTAATAAAACATAGGAAAATAACGCCTAATTTACACTTATCAGTCACTTGATTAGAAAAGGAAAAGATCCCTTTTGTCGCATTTAGCAATAAAGCTAGGAAGTTATACAAATGGGGAATTAAATAATCTGACCGTTGCAGCAAACTACCAAGCACGAAAAGCTTTCCTCTTTCTCTCTCCTATTCTCTCTCTATCAAACGGCTAGTTGGAACTTTCTTCTAGGATCTCTTATAGCTGAAAACAGATTTATTTCCCTCACTCTACTCCTTCCCACTCTCTGCACATCATCTTGCAAAAATCAATCTCCACTGAGTCACTTGCAAATTAACTATCCCCGTTCTGAGCATTCTCTGTAAAACAAAGCAAGTCAAGATGAGGATCAAGTCAATTGCTAACAAGAAAAACGCTTCCTCTCCAAGAGCTTCAGATTGCTTTTACAATAGTCGCGAATAGGAAGAAGAGGGTGGAAATCAAATAATTCCTTATTCAGAAGTTCTTGAGGTAAACCCTCTGAGAGAAGAGCAGCTCCTGTTAACCCTGAAATTCCACCTTCCTCAGCTCCCTCTACTTCTAAACCTCCTCCTACTGGAACAACTCTTACCCCAGTTGAGCCACCACCTGCTTCATCTCCTTCTTCCTCAAATGTCCCAGCTTCTGAGATTCCAGTTGTACATGTTAGAAGGTCCGATAGACTAAAGACCAACTTCCACACCATTGGGAATGATCCCAATAACCCCATAGGCATTGATTCACCACATTCCAAACCTTAATCAAATTCTCCCATTTCAAACCCCAGCAAAAGCTCTCACAGCTGCAAAGAAATGGAATCCAGTGAGTCTCAAAGTGAGAGCAAGGATGAAAGTGATCCTTCTGAAGAATCAGAAGAAACCAATTTGGACCTATTTCAAGATAAAGAGATGCCCAAAGTCTTCACTGAAAAATGGGAGTGGAAAAATGTCATTCCTGGAAGAGTGTTTCTGCTAAGAGAAATTAAAAGAGGAGGATGGGATGTAGGTCATTTCATCCAGAAGCAAGGTTGGGGAGACTACTTGCTCATTAGAGAACCAATCTATCCAAGATTGATGAAAACATTCTTTGTTTCTGCTAGCAGCTATAGGAGTGATGGGAACTCATTGATAGCTGAAATCAAAGGATCAACTATAGTCCTGACTGCAGGAATTATAAAAGAAATCTTGAACCTTCCTACCTGTGACAATGAGTTGTATGAAGACAACTATTATGCTTCTGCAAGCATTACCAAAGAAGAAGTTACAAAGAAGGTATTAAGTCAATCTGGCTCACCCTTAACTTCCAGTAAGCTAATCCCTATCTGCAGATTGTTCCATAAAATCTGGTGTTACTCCATCTTTCCAAGAGCTGGTACTCTAGAAAGAGTTACAGACCAAGACCTATTGGTTCTGCACCACCTTCTAACAGGAAAACCCCTTTCTTTGTCCTACCTTATCCTCAGAAGCATGATCTATTCTGCAAATCCACAAAGAGCCTATGCAAGCCTTCCTTATGGGATGATTATGACCAAAATCTTCAAGTTTTTACAATGTGTCTCTTGATGGAGAAGAAAGCTTAGACACATGCACCTTCTTTGACAAAAGCAATGTGAGAAAAATGAAAATTGAGCATCCCATTCCTTCTGAAATCTTCTCCAGCAGCAGTGATGTTGATGAATCCTCAGAAGAAGCTAAGGTTCCTAGGAAAAAGAAGAAGAAAGAAGCTCTTAAGACCTTCTCTAGAAAAAGAAAAGGAATAGCTATATCTTTTGGAGAAGGAGAACCTAGCAAAATGCAGAAGACATCTTCTTCATGATCAATCTCCTGCACATACTGAAACAGCCCAAGAAGTTGGTCAAGAAGAAGATGAGACTGCTATAGGAGAGATGCAGAAGGAAGAAAATCAATCAGCTTCTTCTGCCGGTACCTTTGGAATAGATTTGGTAAACCAATTTCTTGCTTCTCTTATCCTTGACTCTACTATTCCTATAGTTGCTCCATTAAGAGATAATATTCCTGTTGTATCAACTCATCTATCCTCTATGGAGACCTTTCTTCAGAAGCTAAGTACAGAAAGGGAGGAGATTCCTTCTTCTGAACCTATGCATAAGGATGAAGTTGTTGAAACAGAACCTGTTGCACACTCTGATAATCCTGAACCCTCCAATTCCCTTGAAAGACAAGTCAGGAAGATAAAGGCTGATATGAAAAAATTGTTCTCCAATGTGAACACTTTGCAGAACTCTGTGAATGAGATGATTGGGAGATTTACTCAACATCAATTTTGGTTCAACACTTTTGTGCTTCCTGCCATTGCACCACAGGCTCCTCCAATGCCTTTTGCACCTTTTCAGCCTCCTCAGAACATCCTTCAGCCCACTACTTCATCATCCTCTGATCACTCCTCTCCTTCCAAATAGAAGATCATGCTTCTGCTTCTCCTTAGGCTTAAATTTGTCTTTTTTGATTGATGACAAAGGGGGAGAAGTAGTATAGTAGTACATTGTTTGTTAGGAATCAATATGAGGATTAGTATTTTGTTTATGGTTGTTTTGAATGAAATGTTTAGAAATCATTTACTGAATGTATGGAATGAATGATGTATTTTGCTGACTAGTGTTAATGATCTTGCTTAGTCAAAAATCCTCTCAAATAACATCATAAATTTAGGGGGAACCTTATATGAACTGTTTATTGATAAAAAATAATAATCATAAGAAGGTAAATTTTGATGGGTTGTCATCATCAAAAAAGGGGAGATTGTAAGGTCCAAGAATCCTCCTAGTTGGTTTTAATGACAACAACCTATCAAAATTCTCTTGGAATAATTCTGATTTAAAAGAAACTAATCATTTCACTTAAGTGTATGTCAAGAAGATACAGACAGGTTTCTTAAAAAGATAAGTTGAAGTCCAGAAGATACACTGTCTAAAAGAAGAAGTATCATCCTTTTTGGTAAGACAAAAAGATTCAAGAAGCAATTCTAAAGGATTCATAGGAAGCCTGGATATATTGAAAGTAAAACAAAGTCAGACTGCTCCAAGATTCAAGAAGATTAAGTCACAACATATTAGAAGGAAGATTCACTTTGGTGAATATGGAAAATTAACTCTTGATAGCAAGATCCATGACTTCCTAAGTCTTCCAAGGCCATGATCAATGTAAAAACAGGTTTCCAAGTATCCTAAGATGATCTTATATTTCTATAAGAATCAGAAAAAAGATCTGCAGAAGATATTTGCTAACAGAGAGGGCTACAGAAGATATATGGTCACTGAAGTACTGCAAAAGTACTGCAGAAGATGCAGAATCCACCTATATTTGTTTTTCTCATTTTCTAGGGTTGCAACTGGGTTAAATGAAGTTAAAATAATTTATATCAAAGTATTGGATGCCCGTAGTATGCTTACAGAATAAAGAACTACAAAAACCACCAAGTTTGATCTCTGCAGAAGATACACTCCCAGAAGGTATGACTGGTCAAAGATGACAGTTGTATAAAGTTGTGGCTGCTGTAGTGAGAAAATGACAGATCCTAAGGCACAATTGGGTGTTCAAACTTGTGTCCAATGGCTAGTTGTCTCCATTTGCTATAAAACGGGACATTCCTCTCAAGATTGAACACACCTCTCTCCAGAAGGAACCCGAAAAAGCTCAGATTAAATCTCTTATCTTCTGGAACATTTTCTCTCTCCTCTAATTCATCAGTTTCTTCTTGAGCAAGTTATTGAGGGGGAGTTGGCTCATTACCTAGCTTCTGCTGTGCTAAATTTGTAATATTTTTTAGCCTTGTATTTGTTTTATTCTTCTAAATCATCTTGTAAAGTCTCAAAGGGGTGTGCAAGTTCATATTCCTCTTGTGACTAGTGCAGTGTAAGAATTTACAGAGAGGTTTGCTGAGTTCAAGTGATCTCAGTTGAGAAACAGTATCTGCAGAAGGTGTCTGCAGAATTTTGGGTAACTGGATCTTCTGCAGAAGGTTCTACAGTGAATATCTAGTTTGAGAATTGTGTAAGTGAAGTTGAGTTAAGCCTGAAGAGGCTAGAGAAAGAATACTAGTGGTAAGGTTACCCAAGAAAGTTGTAATTTGATTGTTAAGTGAGAAAATCCTACAGATGTAGGGACTGGACGTAGCCTCAGGTTGGAAGAGGTGAACCGGTATAAAATCCTTGTGTGCAATCTTCTCTTCCCTTCTCTCCTTTATTATTGGATGTGCATAAAATTATTTTGAAAAACTAATTAATACCTGAGTAAGTGATACTCATCAAGATTCCATAAAGGGATTTCATCTTTTGCATATTTCATCTGAACTAACATCTATCTTCTGGAAGCTTGTCTTTCAATACTAAGCCAAGATCAATTTGAGCAAACAAAGCATTGAAAGAAATTGCAGAAAATTTTATTCAATCACAATTCTACCCCCCTTCTTGTGATTGAAGCTTCAACTTCATTTTTAGATTGGGACCATGGCATTTGCCCCCTTGCACTTGGGAGGCGGTTGCTTCTTTCAAGGCGCAAGAGTTTCATGTTCGTCATCACATCTTCAGTGTACTTATTCTTCTTTCATTTAGTCATTTAAAGATATTGGCTTTCACTATCTATAACCTGCTTTCAAATCATTCTCAACAGGGTGATGTTAAGCATCATAATTCAAGTATGAGTTAGCAGTCAAACCTGAATTTTTACCTATGAACGGAGCTGATCATTTTATCTCTTTGGTGCTTGGGATAATTTAACCACCGGAGAGCGACAATATAAAATAAGTATCTCAAGTTGCGAAGGTATGGGATTTCATATTCATGTTGATCCTGATTCCTTGGCTGCCCCCTGGTGCTTTTGGAGCCCAAGTTTATCAGTATGCCTATGTTAGTCAAACATGCTTCTCGGTCATTCATATCATTTTTTACTAGTATTTTGGTTTTTTCCATTCCTTTTCAATAAATCCCTTGTTTGCAAAGTTGTTAAGATCAATATATTAATGAAGAATGTTCGTAGAAGTACGTTGTCCGTGCGTGCAGTATGAGAATGGCTAGAGCATTATAATAATCAAGGCTTTTAAAGGTACCTTCAGAAGACACCCTCTAGACGGAGTGAGTTTTGTTATAGTAGATGCGAAATTCTTTTGAGAAATGTGCTTTGTTTCAAAAGTTCTTTACCTTAAGATTGATGATTGTCATCGCTGGGTACATAGGACATTGGTTGTGGTAGCTATGCCTTTATCTGCCCAGTACATAAAATTCATTGTGTGCGCTTTTTAAGTCGCGCAGTGGCTTATTTGGAGCGTTAATGCCAATTATAATTTTTCGCTGCTCTTGAAGTTCGGAGCAAGATAACCGAAGCTAAGAAAGCTAAAAATTGATCAAGAGAATGTTATCTCTTCATGAGTCACAATCGCTAGTCAGAAAAATATTGAAAACGTTCTAGCAACGCTGAACATTTCTTTTTTGAATCCTTTGTTAAAGACAAGGCTTTGCATATATGGACCCTCACGTTTTGCATGATTTTTGGGTATTTCAATTAGGAGAGACATACACTTTCCACTTTTATAGTTTCTTAAGGTGTATTCTGTCAATAACTTTGAAGCTGGTAGTTTTGTATATGCTTTTTCTGTCTACAAAAGGCCTTTTAATGCCTTTCATATCTTTGCTTTTCTAAGCATCTTGCTAATTGCGACAAGTATCATATAGTGCGCTTATTATGGTTTATATATATGTTTTTTAGGCGTGCTAGGTTCTAAGTGTCCTTGAGGAGGGTACGCCTTTAACCCCTCATAAGTTGTTCACTTAGACCCGCATTATGGCTAGGCGTGCTAGATTTAAGCGTTCTTGAGGAGAGTACGCCCGCAAACCTCCCCTAAGTTATTCGCTTAAATCTGCAATGTAGCTAGGCGTGCTAGGTCCTAAGCATCCTTGAGGAGAGTTCCCACAATTCTCTCCTAAATTATTCTCTTAGACCCGCATTATGGCTAGGCGTGCTAGATTTTAAGCGTTCTTGAGGAGAGTACGCCCACAAATCTACCCTAAGTTAATTGCTTAAATCCGCAATGTAGCTAGGCTTGCTAGGTCCTAAGCGTCCTTGAGGAGAGTGCCCGCAATTCTCTCCTAAGTTATTTGCTTAGGCCCGCAATGTTGGAGTGAACTCTTTTCACCATATTATACTTGAATTTTGTTCCCTGAGCGAACTCTTTATGCTCAACTTTTCACACATATGTATATATGTATTTTACTGTTGGGATTTGCCATTCATTTAGGCGTGTAATCTTTTTCAAGGATGCATGGTTATGCTTAACAGTTTTACTCAAGTCAATATATGAGTTTGATGTATCAATTCATTTGTTTAGAAATGCAAAGTATTCGTGTTTGCAATCGCCTATCGTTTTCTCTCTTTATGCAATATGCCTTTTTCAGTGACGCGCTTAATGATTCAGCGTAGTTTTTTAGTTTAGCTTTCTAACCTGGGATGGTCGCTTTCAACCTTTGCTTGCTTGCGACACTTTGTACAGGGCGTGTTTTTCACTCGTCCAGCTTATCTTGACTCGGTGTTATGCCTCTTGTATTCTACCGCACCGCGTGTTTTGTTTAGCCATTCCATCGGATCTTCTTCTTTGGTGGGGCCTTTTTTGTATATATGTTGAATATCATGGCTAGTTGCCCTTTATCTGGAATGGTCGCCTTTCTTTTGCGGGCGTTCTGCTTCTTTGAGTGTGTGAAATTTTAAGACGCTGAGGTCGTTCAACGTGACTGGAGCGGCAACATCTTGTCTCTCTAGGCAGCGTCTCACGGTTCTTTCGTGACTTGTGGGTCGTCTTTTAGATTTATTTATTTTTTTATAATGGTGGAGAGGTCATTCCTTGAACTTCATGCTCTCCAGGTGCGTTGCTCTTGCTGCGTCAACCTCGGCTTCCTTTATTCATTTTTTCACGCTAAGGATTTTGGGTCTACTAGGGACACTCTATCAGGCGTCTCCCAAGTTTCTTCCTCTTCTTTCTTTTTCTTCTTTTCTTTTCTTTTTTTGAGCCCAACCCTCTGAGCCTTATGAAGTCTCCTTCAAAGTCTTGCCACCCATGGCATTCAACGTCCTTGTATTGAGGCGCTTCCCTATTTGGACCTTGTTTCTTGACATACTGATGAGTAACCTTTGTCGCACCGATTCCTACGCCTTGGATTTCCACGCCTTCATCCTGCTTCTCCCTTGGATCTGTTTCCTGAGGTTCCCCTCTTCCTCCTTTCTTTTGTGCGCAGTTCATTCTCTGCCCCCAGCTGGAGGGCGTATTACTGCTTCTTTCGTTATTTGGATGTCTTCCTCCATGACCAATTGCGTTTTTTTTAATCTATGCTCCTTCACTTATTGCAACCATGCTTCCCCAGTGGAGTCGCCAAATGTTTCGAATAAAAAATGGGAAATAGGAGATTGAGATTAAAGGTTTCATAATCATGGTGAAGCATGGCTACATGGTGGGTGTGTTACTATTCATCTCAAGTTCTAAGAAAATATAGTTACAAGTATAGGGGATTTCTATTCCCTAACTGTAACATCTCACAAATTAGAGTTTCTAAAAATTCATTAGATTAAAAATAGAGGTTTATGTGTTAGTAATTAAGGGAAGGAAGTTTAAGAAATTAGAAGACAAAATTCAGGTTTAAAACCAAGTTTCAGGGGATTCGCTCAAGCGAATCCATATTCGCTCAAGCGAATTATGCAGAGAAATTTTGAAATGAAGTTTTTGCGATTTTCGCTCAAGCGAAAATCGTCCAGAGAGGGTACTTTTTTTGGGTCATTTTCGCTCAAGTGAATTTGATTCGCTTCAGCGAAAATCCACTTGAAGTCCCAAATTTCAGTTCAGAAACAGAATTTCTCATTTCTCTTCTCCTTCTACTTAAACCTAGAGAGAGAGGCTTTGGAATTCTAGAGAGAGGAAGTGTAGATTGAAGCTTGGGAAAGGAAATTGAAGCAAGGATTTGTCAAGTGATCCACCTTTCTCTACTTTTCTTCTTTGGAATTTCAAGATTATGTGAGTATAACTCACAAACCTTCACATTTCAATTTCTTTGACTCTATGCATGAACCCTATCCCTTTGATTTCCCTTTCTTATGCTTATGAATGTTGAATTAGTGGTAATTGTATGATGATTTATGTGACTAAGTGTAAAAGCATGTTATTTTGATATTAGGAACCTTAGGTTACGAGGTTTGCGAAATTTACGAAACTTACGAAATTGCGAAATATATTGTTTATCAGTTATCAGTTCATTGATTATAAGCCGGTTTCGACCGTGAGTTAAATAAGCCGGACTTTGCGCTGTGAGTTAAGAAAAGTGAATATTTATGTGAAAACTTGGCTTCGGTCTAGTAATGGGTGGGATACGTCCCCGGGAAAGATGTTTCCCATAGTCTGAGCTCAGTTCTAACTCTAGTTTAAGTGATAAGATCATGCCTGTTGGGCACAGCAGTGAGTTGCATCATAAATTGCATTTACTTTGAATTGATTTTAATGAATAAGTTTATGCCATAACTGTTATATAATGTTAATTGCATTCACTTGAAGTTGCTATATAGTTATTCTAAGTATAAGTACATGTATTGTTATAATGAGCTATTGAGTTATGAGCTTCATGTTAATGTGTATTATGTGATGCATCTCATATAATTGATCCCCACACTGCATTTGCATAGTTGTACTTGCTGAGACTTTAGTCTCACCCCACGTTTCGGGGATCTTCTTTAGTTATGCAGGAAACCTTAGGAGCTATTAAAGCAAGAAGGAGGAATTGTGGAACTGAGTTTCTTTAGAATTTGAAGTTTAAGTATTAGAAGTAAATTCGGTTGTAATTAATAAAAGATTAGTCACTGATGTATATTGTATAAGTATAATTTTTTGAGTTGGCCACTGAGGCCTAGTTCTAATGTTATGATATGTATGATATTGAACTGTACTGGTTTTGCTGATTTTCAGGTTAAGCTGGATTTGGTAATTATCTGGTTTTTAGGGGAGACTTTGCCGGATTTCCGGTATAAGTTCATTGAATCACATTTCTCTAAGTGTGAATTCTTCCCTAAACTTAAGTAGGTTTCATACTTATTTAAGGTCTTTGATGTTTGTTTTGCTTTGGCTTAAGCTCATCGTTGGAAGGTTTACGCAAATGTATGACGATATTGGAAATAGAACGAAATAATTTTAGAATTTCAGGAATAGTGTCTCCAACGGGCATTATTTATGAATTGGGAATTTATGACGTTACATTTTGGTATCAGAGCAGTTCAATCCAATTGGATTGTGGTTAGGTTAGTTGCCCGTGACTTACTATGATCTCAAAGTACACGTACTCATTATAGGGACTGATCACTCCTATAGTGTGTGCGATGTACATGGAGATTATGGTTAGTTATGTGAGTAGGATACCTTGGTCAGGAAGTTAGGACATTTCCTTAATAAGATTAGAGCCACCTATCTTGTATTAGAAAGAGAGTAACCTAGGTTTATTCCTAAGAACGGTATCCTCACCCTAGAAGCTTTATAGAATGTGACCCTGAAGCTCTAAGTGGACATTAGGCACCCTGAGTAAGTTAGTTAAGATAGATTCATCATTTTCTGGAGGATGGTTGTTGATTGACTTATGATGTAGTTTTGATTGTGTAACTGTATGATTTGAATATGCTGTGTAACTTGCTATCAGTTTGTGGCATTAGTTTGTATGAGTAATTGTATGACATATTGTGTTAGAGTGTAAGTGCTTATTAGGTAGTAAATCATATAATCAAAGTTTCCTTAGATGCAAACACTTGTTAAGGTCACACTAGAGGGAATATGGAAATGTTAGTCTAGATTAGGATAGTTATCCTACTTAGAGTGAACCAGAGTTCACTTAGGCACGCGGGAGGAATAGGAACTATTGGAAGGATGTTAGGGAGGGCCTGAAGCCTTAATGGGGGTAGCTTTATATATAGTAAGGACATGGGAAGCCACAGAGGGAACTCTTTTGTTTCCTTCAGATCCTAATAGGTAAGTTATCTAACCAAATTAGTTAAGTATATTAGAATGGAGTGAGTAGTGTGAGAACCTGTTAGAGAAACCAATCTATGATCTTGAGAGAGAGGTACTAGTTCCATGGAAGGGAGTTTGAGTCTAGTTTTCAGTCGTTTTCTTCCATTCTGCATCTCTGTTTATTTTGTTGGTATGATTGAATGCACGTGTGTCTGTTCCTTATTTTTTTCATTTCATTTGTTGTTATGTTCACTTGAAGTGTTAGATTAGAATAAAGGAATGCAAGGAGGACTCGTGTGGCAAATTTTGAGGACAAAATTTCTTTTAAGGGGGGGGTAGAATGTAACATCCCACAAATTAGAGTTTCTAATAATTCATTAGATTAAAAATAGAGGTTTATGTGTTAGTAATTAAGGGAAGGAAGTTTAAGAAATTAGAAGACAAGATTCAGGTTTAAAACCAAGTTTCAGGGGATTCGCTCAAGCGAATTATGCAGAGAAATTTTGAAATGAAGTTTCTGCGATTTTCGCTCAAGCGAATGTGATTTCGCTCAAGCGAAAACCGTCCAGAGAGGGTACTTTTTTTGGGTCATTTTCGCTCAAGCGAATTTGATTCGCTTAAGCGAAAATCCATTTAAAGTCCCAAATTTCAGTTCAGAAACAGAATTTCTCATTTCTCTTCTCCTTCTACTTAAACCTAGAGAGAGAGGCTTTGGAATTCTAGAGAGAGGAAGTGTAGATTGAAGCTTGGGAAAGGAAACTGAAGCAAGGATTTATCAAGTGATCCACCCTTCTCTACTTTTTTCTTTGGAATTTCAAGATTATGTGAGTATAACTCACAAACCTTCACATTTCAATTTCTTTGACTCTATGCATGAACCCTATCCCTTTGATTTCCCTTTCTTATGCTTATGAATGTTGAATTAGTGGTAATTGTATGATTGATTTATGTGACTAAGTGTAAAAGCATGTTATTTTGATATTAGGAACCTTAGGTTACGAGGTTTGCGAAATTTACGAAACTTATGAAATTGCGAAATATATTGTTTACCAGTTATCAGTTCATTGATTATAAGCCGGTTTCGACCGTGAGTTAAATAAGCCGGACTTCGCGCTGTGAGTTAAGAAAAGTGAATAATTATGTGAAAACTTGGCTTCGGTCTAGTAATGGGTGGGATACGTCCCCGGGAAAGACGTTTCCCGTAGTCTGAGCTCAGTTCTAACTCTAGTTTAAGTGATAAGATCATGCCTGCTGGGCACAGCAGTGAGTTGCATTATAAATTGCATTTACTTTGAATTGATTTTAATGAATAAGTTTATGCCATAACTGTTATATAATGTTAATTGCATTCACTTGAAGTTGCTATATAGTTATTCTAAGTATAAGTACATGTATTCTTATAATGAGCTATTGAGTTATGAGCTTCATGTTAATGTGTATTATGTGATGCATCTCATATAATTGATCCCCACACTGCATTTGCATAGTTGTACTTGCTGAGACTTTAGTCTCACCCCACGTTTCGGGGATCTTCTTTAGTTGTGCAGGAAACCTTAGGAGCTATTAAAGCAAGAAGGAGGAATTATGGAACTGAGTTTCTTTAGAATTTGAAGTTTAAGTATTAGAAGTAAATTCGGTTGTAATTAATAAAAGATTAGTCACTGATGTATATTGTATAAGTATAATTATTTCTGAGTTGGCCACTGAGGCCTAGTTCTAATGTTATGATATGTATGATATTGAACTGTACTGGTTTTGCTGATTTTCAGGTTAAGCTGGATTTGGTAATTATCTGGTTTTTAGGGGAGACTTTGCCGGATTTCCGGTATAAGTTCATTGAATCACATTTCTCTAAGTGTGAATTCTTCCCTAAACTTAAGTAGGTTTCATACTTATTTAAGGTCTTTAATGTTTGTTTTGCTTTGGCTTAAGCTCATCGCTGGAAGGTTTACGCAAATGTATGACGATATTGGAAATTGAACGAAATAATTTTAGAATTTCAGGAATAGTGTCTCCAACGGGCATTATTTCTGAATTGGGAAATTATGACGTTACATTTTGGTATCAGAGCAGTTCAATCCAATTGGATTGTGGTTAGGTTAGTTGCCCGTGACTTACTATGATCTCAAAGTACACGTACTCATTATAGGGACTGATCACTCCTATAGTGTGTGCGATGTACATGGAGATTATGGTTAGTTATGTGAGTAGGATACCTTGGTCAGGAAGTTAGGACACTTCCTTAATAAGATTAGAGCCACCTATCTTGTATTAGAAAGAGAGTAACCTAGGTTTATTCCTAAGAATGGTATCCTCACCCTAGAAGCTTTATAGAATGTGACCCTGAAGCTCTAAGTGGACATTAGGCACCCTGAGTAAGTTAGTTAAGATAGATTCATCATTTTCTGGAGGATGGTTGTTGATTGACTTATGATGTAGTTTTGATTGTGTAACTGTATGATTTGAATGTGCTGTGTAACTTGCTATCAGTTTGTGGCATTAGTTTGTATGAGTAATTTTATGACATATTGTGTTAGAGTGTAAGTGCTTGTTAGGTAGTAAATCATATAATCAAAGTTTCCTTAGATGCAAACACTTGTTAAGGTCACACTAGAGGGAATATGGAAATGTTAGTCTAGATTAGGATAGTTATCCTACTTAGAGTGAACCAGAGTTCACTAAGGAACGCGGGAGGAATAGGAACTATTGGAAGGATGTTAGGGAGGGCCTGAAGCCTTAATGGGGGTAGCTTTATATATAGTAAGGACATGGGAAGCCACAGAGGGAACTCTTTTGTTTCCTTCAGATCCTAATAGGTAAGTTATCTAACCAAATTAGTTAAGTATATTAGAATGGAGTGAGTAGTGTGAGAACCTGTTAGAGAAACCAATCTATGATCTTGAGAGAGAGGTACTAGTTCCATGGAAGGGAGTTTGAGTCTAGTTTTCAGTCATTTTCTTCCATTCTGCATCTCTGTTTATTTTGTTGGTATGATTGAATGCACGTGTGTCTGTTCCTTATTTTTTTCATTTCATTTGCTGTTATGTTCACTTGAAGTGTTAGATTAGAATAAAGGAATGCAAGGAGGACTCGTGTGGCAAATTTTGAGGACAAAATTTCTTTTAAGGGGGGGTAGAATGTAACATCCCACAAATTAGAGTTTCTAATAATTCATTAGATTAAAAATAGAGGTTTATTTGTTAGTAATTAAGGGAAGGAAGTTTAAGAAATTAGAAGACAAAATTCAGGTTTAAAACCAAGTTTCAGGGGATTCGCTCAAGCGAATCCATATTCGCTCAAGCGAATTATGCAGAGAAATTTTGAAATGATGTTTTTGCGATTTTTGCTCAAGCGAATGTGATTTCGCTCAAGCGAAAACCGTCCAGAGAGGGTACTTTTTTTGGGTCATTTTCGCTCAAGCGAATTTGATTCGCTTAAGCGAAAATCCACTTAAAGTCCCAAATTTCAGTTCAGAAACAGAATTTCTCATTTCTCTTCTCCTTCTACTTAAACCTAGAGAGAGAGGCTTTGGAATTCTAGAGAGAGGAAGTGTAGATTGAAGCTTGGGAAAGGAAACTGAAGCAAGGATTTATCAAGTGATCCACCCTTCTCTACTTTTCTTCTTTGGAATTTCAAGATTATGTGAGTATAACTCACAAACCTTCACATTTCAATTTCTTTGACTCTATGCATGAACCCTATCCCTTTGATTTCCCTTTCTTATGCTTATGAATGTTGAATTAGTGGTAATTGTATGATGATTTATGTGACTAAGTGTAAAAGCATGTTATTTTGATATTAGGAACCTCAGGTTACGAGGTTTGCGAAATTTACGAAACTTACGAAATTGCGAAATATATTGTTTACCAGTTATCAGTTCATTGATTATAAGCCGGTTTCGACCGTGAGTTAAATAAGCCAGACTTCGCGCTGTGAGTTAAGAAAAGTGAATAATTATGTGAAAACTTGGCTTCGGTCTAGTAATGGATGGGATACGTCCCCGGGAAAGACGTTTCCCGTAGTCTGAGCTCAGTTCTAACTCTAGTTTAAGTGATAAGATCATGCCTGTTGGGCACAGCAGTGAGTTGCATCATAAATTGCATTTACTTTGAATTGATTTTAATGAATAAGTTTATGCCATAACTGTTATATAATGTTAATTGCATTCACTTGAAGTTGCTATATAGTTATTCTAAGTATAAGTACATGTATTCTTATAATGAGCTATTGAGTTATGAGCTTCATGTTAATGTGTATTATGTGATGCATCTCATATAATTGATCCCCACACTGCATTTGCATAGTTGTACTTGCTGAGACTTTAGTCTCACCCCACGTTTCGGGGATCTTCTTTAGTTGTGCAGGAAACCTTAGGATCTATTAAAGCAAGAAGGAGGAATTATGGAACTGAGTTTCTTTAGAATTTGAAGTTTAAGTATTAGAAGTAAATTCGGTTGTAATTAATAAAAGATTAGTCACTGATGTATATTGTATAAGTATAATTATTTCTGAGTTGGCCACTGAGGCCTAGTTCTAATGTTATGATATGTATGATATTGAACTGTACTGGTTTTGCTGATTTTCAGGTTAAGCTGGATTTGGTAATTATCTGGTTTTTAGGGGAGACTTTGCCGGATTTCCGGTATAAGTTCATTGAATCACATTTCTCTAAGTGTGAATTCTTCCCTAAACTTAAGTAGGTTTCATACTTATTTAAGGTCTTTGATGTTTGTTTTGCTTTGGCTTAAGCTCATCGTTGGAAGGTTTACGCAAATGTATGACGATATTGGAAATAGAACGAAATAATTTTAGAATTTCAGGAATAGTGTCTCCAATGGGCACTATTTATGAATTGGGAAATTATGACGTTACATTTTGGTATCAGAGCAGTTCAATCCAATTGGATTGTGGTTAGGTTAATTGCCCGTGACTTACTATGATCTTAAAGTACACGTACTCATTATAGGGACTGATCACTCCTATAGTGTGTGCGATGTACATGGAGATTATGGTTAGTTATGTGAGTAGGATACCTTGGTCAGGAAGTTAGGACACTTCCTTAATAAGATTAGAGCCACCTATCTTGTATTAGAAAGAGAGTAACCTAGGTTTATTCCTAAGAATGGTATCCTCACCCTAGAAGCTTTATAGAATGTGACCCTGAAGCTCTAAGTGGACATTAGGCACCCTGAGTAAGTTAGTTAAGATAGATTCATCATTTTCTGGAGGATGGTTGTTGATTGACTTATGATATAGTTTTGATTGTGTAACTGTATGATTTGAATGTGCTGTGTAACTTGCTATCAGTTTGTGGCATTAGTTTGTATGAGTAATTTTATGACATATTGTGTTAGAGTGTAAGTGCTTGTTAGGTAGTAAATCATATAATCAAAGTTTCCTTAGATGCAAACACTTGTTAAGGTCACACTAGAGGGAATATGGGAATGTTAGTCTAGATTAGGATAGTTATCCTACTTAGAGTGAACCAGAGTTCACTTAGGCACGCGGGAGGAATAGGAACTATTGGAAGGATGTTAGGGAGGGCCTGAAGCCTTAATGGGGGTAGCTTTATATATAGTAAGGACATGGGAAGCCACAGAGGGAACTCTTTTATTTCCTTCAGATCCTAATAGGTAAGTTATCTAACCAAATTAGTTAAGTATATTAGAATGGAGTGAGTAGTGTGAGAACCTGTTAGAGAAACCAATCTATGATCTTGAGAGAGAGGTACTAGTTCCATGGAAGGGAGTTTGAGTCTAGTTTTCAGTCGTTTTCTTCCATTCTGCATCTCTGTTTATTTTGTTGGTATGATTGAATGCACGTGTGTCTGTTCCTTATGTTTTTCATTTCATTTGCTGTTATGTTCACTTGAAGCGTTAGATTAGAATAAAGGAATGCAAGGACGACTCGTGTGGCAAATTTTGAGAACAAAATTTCTTTTAAGGGGGGGTAGAATGTAACATCCCACAAATTAGAGTTTCTAATAATTCATTAGATTAAAAATAGAGGTTTATGTGTTAGTAATTAAGGGAAGGAAGTTTAAGAAATTAGAAGACAAAATTCAGGTTTAAAACCAAGTTTCAGGGGATTCGCTCAAGCGAATCCATATTCGCTCAAGCGAATTATGCAGAGAAATTTTGAAATGAAGTTTCTGCTATTTTCGCTCAAGCGAATGTGATTTCGCTCAAGCGAAAACCGTCCAGAGAGGGTACTTTTTTTGGGTCATTTTCGCTCAAGCGAATTTGATTCGCTTAAGCGAAAATCCACTTAAAGTCCCAAATTTCAGTTCAGAAACAGAATTTCTCATTTCTCTTCTCCTTCTACTTAAACCTAGAGAGAGAGTCTTTGGAATTCTAGAGAGAGGAAGTGTAGATTGAAGCTTGGGAAAGGAAACTGAAGCAAGGATTTATCAAGTGATCCACCCTTCTCTACTTTTCTTCTTTGGAATTTCAAGATTATGTGAGTATAACTCACAAACCTTCACATTCCAATTTCTTTGACTCTATGCATGAACCCTATCCCTTTGATTTCCCTTTCTTATGCTTATGAATGTTGAATTAGTGGTAATTGTATGATGATTTATGTGACTAAGTGTAAAAGCATGTTATTTTGATATTAGGAACCTTAGGTTACGAGGTTTGCGAAATTTACGAAACTTACGAAATTGCGAAATATATTGTTTATCAGTTATTAGTTCATTGATTATAAGCCGGTTTCGACCGTGAGTTAAATAAGCCGGACTTCGCGCTGTGAGTTAAGAAAAGTGAATAATTATGTGAAAACTTGGCTTCGGTCTAGTAATGGGTGGGATACGTCCCCGGGAAAGACGTTTCCCGTAGTCTGAGCTCAGTTCTAACTCTAGTTTAAGTGATAAGATCATGCCTGCTGGGCACAGCAGTGAGTTGCATCATAAACTGCATTTACTTTGAATTGATTTTAATGAATAAGTTTATGCCATAACTGTTATATAATGTTAATTGCATTCACTTCAAGTTGCTATATAGTTATTCTGAGTATAAGTACATGTATTCTTATAATGAGCTATTGAGTTATGAGCTTCATGTTAATGTGTATTATGTGATGCATCTCATATAATTGATCCCCACACTGCATTTGCATAGTTGTACTTGCTGAGACTTTAGTCTCACCCCACGTATCGGGGATCTTCTTTAGTTGTGCAGGAAACCTTAGGAGCTGTTAAAGCAAGAAGGAAGAGTTGTGGAACTGAGTTTCTTTAGAATTTGAAGTTTAAGTATTAGAAGTAAATTCGGTTGTAATTAATAAAAGATTAGTCACTGATGTATATTGTATAAGTATAATTATTTCTGAGTTGGCCACTGAGGCCTAGTTCTAATGTTATGATATGTATGATATTGAACTATACTGGTTTTACTGATTTTCAGATTAAGCTGGATTTGGTAATTATCTGGTTTTTAGGGGAGACTTTGCCAGATTTCCGGTATAAGTTCATTGAATCACATTTCTCTAAGTGTGAATTCTTCCCTAAACTTAAGTAGGTTTCATACTTATTTAAGGTCTTTGATGTTTGTTTTGCTTTGGCTTAAGTTCATCGTTGGAAGGTTTAAGCAAATGTATGACGATATTGGAAATAGAACGAAATAATTTCAGAATTTCAGGAATAGTGTCTCCAACGAGCATTATTTCTGAATTGGGAAATTAGGACGTTACACTGATCCTTTGGTTGCCCACTGGTGCCTTTTATATAGGCTAACTTGACTTGGGGCCCAAGTTAATTTATAGTGGATGCTTATTGATTAAGGAATACAATTAATAAAATTGCGCCTTCTTCTGGTGCAGCTGTTTCCCTTTCCCATTTTATGCTTCTATTGGTTGGCTTTTCTTGGGGGTAAAGTGGTTTCTCCATTTTAGTATAAAACACTGCCTTCTGACACGTTGTCTATGCCTGCCACCTGGTTGCTTGTGTTGGCTTCCTTACTATGACGTGCCAGGGCATTTGTCATCATAATGTATTGTCCTATTTTCCATTGGTTCCCTCTCTTGCTTTCATTTGGCTATTTCTTTTGTGTTGATTTTTCTGAAAAATCAATCCACAACAAAGAGAAAAGAAAAATCTTGTCGTGACCATAAAATTTGTCACTTATTAAAACGTTTTATTAATTGCAATAAAATAAATCATTTTATTGAGAGAAAACTAGGACTTTGTTTGTTTGATTGATTACTTTTTAAAGGAAAAAAAGATTTTGTAATTTAAATATGTTTTTAAAATTTTATAATAATTATGATTTTTTTAAAACAAAACAGAAACCTTAAAAAATGGTTTAGTGCAATTCTAAAAAATTAAAAATATTAATTTATGAAAAAATCTAAAAAAAAAACATTACATCATAGTTTTTTTTCAAACAAAAAAAATATTAGTTAGTGTTATTTTATCATTTTTTTATTTTTTTTTCAAAATTCTTTAAAATAATCAAGTAACATAGTATTTCATATGAACAGAAAAGGGAAAACTAAGCTAAGGCCTAAAAGAAAGGAGAAAATTAATTTTCAATATTCGTCTAATATTTACTCCTTTCAAAATAATTATCTTTAGTTTAATAGTTTTCTTTTACATTTTTCAGAAACAATTTAAAAGGAAAAATTATTCGTAGATATATCATGGTTTTATCCAAAGAGTAAATATTAGAAGAAAACTAAAAATATTTCTCTCAAAAAGAACAAACAAAACCCTCTATAGTTTATAGATAATTAAATCCCTTAAATATATTAACAAGAGTTCAATTTTTAATTAACCATATACATGAAAAATGTCTTAACCAATATCAAGGTCAGTGCTATACTTCTGTGAGCCTGAAACAAATTATAAATCGGGTGCATATTCATAAGAAAAAAGGTTCCTCACATAACATATTTATTTTAAAAAAATATACATTTTTAACAAATGAAAGTTAATAATATTTCTTGTATTTGATATAATTTTTTAAATAATTTTAATATACAAGATATATAGTTATATACCTATAGAAAATCCAGGCATAAAGAGACCTAAAGCTCTTGCTTGAGTAGCCTCCTTGGCCGGCCAATGTTAAGAAATGTTATATCCTCCTAATTGATCCTCCTACAAATCCTCCTAATACTATATATAGTAAGTATTAAATAAAAAGCAAATATATTTCATATCTCAAAAAAAGAGAAAACATTTAATACTTACTATATATAGTATTAGGAAGATTTGTAGGAGGATCAAGTAGGAGGAAATAGAATTATTCTAATACCATATGTGTGGATTGGGAATAGTCTTGCTTAAAAAAAATCTTTGAAAAAGAGAGAACACTACTAGCTAGTAGCTAGCATTGGCCAATAATTACGGAACAAGACCGTAGGGACCGAGAAACAACCATGTGCAAATTTAGAGCTTCTTTGGTTTACATTTTCATTTTCTATTTCCATTTCCTATTTTGATTTTGTTTCTTGTTTTCTGAAATTTTGCAAAGGAAAATCTGGAAATACTGAAAACAGCAAATTTTTGTTTCCAGCATTTCCAGTTTTTCCTTTGTAAAATTTCAGAAAATAAAAAACAAAAAATGGAAACAGGAAATGAAAATTCAAACCAAAAAGACCCTTAAAATTTATATAAGAAAGCATAAATAAATAGAAAAAAAAAATTAATGCTGAAAAATAGGAGGTTGAGGGTGTCCCTGTGTCAGCCAAAAAGGAAATATAGCCTAAGCCTACTCACCTCCCCATAATTTAACGATTGTGCTGTGCTATTACCATAAAGTTCTCTGTGCCATGTTCAAAGGGTTATGTTATCTGCTCTTGGAGTGGGGTTGGCATATTCTAATTCTTGAAAGATTTTGAGACTTTTACGAAAGATATTTGGTAGATTGCAAGAAAAAAGATACATCCATTTTACACATGGATAAGGCCTCCCTGAAAAAGCTTATCTTGAAGTCTTTAGGTAACATTTACATGTTACTATTACCTACTCGAATATAAGTTAAAAAAATTAACTTAAATTAATTAAAAATGTTAGTTATTTTTTATTTAACTCTTTTATGTTATTAAAAAATAAATTGTATTTCCTAAATTGTCTTTTACGAAAGACTTTAATTTTATGTTTCAAGTAGGAATACTCCATTTCTATTTATACATGGTTTAGGGTTATTGAAAAATAAAATCTAAATAAAATGAAGGGGTATTTTTTGTACCGTCTTCTTAAATAGAGTGAAATTAATTGAGATTTACTTATATTTTGGACCACCATATATAGATTTTTTGTTGCTTAATTATATTCGAGTCTGGATATAGTATTTTTTTTTGTAATTAACAAGCTTATCTCTATCTCTAAAGGTAGTAGGAAAGATTATATTTACTATTAATTTAATATAAAATAACTTATAATTTAACTCAATTATTTAAAAGTGAATAACCTTTACTCACTCTACAAATGAGTTCATTTTAAAAAATTGCCATTACAATATATATAATTTAATAATTAATTATACATTGTTTTACATTGACATGTAAGGTATGTTGCCACATTATTTAAAGAGTTTAATGATACGTGAGGTGTCATACTCATGAAATGATATGAAAACACATGATTGGATTTTAACACTCACAGTGTATAGTAACTAAACTTATATATATATATATATATATATATATATATTCTTCCTCTGGACTTCAATATAAGCTAAAAAACTAAATTCACACTAATTAAGAATGTTAGTTAATCTCATTTAATTTTCTTATTATCATCTAAAATTTGAATTGCATTTCCTAAATTGCCCTTGAGGAACACTTCAACTTTATTGAAGCTTATTTCAAGTAGCAATACTCTCTCTATTGATACATGGTTTATTAAATAGAGTTATTGAAAAATAAAATTTGAATTAAATAAAGGGTATTTTGAGATGATTCCATTAAATAATATGAAATTAGTTAAGATTTTCTTATATTTGTGGTTTTTTTTCTTCTTATATTCAAGTATGGAGGAAGTATTTTTCACTGGTATAATTTGTATTATCTCGCTTTTTTTTGTGGAAGTATTATCTCGCTTGAGATGCATAACAAAAAAGCACTTTCACTTTTCCAATAACCCACAAATTATGACCCATTTTTTAAAACATTAAATTAAATATGTGTTTGGTTGAAAAATTAGAGTTTCCAAAATTATAATAAAAAATATTGAGTGAATTATAAGTATGAGATAATATAAAAGGTTAAACATAATGGAGGAATGTTAAAATTCTCTCCCAATATTGTCATTTAAAATTCTTTTTATTTGTCATAAAAATCTTACTTATATATATGAAACTTTTATTTTTACTATTCTAACACATGAAATATAGTAATTTCAAATGAGTAATGTTAATTGGGTAATTATAGGGTTGACCCTTTGAGTTTGGATCCACCGTAGGCCTTTATCATATATAGTACAAATTTGATATTAAAAAATTTATTAATACATATTATAAAATTAAAATTACTTTCTATAGTGAAAAAGATAGTGGTCTATATATGATGGACCCAAATTCAAATGATCCACCCTAGAATTACCCTAATACAATATACAACATAGAGAGAGGAAGAGAGGCAAGAGAGAAAAGAGAGGGGAATGTGATATGTGATATGTGATGTGATAGAAAGAGATAGAGAGAAAAAATGTGTTATGTGAGTTATTATATATTTTTTATTGTATGAATTTAATATCTAATTTTAAATTATTTTATCCAAACACGATGTATGGAAAACCTCCAATAATAACCTTCTTCCGAAACAATGTTTCTGAAAAGTAATTAGGCTCTTGTACGTGTTTATATTTTAAATATAGAGTTAAGTATGTTTTTAGGTTCTTGAAATATAGTTGAGATTTGATTTTAGTTCATATAATTTAAAAGCGGTAAATTTGGTCACTTAAAAAGTGAAAATACCTCATTTCAATCTTATCTATAAAAATTCATAGCTAATCCGTAATAGAATCTATAGCAAAATTGTGCAATGAGGACTAAATTGAATTTTTTTTTTTTTGAAAAATAAAAATAATCGGTTTAAAATTATAATATATTCATAATTTTGTTCAAATATTCTTCCATTTCAACAATTTATACTAAGCTTAATGTAAATTTATACATTATATAAATCATATCATTGTTTTATACTTCTATTTACGGTGTTAACTGAGCTTGTATATAATCACTTTCCATGTCTTATTTTAGTTGGAATCGATTTTTTTTTTTTTCAAAGTCATGCGCATAAGAGGCCGATAAACCGTTGAGAAGATGCCACTTTTTCATATATTTAAAAGGCACAAACAATGTAAAAAACAATAAAAAAAGGCATAAAGAAGAAAGGAAGTTGAGAATGCCCCATCTGGCATGGTATCGAATAAACCACAAGACAAACCATCAAGATTAAGAATCACTAAACATGTTTGTTGTGAATTTTCTAACGCATTTCCAAAGAGTATTAATTGCCTTTAATTTGGCAATCATTATGTGTGTTTCATTCCTTCTCTAAAAATGTCTTTTCAGACACAAAAACCATCTCTTGAGAATGAGTGAGGGGCCCAAGGCCTTTCTCCCGTTCACATTGGTGGATGAATGAACCTTTGGGCAGCGTGGCCACTTCCTAATTCCCATATGCATGATAATCTACCATAATAGGCGTTGACCTTTGCCCTTGTGGCCATCGGCAAAGCAAATACTTTTCTAGTGTCAAAAGTCAAAATCTCAAGGACCAATTTATTTGCACTTTTAATATTATGGATCCGATAAATATATTACAAGAAATTTGGGAATTAACAACGGCCAAAAGCCATCACTAAAAGGGGAAAATTGTCGCTACCATGTAATTAGTGATGGCTTAGCAACGACTACAAAGACATCGTTAAAATGTTCGTCGTTAATACCGTAGTAACGAGCAAAATGAGTCGTCGTTATGCTGAAATTCGTCACAGTGTGAAAGGATCATAAGCCGTCACTAATAATTATATTATTTTTCTAAAAGTTTTTGTTTAGTGACAGTCATGGCCGTCATTAATAATTATATTTATTTTTTTAATTTTTTTAATTGAATTTACCATTATATATTTAATTTTATTTTAATTTACGGATTTGCGGTTGAATTATTATAGAAATTCAATTTTTTATTTATTTTATAAATTTTATATCATATTTGTTAACGATCTAAAATATAAAGAAAAACAATAAATATTATATAAAAACACCTATACAAAAAATAAAAATATATATAAAAATAGTACATATATACAAACATAATTTAATAAAAAAAATCACGACTAACAGTGACGACGCTGCTGTGGTGGTGGGTCGCGATTCTCATCCCCATTTAAGGGCTGGTCATCAGGTCGCCATCGTAGTGCGGGTGCGCCTGAGCCTAATTGAAGCCGGTAGAATCACCTGCACTGCGGGCATTCATCACTAACTGCAACTGTTTTTGGAGTCGTGCGAAGTCTTCCTCCAACCGTGCATACTAGGCCTGACAATGATCAACCCTCTTTTCAGCTCGACTAGCCTGCAACTTTGCTTCGATGACCTCCTGCCGCAACGCCTCGTCAGACGAATTCCATGACCCGTCGCTCCCGCTGGTATGGGCCCGAGACTTTTGAGTGAGGTTAGTCACACCAGGACGAATGTTGCTTCACAAGTCCTCGGTGTCATAACAGTAACCTTGAGTATTGCCACCGACAACATCCTTTCAGATCTGTAACTGGTGGACCATCATGATGGAGTTGTCCCCCATCTGTGACTCCACCTCCCTCTAATGGGTTTGACCTTCTGTCCACCTCGACCACACATATGAGGCATATTTACCTAATTTTAGTAGTTTAACTTAAATATTAAAAATTTACCTATAATTAAATAATAACATGCCTATATCAGATAATTATATTAAATAGCATACCTATAAATATCACATTAATAAATTAAACAACATACCTCACATTAACAATATTAATAATTAAAATATTTAATAATAAAATAATCCTACAAACATTTTTAAATCAAATTTTAATTAAATATTAAAACTAATAATCTATTTAAATACATACCCATATCACATTAACTATTATTAAATAGCATACCTATAAATACTAATAATTATCTATTAATAATTAATAAATACTAATTACTAATAATTATAACTACTCATAATTACTAATTACTGATAACTAATTATATAAATTAGAAATAATTATTATAAATAGAAATTAAAAAAATAATTAAAACTTACCTGGATGGTGGGTGGCGATTGTAGGTGGCAGACGGTGGTTGATCGGAGCTGGACAAAGGTGAGTGGGAGAAGGACGGTGGGGGAAGGGCTGTTTGAGAATTTGATTGGTGGAGAAGTTAGATAACTACAAGGGAGAGGGTTTGGGACGATGGCGAAGGGAAGTTGAGGAGGCGAGACGGCGAGAACCGACGGAAAGCAGTCCCCCGGAGGAGAGACAACGAGAGGGAGAGAGGGGAAGAAGAAGGAGAAGGAAGAAGGAAGGAGAGGAGGAAAGGGTTTTGTGGCGTGTAAGTTTTATGTCATCGCTACAGTCGTCGCACAGTTTAAAATAAATGTGATGTAGAGGCGCCAATTTTAATTTTTTATTAAAACGTAGCGACGACATTTGCCGTTGCTAAGTTTAATTAGCGTTATTTTAATTTTTTTTAAATTACATTTTCACTGTAGAGACGGCCAGACCGTCTCTACAATTTAAAATCCAGCAACGGCCTAGCCGTCACAACGTATTAATAGCGCAATTATGCGTTGAACTTCACACTTAATGTTGTAGCGATGGCGTCGCGACGGCCGGGTTGTCGCTACGAGCGTCAAGTATATGGTCGTCGCTACATTTTCGCATCTAAAAACGCACATTATTGTAATAGAGTTAAAAATCACAACATTAATTATATTTATAATATTAAAATTTTCATAATCCAATAAAACATATTTTTTATTTCTTAAAAAGTGCCTTAGAGCACTCATTATCCTTCTCCCGTCTTCCTAGTTTATTACTTTTGGTGTGTAAAAAGAATATTCCTTCCTCCCTTATAGATCAGTCTAGAGGAGATTGTTGGAATTTATTTAGTGATTTATAAAATCACCCAAAAAAAAACTTTCTTCACCTCTCTTTTTTTTCCAACCAAGGGATTCGTTTTAGTTACTACATATATAAAGGTACTATTTTAACATTAAACCTGAATTTTTGTTTGATTAATTAAATTCTGACATTTTTATTTATGATAAAAACATTACTATGTACACCAAAAAGTGGTTGGTCGAAGTGAAAGTACAGACTTTGCCTATAAGATCAAGAGTTAAATCCACAACACATGTGAGAGATTCCAGCTCAAAGAAAAAAAAATATTACCTTGCCTAAAATGTATTTATAATTAATGTTGTGATAAATGGATAGCATATTCACTAATAAATATATCAAATAGCCTTTTGACCCTCCATCGAATAAAAAAATATATCAAATAGACCGATCCATAATTTAAGCTTTGATAGTATTTAAATATTTTTTAATATTATATAATATATAAACAATAAATTAATGTAAAGTGATAAGAATTCAAGTTTGATAAATTAAACATTTATATTAGTATAAAATTGTCTTATTGTACATTTTGCACGATAAAAAAATAATAAAAACCATGATAATAACAATCTATATATAGTTTTTTAACCAATAATTGAGCGAGAGTGGAAAATGTAGGAACACACAGGAAAACACTAGAAGGGGGTTGAATAGTATTTTTATAAACTTTGCAGTTTTTGAAAACCTTTTTCGTAAATTGAGTTTTTAAATTTTCAGAGGCTGTTTTAATTTTATCCTTTGTCTGAAACACTTCAGATAATGGATCTGAAAATGATTTTCTTAATGGATTTTCACAAGTGTTTATAAAACCTCAGTTTCAGAACCCTCTTCTCGTTAGATTAAACAGAATTTAAAGAGATAAGAGATATATAAGCACTCAGCCAAGATTTATCCTGGTTCACTCACTACCAGTGTGAGCTACGTCCAGTCCCAGAGCCATATCTAGGTTATGGATTTTCTCCACTAATTTGAATAGATTACATGTATTCTTTTCAGCCAAGCCTCTTCAGGCTCTAAACAACAAGTATTGTTTGCACACCTGACCTTTCCAGGCTCTTTACAAGTATTGTTTGCTAACCTAGCCTCTTTAGGCTCAAAACAACAATTTGTTTACAAGAAAGATGAACTTAGAACACAAAGTTCTTCATTCAGAAGTGTGTACAAAGAAAATAGTGATTTAACACTAGGTATGAAAGTTTTTGTACAAGTATATAAGAGTATAAATCTACAGAGATTTCTGTAGCGTTTTCTTTCAAAGATTTTTTCGCGTTAGTTGCTTCTACTTGCTTCATAGAGACCACTAGTATTTATAGGCTTTGATGAGCATGAAAACATCATTGAGAAGACCGTTGAGAGATAGCATTAAATGCTCTTCATCCCGTTGTGAAACATCTCTGACAAAGTACAAGGTTGCAGTGTTGTTATGACTTTTGCAAAACCTGCAGCGCAACATTTCCTCATTTGTACTTGATTTTCAAAACTCAGTCAAAAGTAATATTTTGTCATTCCTAATTAGTGTTCTAAGGTTGCGTGAAGGAATGAATCAATCTTTGACTTGCCACGTCAGATAGGGTCTTGGCTTTAGACAACACTTTAGTCTTCAGACCATACTTCAGACTTCAGAAGATGCTTCAGAACCTGATGCTTCATAATGCCTTGAACACTTCAGACAGGGTTTCCTTTAGAACCAGATTATACTGCAGACAACCTTTTGAATATAAGATATTAAGCATATTTAAAATAAAAAACTTCATCAGAATAAGTATGAAGACTTAAAGAGTTTATCTTAAGTTTATAATCATCAAAATCTTATTATTTGGGGTGTCTTAGACTTTCAAAGTCTTTAGACTCAACATTCTCCCCCTTTTTGATGATGACAAACTTACATAAACTATAAATCTGACTAAGTTAAAAAGCGTTAAGGAAATTTTTAAATTTCAAAGCTCCCTGAGTCAGATAACTTCTTTTTACTTAAAGAACTTGCTCCCCTTGTACTGTACACTTCAGATTTAAAGTTAATTAGTACAATAACTCCCCCTTTTGTCATTCATCAAAAAGGTTCCAGAGCATGACTGAAGTATTAGAGCAGGAAAATGCATTAAATAGCAGATTTAGATAATGTATTAGAGCAAATACTTAAAAAAATAAAAACAAGCATATCAGAGCAAACATAACACACATGGAATGATCTGAAAAGCTCATTTAAATAAGAAGTGAGTTTTTAAACATCATAGACAAATATAACATTCACTTCTTCAAAGCTTCCCTAAAAGCTTCTAACAAGGAATCCTTGGCCTTTGAAATCTCAAAAAGCACATTTGATTTAAAAAGTTCATTATCAGCTCGAATTTGTGCAGTTTGTGCCAGCAACTGATCCTGCCTATGGATAAGATTGGCAGGGGCAGCTTCCATCTCCAGCTGATGCCTTTCTATTTCTGCTTGGGCTTTCTCCATATCTTAAAGTCTCTTCCTTAAAACAACATTCTCCTCCACCAAGTCACCCTCAGGCTCATGGAAGACAAGGTTGATATAGGGGGTAAAGAATCTGAAGTAGGTTGCTGATAAGTGCTAAGTTTTGGTAAATCAAAATTTTAGTCAAAGCACTTTTAGCCTTAATTGCACTGAATTTCAATCTCAAATCCTATTTTATTTTAATAAATTAGAAATATAAAGCAATTTTTAGTCTTTTCTGGAATTGGAGATTATTTTTATCCTGGTTGTGAACTTTTTGCATATGTATATAGAGTTTGTTGAAGGTTGGAAAGCTTAGAGGAATCCAGGGAGAAGCAATGCAACCTTGATGTAACAGAGTGCTCGCTCAAGCGAGGGAATGCCTCGCTTGAGCGAGGGTTCATTTGCTCAGTACAACTCATTCCTTCTTGCTTGAGCGAGGAAAGTCCCACTCGAGTGAGAAGTCACTTATTCAGATTTTGTGTGCGTTAAAAAGGAAAAAGGAGGGAACTTGAGGGTCTACTACACTTTTTGCCTCTTATCCTTCACTTTTGGGAAGTTGGGTTCTTGGAGAAATCTTAGGGCAACATCACCATCTTCCTTCGTCCTTTCACCATCTTTGGGTTGCTAGCTACCATGAGTGGCTAGTTTCTTCATTTCGGATTGAATGTAATCTTCAAACTCAAAAGAATTCCGGTTATTTTCTTATATAGTTTTCATCTTTCATGGATATTGGTAGTTTCGTTTTGTACTTAATGCTTGAATCTATTTAATCAATAGTTTTCTTGATTTCAAATCTAAGTTCTGAATGGAAAGTATTGCTTGGATTTCGTCTTGAACGTAACTACTCGATAGGTCGTTATTCTAGGAATATATATCTATTAATTGATTGCTCTCTAATACTCGTTCGTAATGCTGGAATATTTGTTTGATACTTGAGAAATCAGTATTTAAATAAGCTATTCTTAGGAACCTTAGATTTTAGGAATCAATCTAGGGGATTTAAGTGTATTGCATCAATGTCAATGGAACAATGTTCTATATAGTAAATAAACGAAATACAGAGGAGGGAGAATGATGAAGTTCAATCCCATTTTACCATTTTTGGTTTAAAACACAGTTTTACTGCGCTTACTTTAGTGTTACAAATCTATTACTTTATTTTATTTCCATCAACAATCAACATGACAATTAAAATGTTCCCTTGTAATACACTTAGTGAACTATTTTGCTGAGGTTTAATAGTAGTTGCAAGTTCCTCGTGGGTACGACAACCCCTTTACTGTATTATACTACAATTGACCTTGGTACGCTTTCCAGAGACTCAATAGTTGCTTCCCTTGGAAATCCAAAACAAACAAGCATCTTAATGAGATAGAAATGCCAGTTGTTGGTTTTCTTCACCAGCTCCCAATCTTCATGTGGAAATTCTCCCATGGGAAACTTGCCCTTGTGATTTTTGAAGCCTATCCATTGTTGAGCAAAGGGTCCCTTACTCACATTAATAGAAGAATCTTCCAATCTCACAAGTTCATCTCCTATTATACCACCCTCTCGATTAGGATATGAATATTCTCCATCTTCTTCTCTGATATTCCAGTAGGACTTCCACATCCAACTGATTTCAGTATGGTCTAGTCCTTTCTTTTAGAGACCCAAGCCTAACAGAACCAGTAATGAACTTCTTCTCCTTCATAGAATACAAAGAGCCTAAAGGAATTCTTGGAATCAGCTTATCAGGGATCACCATCAAATCAATATTGTCCTTTACATTGCATGGAAAGTGAGGCTTGTAAAACCTACTACCAAAGGACTTTTTCCTATGTTGAGTAACAAAATCTCCCTCAGCTTCCAGCTTCTTTAGAGAGTATCAGTCATCTTCATCTACCAGATTGTTGTTCATGCTAGGGGCATAGGGATGAAGCTTCCTCAACCTATGGCTTGGAGTTGGAGGACCATATCTTATCTTCTACAACTCAAAGTGAGTATGAGACTCATTTTCAGGCCACTAAGTATACCACCTTTCATATATCTTCTGTGTAGTCTCCAAATCCAACCTTAGAGAATCTGAAGTAGGTTGCTTCCCTTGGAAATCCAAAACAACCAAGCATCTTAATGAGATAGAAATGCAAGCTGTTGGTTTTCTTCAGCAGCTCCCAATCTTCATGTGGAAATTCTCCCATGGGAAACTTGCCCTTCTGATTTCCTCATTTGTGCTTGATTTTTAAAACTCAGTTAAAAGTGATCTTTTGTCATTTCTGATTAGTGTTCTGAGGTTGGAGGACCATATCTGATCTTCTACAACTCAA
Organism: Sesbania bispinosa; assembly: GCA_026901365.1. Taxonomy (NCBI): domain Eukaryota; kingdom Viridiplantae; phylum Streptophyta; class Magnoliopsida; order Fabales; family Fabaceae; genus Sesbania; species Sesbania bispinosa. The sequence goes on along the minus strand of QLOH01000717.1, from coordinate 167,846 downwards.
AGTGAGTGTGAGACTCATTTTCAAGCCACTGAGTATACCACCTTTTATATGTCTTCTGTGTAGTCTCCAAATCCAACCTTAGAGAATCTGAAGTAGGTTGCTTCCCTTGGAAATCCAAAACAACCAAGCATCTTAATGAGATAGAAATGCTAGTTGTTGGTTTTCTTCAGCAACTCCTAATCTTCATGTGGAAATTCTCGCATGGGAAACTTGCCCTTCTGATTTCCTCATTTGTGCTTGATTTTTAAAACTCAGTTAAAAGTGATCTTTTGTCATTTCTGATTAGTGTTCTGAGGTTGCGTGAAGGAATGAATCAGTCTTTGACTTGCCACGCCAGACAGGTTCTTGGCTTCAGACATCACTTCAGTTTTCAGATCATACTTCAGACTTCAGAATATGCTTCAGAACCTGATGCTTCAGAACGCCTTGAACACTTCAGATAAGGCTTCCTTCAGAACCAGAATATACTTTAGACAGTTTTTGAATATAAGATGTTAACCATATCTGAAATAATAGAACTTCATCAAAATAAGTGTGAAGAATTAAAGAGTTTATCATAAGTTTATAATCGTAAAAATATTATCATTTGGGGTGTCTTAGACTTTCAAAGTCTTGAGACCCAACAGAAAATGTGCCTTCCTGTCGCATTCTCACTCAAGCGAGAGCCTTCTCGCTTAAGCGAAATTGCTCCAGAGAATAACACCCTCCTCTGGACTTTTCTTGCTTAAGCAATAATCTTCTGCTTGAGTGAGATTCAGAATTTCGCTTGAATGAGATTCATCTAGAGAGCACCTCCTAATTTTGGAGCAATTTCGCTTACGAGAGAGGTTTCTTGCTTAAGCGAAAATATCAGTAACCAAAATTCCCATTTTTACTGATATATTCACTCAAGTGAGGACCTTATCACTTGAGCGAAAATGCTCCGGACTTACCCTTCAAAATTCTGTTTTAATCCCTCAACCAAAACCTCTTTCCCTCTTTCTTCCTCACTTTTACACCTTTTTAACCTCCCAAATCCTAGGATTAATCCCTCCTAAGTTCCCTTTAAACTCAAATCTTTTCTCAATTTCTAATTCCTGTCTCTTGATGGAGTTCTTAACCTATAACTTCCATTATACTTTTTAGGTTCTAAATTTTGGGATGTTACACTTTACGTTACACCTCATTGATAAATACAAATAATACACATTAATCATCCTTCAAATGTAACCTTTTAATACATTTTTTATGCTTAATTAACAAGTCATAAGCATATTATGCCAATTCATGTTCATATTGAGCTTAATTACATTTTTCAACATTACACTATTTTTGTATTTCAAGCATAACTCGAGTTCTAGACATTTAAAAGTTATGTACTTTATATTGTAGGAAAGATAAAAGAAAGCCCTACAACTTTGACGAAGAATCCAAAAGCTAAATCAGATGTATAGTGGGTCAAAATGCGCATGGAAGATGGAATAGTCAACATTACATGAAAACCTGATCAACACTCAATGATTGGGCCATAACTTGGGCTAGAAAACTCCTTTTGGGCTCAATCCAATGATATTTCAAATCTAAGATCCGGGGCATGATTTCATTTGCAGGAAACTTCCTTGGATTCTGCCTGATTGATGATGAAATGCTCAGTGCAAATGGGAGACAAGTTGGTGAATGATAACTAGAGTATGTGAATAATTCAAAGTAATGGACAAATGCATTAGGTAATTGATGATAAGTCCATTTGTGGACAAAACATGCTTAATCATGGCTGAGTGATAATCTTTTGGAATGACATCTTTTCCCATAGGAGGGCTTGCTAGGGAGAAGATCATCCAAGTTGTAGTAGAAATTACTAAGAGTTTCATTTACTTTTATTCATCTTTTTGTAAAGTCTTCATGGAAGGATAAGTTTGTATTCAATTCAAGGAGTAAGGCTTATTTTCATCTTGGCTTTGAGGTTTAATCTTCATTTACATGCTCATTTAATTACCTCCACCTTGCTTTTCTACTCCACTTACTTCTATTTCATATTTCCTTTATCAAAGCTTGATTGGTTAATCATCATACATCGATTAAAAAGCATAGAGTAAGTAATTGAATTGAAGGTGTTCATTGATACATGCTTAGAATTAGTAGTTTTTAGTTGTAATTTGAGCACTTTGTGATGTTAATTGCTTTTAATTTTGTCCCAATTGCCCTCTTATTGCTTTGTTCTTAGTTATCTTTAGTTTTTAATTCACTTTGCAGGTTTTAGAAGTGAAAAACAATTGAAAGCAGCAAATGAAGCTAAGAGAGGTGAAAAAGAAGCTCTTCAGCAACTTCTTTGCGCTTAAGCGCGCATAGGATGCACTTAAGCGCACAATCTTCTCAAGTGCGCAGCTAAGAATGTCTTTAGCAGCAAGCGCGCTCGACCGCACATGTGGTGCGCTTGAGCGCGCAATGATCTGAAGTGAATATCTCAGCAACATAATGTGCCTCAAGCGCGTATTGGTGCGCTTGAGCACACATTTATCTTCCACCAGACTCTAGTGCGCGCTATAAAAGGAAAAAAGGGAGACCTTTTGGACACATCTTGGCGGCTCGATACACTTTTACAAATCCTCTTCTCCAAGTTTCCTCTTCTCTTCCAGGCAGCTCTGCTAGGGCAAGGGATTTTTCCCTTGCATCTTCTCTTTTGGGTTGCTAGCTACAATGAGTGGCTAGTCCGTTCATCCAGGATTGAATGTAGTCTTCGAACTCTGAAGTATTTTGTTTAGTTTTCTGTATTTTACTTTTATTTGACATTGGTAGTCTCGTTTTTTATTAACACTTGATTATGTTTTAATCAAATAGTTTCTTGTTATTAAATCTTAGTCTAGACCGAAAGGTATTTCTTTGATTTCAATCTAAACGTTTCTACTCGGTAGGTTTTTATACTAAGAATAGATATTTATCTATCGATTTCTTGAATACCCGCTCTTAAGGCTGGGATATGTATTTGATATGCGAGGAATCGATATCTAAATATATTATTCTCAGGGTCTCTAGTTGCGAGGGATCGACCTAGGCGACTTTAGAGTATTGCATCAATGTCAATGAAACAATATTTACAGGAATTAACAGAATACTGAGGAGGGAGAATGACGAGTTCAATCCCCATTTTACAAATTTGTTTTCTAAACCACCATTTACCGCTTTTGTTTAGTTTATGAACTTGCTTTTTCCAAACTTTCACCACAAAACCAAAATGACAAATTCAATGCTTTTCTGTAAATACTTAATGAACTAAATTATATAGAGTTAATAGTAGTTCGAGTTCCTCATGGTTACGTCAACCCTGACTTATAAATCTATTATACTATTGTGACATTGGTACGCTTTCCAACACCGCAACATTCATTCATTTATTTACTTCAATTGGGTTCTGATTGTAAAATTGATTTGGATCTAACATATGATTTGAAGGTTATTTGATCTTGTTAATTTTAATTAATTGACTTCTGGAAATTATTTCAGTAGTGAATCCGGGTATCATTGTAGGGGTTCCACATGATTCTAAGTTGATAGATTTAATCTCTTGAATGGATACTATTAATAACTGATAAGTGCCAATTATATGATTTACTCTTATATTTTTACTGCACTTATCAAGGGTAAAATAGTAATTTATGCCCCAATATAATCCCTTTTTATTTAATAACTAATAATTGTTTTTACAATATTTGCTCAGTGCCAAAAAGCCAACCCTTGATAAAATTTTTCCAATTTTTTTGGTAACCCATTTGAGCTTTAATGTTTCTTCTTATGCACCCCAACCATAATTGATATCTATATCCTGCCCCTTACACATTTGGGACAGAGAGCAAGGTGCAACTTGAAATAATGGAAAGAAAAGGTTGGTAATTTGAAAGTCAAGAAATACAAAGAGCAGGCACAAGAAAGCAAGAGAGGATCACCCCCTCAAAAATCACAAAGAAGAAGTGCATCAATTGAATAAGTTGGGGGGAGTGCATCTTAAAAAAAAAAAAAGAAAGAGGCCAGCCAAAGTAAGACAAATCAAGAATGAGATGGAGAATGGAGAGAAGTTCCAAGTTCAAGAAAAATCAAAAGATGCTCTCTATTCTAAGTGTTCTTTGCTTATCCAGAAAAACCATGATTTCTTGATAGCCCAACCTCATTACAACCAAGAAAAGACCTTTTGATCCATATTGACCATGCGCATGTTTAGAAACTAGAAACGACTATCAATTTTAGTTGTTCAACTGCGGTGGAAAAATTGAGGGAAACACTTACCCGTAAGCATGAGAGAATTCCTTGTTTTATCATTTATTGCTTTAATTGCTATTTCTGAGAAAGTTTGATTGAATTGTTGTATCTTATTCTGATTGAGCATTGGTAACATCTCTTAATTCTGATTTTTTCTGATATTTGGAAAGTGACTTCTGCCTAATAAAGAGATGATGAAATTTTGTCCTTGTTTCTGAGAATTGTACAGGGGATTGAATTAATTTTTGATTGCAGAAAGGTATCTTGCTTGAGGACAAGCAAGAAGTTAAGTTGGGGGGTATTTGATAAGTGCCAATTATATGATTTATTGTTGTATTTTTACTGCACTTATCAGGTAAAATAGTAATTTATTCCCCAAAATAATCCCTTTTTATTAATAATTGTAATAATTGTGTTTATTTAATTTGAATTTGAATTTGATGCTATTTTAATGGAAAATCTGTTGATTTTGCAGATTTATGAGAGATTTAATTGAGAAGAAAAGATAGCATTATTTGAGGATAAGATTTGCAGATTTGAAGTTTAAAAGAGAGCAAATAAAGATAAGATCAACAACCATTTAAACAAGGATTCTGCGAATAACTTCCCCGATTTAAATTCAAAGACAAGATAAACACATAATCAAGTCAAAAAGAGGGAATCAAGGAAAGCCAAGCAAACAAGGATAAGATCAGGAAGAGATCAAGTTGTTAAATGAGGAAACAGAGAAAGCTGAAAACGTGATCCACGCTCCACCTGCGCTAAGCGCAGGATGGAGCGAAGCATTCTAGAAGTCACGCTTCACTTGCGCTTAGCGCAGGTGAAGTGCAGCTACACGAATTTGTTTTCTAATCTGATTTCAAAACAGATTCCTTCCAGATTTCAGATAGCTTTCCTTCATCTATAAATAGAACCTTTTGTAAAGATCAAAGTAGCCTAATATAGAGAGCATTGGATAGAGTAGCTTTTGGAGAGATGGCAGAGCCGGGCTAGGATTGAAGAAAAGTGTGACAGTTTCTTCATTGGTCTGTATGGCTACCATGCGTAGCTAAACTCTCCAATAGGGTTGAATGTAGTTTATTCAATCTCCAAGTGTATGTGAATTCTCTTTATTATTTATGAATCCCTATTCTATAATATCGGTACTTTTATACTTTACTTAATGCGGAGCTTCCGCCTGTGTGCCGGAGTTATATGTTGTTTTTGTAAAATGCATTGGAAAATGGTTTTGTGAATTCAACAGCGAGTTTGGGGGAGCCTAGGAATAGGAAACTTGAATTATGATTGGTAAAATTACTCATAGTAGTCGCTATAGGAATATAAGGCGAATTGATCCTGTTAATGAACGGAAAGGTAGAGCAATCATGTCGGGGTAATTTGTCGCCTGGGAGAACCCGCATGGATTATCTTCGAGTGTTTTGCTGCTGGTGACTTGGGGTAAAACAATATAGTTTGGCTAGGGTATTGTAGAAATATATTCATAAATAATATTGGGATTCACATGCATAAGGGGTGCGATGATACGAAATTCAATCCTGATCCAAGTAACGTTATCTTACCTTATCTCTATTATCTCATCTATTTTATGCAATTTACTTTTCGCACAATAATCATAAAAAATCGTCTCTTACTTGATAGTCTGATCACTAATAAATACGAAGTGAACCGTCCATGTGGATACGATACTATTTACTTACTATTATACTGCTGGAATTTTGGTACGCTTGCCTAAATCCCATCAAGTATTTTTGGCGCCATTGCCGGGGAACGGTGTATCAATTCGTTTAGACTTGGGAGGTCTAACTATCAAGTTGTATATACTCTATCTTAGGATTTTAGATTTTTACTTTTTTAGAATTTTTCTTTTTGTTTTTATTTTTATTCTTTTTATTAAAATTCTCTTCCACACTTACCCTTTTCAAGTTTTCTTGTTTATGCTTTTGAGAGGCCAGGTATCCCCAAATCAGTTACAGTTTGATCCAGAAATAGAAAGGACATCAAGGAAGAACAAAAGTAGAAACAAGAGAAGGAGAAGTATGAGACTTGGGGAAGAACCCAAAAATATGGCAGAAGAACAACCACAAAGAAGAAGAACCTTGGGAGAATATGTCATGTATCAAAGACCTCGCCATTATTCGAGCATTGTCTTACCTATAACAGCGAAGTCATTGGAGTTGAAGGCTGCTTACCTCAATCTTATCAGTGCCCATCAATTCGCAGGATTGGATCATGAGGATCCAAATACACATCTCTCAAACTTTTATGAATTAATTGGCACTATGGGTTTTGAGGAAGGTGATTTAGAGTCTGTATACTTACACTTATTTCCTTTTTCATTGATAGGTAAAGCTAAGGAATGGCTGAAGTCGCATCCAAACCAAAGTCTGAACAACATGGGAGTGGTTGAAGACAAATTCTTGAAAAGATTTTTCCCACCAAGAAAACACATACAAGCCAAGACAGACATCTCCGCATTCAGGAAAGGAATAGATGAACCATTATGTGAAGCCTCGGAGAGATACAAATCTTTGCTGCGCAAATGTCCTAATCATGGCTATGATGATATTGCTCAACTCAACATTTTCTACAATGGACTCAAGTCTGATTCCAAATCTTTCATAGGTGTCGCAGCAGGTGGAACTATCTTATTAGTGGATGCAGAGCGAGCGATTGCAATCATTGACAACTTTGCTCAGAATGATCAGCAAGCTCAGTGTGGACGACAACCTGCTCAATTACAAAAGAAAGGAGTGGAACTCAACAGTAATGATGTTATTCTAGCAGAGAACAAGCTTATCAAAAGACAACTAGAAACACTCACTAAACAATTGGAAGCACTCCCTCAACAGTTAAAAGTTGTCCAGTCCCAACCTATTCAAGCCCAACCTTTGATCTGTGACTTTTGCGGAGGCGACCATCCCAATGGTCAGTGCTCTTACCAAGAAAATCAAGCTGAACAAGTCAACTTCATGGGTAACCAGGGGAGGCGAGGAAATTTCTCCAACAATAATAATCAGTACTCACAAGGATGGAGGAATAACCAAAACAACTCTGCATGGGGGCAGAATGGAGGAAACAGACAAACACCATACCAGCAACAACAACCATCAACGCATGACAGATTGAACAGGTTGGAAGAGAAGATTGATGCATTCTTACAAGGATTCAATGGATTCAGAAAGAACACAGAAGCATCAATCAAATCATTAGAAAGTCAAGTTGGCCAATTAGCAACAGAGATGGCAGAACACAAGAATGGCCACTTTACAACAAACACTCAGACCAATCCAAAAGTGCACTGAAACTTGATTGCTACTGATGGCAACAAGTCATAGGAAAGTGATATAGAAGAAAACATCACATTTGAAGAGCAAGTGCCCACTGAAGAGGTTGCACAAAAGAGTGTTCAACAAGAGGAAGAGCCAGAAGCAGTTAAAGAAAAAGAACCAGAAGAGGTCTACACCACAGGTAAGTCACTTGACCCAAGTAAGTTCACTGTACCACTTTCTATTGGTAATCAACCAGTTACGCATGCTTTATTGGATCTTGGAGCGAGCATCAATTTGATGCCGCTATCATATTTTAACAAGCCGGGAATTTTGAAGGTCAAGCCTGCCAACGTGAAGTTACAACTTGCAAATAAGTCCACCCAAAACCCATATGGGAAAATTGAAGACTTACCAATCAAGGTGAACAAATTTGTATATGTTGTTGACTTCTACATTGTAGAGACAAAAGAAGAGGATACTGATGTCCCCTTAATTTTGGGAAGACCCTTCATGAAAGCTGCTAAGGCAATAATGGATGTTAATCGAGGAAAATATCAATTAAGCTCTAAAGATGAGAGCGTTGTGTTTCATATTGACAGAGGAATCCCCAAAGTGCAAAACACTCCAAAAAAAAAATTAAAAATGGATCCTACTGATGGGATCTATAAATTTAAATCTAAATCTCAGCTCCCAAAGGTAAGAAAGAAAGAAGCTCCTCCAGATATTGTGGAGCAAAAGAAGAAAAAGGTTTCTGGATTTCTCAGGAAACCAAGAATGAGAGTTAAGCAGCCAGAGTCAATTATAGAGTTCATATTCAAGAAGAGGAAAAGGTCAACATCAGACACATAGGAAGAGAGTGATGAAAGTGATAACAAAATAAAGAATTGGCATGGAGGATGGGAATTAAAAGGAAGAACTGGAACAGAGTCAACCATTATCCTCCAATTGAGGCCACCATAATTGAACCAGGCGTCAAGCTATCAGACGTTAAACAAGCGCTTCCTGGGAGGCAACCCAACATTTTTTGTTTTAATTTTTCTGTTTATTTGATTTTTATTTTTGATTTTTTGTTAGAGTCAATGCCTGTGTAGAATAAGGAATTATTAGAAAATGGATGGATTTTAATAAGAAAAGGATGAGAAACAGTTAAAGTTAGGGAGTAGCAGAAAACAGAAAATATAATTTCAATTCTGTTTTCTGCGCTTCACTTGTGCTAAGCGAAAGTGAAGCGCAGAATTATCAAATTTTGCCTCTGTTTTTTGCGCTTCACCTACGCTAAGCGTAGGTGAAGCGAAGGGACTCGCTTCATATTCTATGAAGCACGCGCTCCAGTTTCACTGAGCGAACGTGGAGCGCAAATACGCGCTTCAGAATTTATTTGAAATTCTGGAGCGAGGGAAGGTCATTTCAACCTTCCCTCCACTCCTAACCTCCTTTTTTTTCTGAGAATCCATCCTTTCCCTCGACCTTTTTACTTCCAAATCCTCTTCTTTTCAATTTTTGAAGCTACACCAGGTATGTTTTTATAGTTTTAGTCATTTTGCACCGATTAAAATTTTCATTTTTTCATTTAATTGAGCAAAACCTTAGGATAGAAAACTTAGGCTTTTAGGACCTTCTAAATTAGGAAAATTTGTCAATAGAGTCTTAGTTTAGTCTGCTTGTTACTATGGTATGCATTATGATATGTTTAATATGTTTAGGTGGTAATTTTTGAAGTGCTCAATGATTTGTTGCAAGTTAATCTTTTTGGTACATGTATGCTCAGTTTGTTCCATATTTTTGCATGACCATATTTGAATAATTGTGCCCTATTGCATGTTACTAATAACATGATTTTTTTGAGCTAAATTTTTGTTACCAATTTTATGTCTTGTTTTAAAATTAATTAGGACTTGCTTTAATTGATCACGTTAGCATGCTCTTAATAAATTAATTAATTGGCATTTGGTAACTTTAAAATCAAGATTTTTGTGCAAGTGCTTGATTGGATGACTACTCTGATTTCTGATTTAAATTGGCCACTTATTTCATTAATTATGAGTAATCTATTATTATTTGCATAGAAATAATCTTGGTTTAAAAATTGTTGCAGATGGCTCGCACCAAAGTTGTTAATGCAACTGGCACTTCTAGGAGAGGCAAAGGGGGTGGAAAGAGATTTAGAGAGGCACCCCAAGAGGACCCAAAGTTCGATGCTCACCGCTTCAAGGACGCCAAGTCCTTTGAAGCTTACAGTTCACTGATGGACTGTAACTTCATCAAGGAAAGGCCAGTGGCTTTGCAGCCTGATGAGTATGAGGACTTCAGAGCTGAGATAGTTAGAAAGAACTGGGTCCGCCTCAGCCGTCCAGACTCACACTTTAACCCTGACATCGTTTGGGAATTCTATGCCAATGCCATTAGAGAGCATGCCATTGATGTGAGGCGGCAGTCATATGTCCGAGGGCAGGTGATTTCTTATGATCGCGATGCGATCAATGCTCTTTTACAGTTCCTAGGGCCTGAGGACAGAAGACGCATGGTGTGCCAGCACCATGAGAGGATGAAGGCAGTGAGGATCAATGGCAATGATCCCCTGGATATTCAGATCGCAGAGTGCCTATGCCTGCGGGGACGTTCTTTTGAGAGGAATGTCTATAGTCAGGCTGCTCGCATTTACAGGCACGATATGAGGGACATCGCACAGATGTGGACAGTGTTGGTGTTGGCTAACATCCAGCCCACCAACCATGTGTCAGATATCACCATGCCAGTAGCCCACCTTCTCTACAGCATCATCACTGGCGCAAACATCGATATCGCCAGAGTCATCACGCAAAAGATAATAGACTTTGTATCTTCTGTGGGGCGCCGCAACGCCAACTCCACGATCAGTTTGGGCTTTCCTTCACTTATCATGACCCTCTGCAGTTCTAGGGGTGTTGAGGTGTTCCCTTCGGTACGCATCTTGAACCCCATGACTAGAGGATATATAGCAGCCAACTGCATCCCGGTTGAGGATGAGGAGGAGGAGCAGCAGCAGCAGCCACAGGCACCACCACCACCACCACCAGCAGACCATACTATTCCTTTCTGGGCTTAGCACTTGATGGCTCATATGTCTTCTCTTCATAGGCAGTCACTCCATCTTCAGAAGTATCACTATTTGACTCGCCCTGACCTGTACCCAGGCATGATACCGGACCGGTTTAGAGATTATGCACAGTAGCTTTGGGACAGGCCTATTCCTCCGGGAGAGGGTGAAGCAGCTGCAGATGGAGCGGAGGATGCTGAGCCTGATCATATGGACCATGAGGATTGATTTTTTTTATTTGGTGCTTTTCTTTCTTTTTCTTTTTCTTTTCTTTTCTTTCTTTTTATTTTCTTTTGATTATTCTGGATATGCACTGTATATATACTTCACTGATACATCATATTTCTATGCAATGCATTTTCAGCATTTTCTTTCTTAGGATCTTTAGGATTTATTTTTAACTTGTTAGGATTTTAGGAATTAGGGATTTATGGGTAAATTTTTCAAAAATTCTTTGAAATCACGCAGTTGAACTCACCTGATAGGAAAGAAGAAAGGGTTTTGTGATTAATTCTATAATCAGTTAGGATTAGGATATTTCTCAAGATAACCTATCAGGATAGTTAATTAAAATCAGTAAGTGCTTTATCAAGGAATTTAGCCAAAAATCCGGTGAGTTGTGAGTCCAAACACTTAAATTGAGAGTTATTCACCGCTGCTTGTCAATTGTTATTGATTGAGTTTTTGGATTTTACTCTGTTCATGGAAAATATGGAAGTGATCAAGGCAATTTTTGTTTTTACAATATTTGCTCAGTGCCAAAAAGCCAACCCTTGATAAAATTTTTCCAATTTTTTTGGTAACCCATTTGAGCTTTAATGTTTCTTCTTATGCACCCCAACCATAATTGATATCTATATCCTGCCCCTTACACATTTGGGATTAGAGAGCAAGGTGCAACTTGAAATAATGGAAAGAAAAGGTTGGTAATTTGAAAGTCAAGAAATACAAAGAGCAGGCACAAGAAAGCAAAAGAGGATTACCCCCTCAAAAATCACAAAGAAGAAGTGCATCAATTGAATAAGTTGGGGGAGTGCATCTTAAAAAAAAGAAAGAGGCCAGCCAAAGTAAGACAAATCAAGAATGAGATGGAGAATGGAGAGAAGTTCCAAGTTCAAGAAAAATCAAAAGATGCTCTCTATTCTAAGTGTTCTTTGCTTATCCAGAAAAACCATGATTTCTTGATAGCCCAACCTCATTACAACCAAGAAAAGACCTTTTGATCCATATTGACCATGCGCATGTTTAGAAACTAGAAAAGACTATCAATTTTAGTTGTTCAACTGCGGTGGAAAAATTGAGGGAAACACTTACCCGTAAGCATGAGAGAATTCCTTGTTTTATCATTTATTGCTTTAATTGCTATTTCTGAGAAAGTTTGATTGAATTGTTGTATCTTATTCTGATTGAGCATTGGTAACATCTCTTAATTCTGATTTTTTCTGATATTTGGAAAGTGACTTCTGCCTAATAAAGAGATGATGAAATTTTGTCCTTGTTTCTGAGAATTGTACAGGGGATTGAATTAATTTTTGATTGCAGAAAGGTATCTTGCTTGAGGACAAGCAAGAAGATAAGTTGGGGGGTATTTGATAAGTGCCAATTATATGATTTATTCTTGTATTTTTACTGCACTTATCAGGTAAAATAGTAATTTATGCCCCAAAATAATCCCTTTTTATTAATAATTGTAATAATTGTGTTTATTTAATTTGAATTTGAATTTGATGCTATTTTAATGGAAAATCTGTTGATTTTGCATATTTATGAGAGATTTAATTGAGAAGAAAAGATAGCATTATTTGAGGATAAGATTTGCAGATTTGAAGTTTAAAAGAGAGCAAATAAAGATAAGATCAACAACCATTTAAACAAGGAATCTGCGGATAACTTCCCCGATTTAAATTCAAAGACAAGATAAACACAGAATCAAGTCAAAAAGAGGGAATCAAGGAAAGCCAAGCAAACAAGGATAAGATCAGGAAGAGATCAAGCTGTTAAATGAGGAAACAAAGAAAGTTGAAAACGTGATCCACGCTCCACCTGCGCTAAGCGCAGGATGGAGCGAAGCATTCTAGAAGTCACGCTTCACTTGCGCTTAGCGCAGGTGAAGTGCAGCTACACGAATTTGTTTTCTAATCTGATTTCAAAACAGATTCCTTCCAGATTTCAGATAGCTTTCCTTCATCTATAAATAAAACCTTTTGTAAAGATCAAAGTAGCCTGATATAGAGAGCATTGGATAGAGTAGCTTTTGGAGAGATGGCAGAGTCGGGCTAGGATTGAAGAAAAGTGTGACAGTTTCTTCATTGGTCTGTATGGCTACCATGCGTAGCTAAACTCTCCAATAGGGTTGAATGTAGTTGATTCAATCTCCAAGTGTATGTGAATTCTATTTATTATTTATGAATCCCTATTCTATAATATCGGTACTTTTATACTTTACTTAATGCGTAGCTTCCGCCTGTGTGCCGGAGTTATATGTTGTTTTTGTAAAATGCATTGGAAAATGGTTTTGTGAATTCAACAGCGAGTTTGGGGGAGCCTAGGAATAGGAAACTTGAATTATGATTGGTAAAAGTACTCGTAGTAGTCGCTATACGAATATAGGGCGAATTGATAGTGTTAACGAACGGAAAAGTAGAGCAATAGCCGGGGTAATTTGTCGCCTGGGAGAACCCGCATGGATTATCTTCGAGTGTTTTGCTGTTGGTGACTCAAGTTAAAACAATATAGTATGGCTAGGGTAATATAGAAATATATTCATAAATAATATTGGGATTCACATGCATAAGGGGTGTGATGATACGAAATTCAAACCTGATCCAAGTAACGCTATCTTACCTTATCTCTATTATCTCATCTATTTTATGCAATTTACTTTTCGCACAATAATCATCAAAAATCGTCTCTTATTTGATAGTCTGATCACTAATAAATACGAAGTGAACCGTTCCCTGTGGATACGATACTCTTTACTTACTATTATACTGCTGGAATTTTGGTATGCTTGCCTAAATCCCATTAATAACCAATGATTAACCATGAAAATAGCCTATGAATTCCTTGTATTGATATTTACTTGAGTTGATTCAACCTTTGCTTTTAACTTGATCTTTGTTTTCTTCAGTTTATTCTAATAAATCAAACCCCATAAAGAAGGATTAATTTGAGTGGATCTTCAGGGTTCGACCTGGTTTGTACCAATCTACTACAAGTAGTTTGCAGATTTAAGAATTATAATTTTAATTTTGTGCAGGTTCGACAACTGTCACCCATCAAACAGGTAAACCTTTTAATGGTTTGGAATTAACTGAAAAACGAAGAAAAATGTCAGGGACTAACAGAGGGTTTTCCAGAACTCAGGGACTAAATTGCATGATGCTATAAAAGTCCGGGACTAAAGTGTCAATTTACTCAAATTTGATATATCTTTACTGGAGAAAGATCCAGGAAAATGTTCTATATGGCAATACCCTATTGACCAACGTGACATGATTTGTAGAGCTCATATAAAAGCAAGACCATATCAACCTACCAATATAAAGTTTCTAGCTTCTAGTATTTGGAAATCATCCTTGAAACTTTTAGCCTTCTTTGTTTTAAAAGTTCCCTAGCTAGTTAGAATATTCACCTCACAAAAATGATGTATATTTTTTTTACCTTACCAGTTCAATAATAATCATGGTTATTGAAATGATGGAAGAAATTCTTTTGTTGAATTGAGATTTAGGAATTTGAAAAAAAAAGTCAATGATGGAAAGAATTATGTATTTTTATATCATGAACGAGTTAGACCTAATTCACAACATAAAAGATGTTTAAAATTTTGTGATAATTTAATGGCTCAATCTCAACATATTGAGAAAGTATTCAATAGGCGAAGTATATTGAAAGTATTGCAAACAAGCGTTTGTTCCTGAAGTCTTCCATTGATGTGGTTCGATGACTCACATTTCAAGCATGTGTAAAGCAGAAACGAATAATGTATAAAGGTGAAAATTTTCTTCTTGTGTTTCTGTGTCAAAATCATTACATTATATAGAACGTCCTAGTCCTAATGATAAGAAGGAATACAAAAAGAAGAATGGCATATTCCTGTACCACATGTACTATATGTACAACACACTAATTCTAGAAAGGTCTAGGTATTTATAGCTCATAAAACAGAATAATGCAGAAAAATAGATTATAAGATGCTGGTGCAATATATCTGTGATTATGTTGTGGTTAGGATTGAGTCATGAGGTTCTTCTATTAGCCCCCCATAAGCTGAAGGTAGGAACATATCAACTAGTTGCAGCTTGGATAAATTGATTCCAAAAGGCTGAGGAGGTAGAGCCTTGGTGAACATATCTGCTAGTTGGTTAGAAGAGGGAAACGCAAGTAGTTTCATTAGACCAGCTTGGTATTTTTCCCTGACAAGATGGCAGTCTATATCCAAGTGCTTCGTTCTTTCGTGAAAAACGGGATTGGCAGCAATGTCCAACGCGCTTTGATTGTTACAATAGATAATTGATTGAATCAACTGAGGGATCTGAAGATCTCTAAGCAAATAGATGAGCCACTGCAGCTCACAAGTGGCTGAAGCAAGGGCACGATACTCTGCTTCTGTAGACGAACGGGAAACGGTATTTTGCTTCTTTGCTTTCCATGAAACAAGGGAATGACAAAAAAAAAAAGCAATATCCAGTGATTGATCGTCTCGTATCCACACATGTTGTCCAATTCGCATCACTAAAACCGCAGATTTGAGTGTTGCAATTTCTAGGAAAGAAAAGTCCTTTTCCGGGACACCCCTTTAGGTAGAGGAGGACTCTAGGTGCTGCATTGTGGTGTGCCTGTGTTGGATTAGATATAAACTGACTTAGTTGTTGTGTGGCAAAAGCAATATCTGACCGTGTGCTTGTTAGATAAATCAGACGCCCCACAAGCCTTCTATAAGGCAATGGATCAAGAAGCAGATCGGCAGAATCAACCTGAAGCCCGAGATAACTATCCATTGGTGTAGAAGAAGGTTTACATCCAAGCATGCCTGAGTCCTTTAAAAGGTCAAGACAATATTTCCTCTGACAAAGTGATATCCCTCGTTTAGAATGAGCTACTTCAATACCTAGAAAGTATTTCAAAATTCCCAAATCTTTGATATGGAAATTAGAATGCAGAATCTGCTTGATCCTATTTATATCTTTATCAGAATTCCCAGTCAAAACAATGTCATCAACATAGATAATGAGAGCAGTTATATCAGACTTGTCAGTTTTAATAAATAAGCTATGATCAACATCTGAATGTTTATAACCACAAGATAACAACAAATTGGAAAGCCTTTCATACCACTTTCGAATGGCCTGCTTCAATCCGTATAATGATTTGCGCAGCTTACAGCACTGGGAGGAAGTGTCACCATGGACTCCTGGTGGGATCACCATATAAACGTCCTCTGATAATTCACCATGGAGGAACGCGTTGCTAACGTCCAGCTGGTACATGTTCCATTGATTAATTGAAGCTATAGCCAGTACAACCCGAATTGTTGTCATCTTTACCACAGGGGAGAAGGTTTCGAAATAATCGATTCCTTTAATTTGAAAAAACCCCTTTGCCACGAGACGCGCCTTATACCGTTCCACACTCCCATCGGGTAAACGTTTAATTTTATATACCCATTTGCAGCCAATGGGTCGAACATGATTAGGAGTGGGGACAATATCCCAGGTCTTGTTCATCATCAAAGCCTCAACTTCACAATTCATAGCTTTTCTCCAATGAGGATGCTACACAACTTCTTGATAGATTTGTGGTTCAACCTCTAATGATAATGCCATGAGGAAATGACGGTGGGAAGGAGAAATTTTGGCATAAGAGAGATAAGATTGTATCGGATGCAAGCAGTTTGAAGAAGATTGATTCGTAGAGCGCTGAGAAGGCAGATCAACTTGGTAATTGTCAAGATATGAGGGAATGCGGCTTGGTCTGGTAGAACGGCGAGGGGGAGTTCTTCTTGATGAGGAGGCGAAATAGGTGGCTCTTGATGAAGAGGGGAAGCTGGTGGTGTGTCATTTTTGGGTATGAGAGGGTGCGAAGAGGTAGCTGGTGACGGTGGGTCAGGCGCGTTTGTGAGGTTTCTAGAGGAAGAAGATTCTTGATTGTGATGTGGGTGGTGTGAGTTTTAAGGAAAGGATTGGGTCAAAGGTGGTGCAAATATGGAATATTTGTCAAGTAATATGGGTGGTGTGAATGTGGGTTGTGGTTCATTTTTGTTTTTGTTTTGATGAAATGGAAAATGCATTTCATGAAAAATGACATTCCTAGAAATGAAGGTTTTTTTAGTGTTTAAATCCATGATAATTTACCATTTTATGCCATTTTGAAATCTTAAGAAGATCCCTTTTCAAGATCTAGCTTCAAATTTGTGATGATGGGTGTCTATGGAAGCAAAACACATACAACCAAAAACCTTGAGCATTGAAAAATATGGTTTTTGTTTGTAAAGAAGTTCAAAAGGTGTTTTATTTAAAATAACGGGAGAGGGTACATGATTGATTAAGAAAACGACATGCTTGATTGCATAGGACCAAAAATTGTTTGGTATTTGAGACTAAAACATGAGGGCCCTAGCAACATTTAAGATGTGTTGATGTTTTCATTCAACCCTTCCATTTTGTTGAGGATTGTAAACACAACTTGTGTGATGAATTATTCCTTTTGAAGAAAAGAAATCTTTTAGCAAAAATTCAGGCCCATTATTAGATCGAATGCATTTAATAGTGGTCTCAAATTGATTTTCTATCAAAGCAACAAATTTTTGTATATGAGACTTGACTTCGGCCTTAGATTTAATAAAAAAACCCAAGTATATCTACTATGGTCATCAAGGATAGTTAAAAAATATTTATGGCAATGGATGGAGGCTTTGGAAAAAGGACCCCAAATATCCATGTGAATTAAGTCAAAAATTTTAGAACTTCTATTAGTGCTAAGAGAGTAAGGCAACTTTCTTTGTTTTGCCAAATGACAAACATCACACATTTCATTAAAATGCTTGGGAATAAAAGGGTAATCACGGTGTAACACATTGATACGATTTCCAGACAAATGTCCTAGTCTAAAATGCCAAAGATTGAGATTATTAATGGAGGTGTTGATATTATTGGCGGTTGAAGGTAGGATAGGTGGTGATTCCCTCTCTTTGTCAATTACCAAGTGATATAGTCCTTCTTTGAGCTTAACCGAACCATCGTCTTCAACGTGCTTGCTTCCTGGATTTGACAAGAATCATTAGAAAATGTTATCACATATTCAAGAGTAGAAAGTAATTTAGAAATGGATAGAAGATTAAATGTGAAATCAGGGACATACAAGACATTGTGAATAGAACATGAGGGTGAAAAATGAATACTTCCAAAAATTTAGGCTTTTACAAAAGTTCCATTTGGTAAATTAATATTCACAGGTTTTAGTTTTGAATATGTGTGAAAATAATTTAGTGAGCAAGTTGCTCCAGAATCAATAATCCAAGGAGGAATATGTGATTTAATTGTACTAAGGATGGTGGAGATAGAAAAAATGCAGGGAATACCAGATATAGTGTCAGAAAAATAATTTGGGCTGGAAGAAGAAAGATTGGCCCGAATAGGCATATCATTAGAGTTTGCACCACCAGGCCCAGGATTAGCTTGGAGAAGACCTGTCAATTGCTGATATTGGGCTTCGGCTATGTGAAGCCCATTCACTGAAACAACACCAGTCTCCTTAGGGTTGTCTCCTCCATGTGTTGTGGTTCTGTTTCCTTCTGCAACGACACTGTTGATGGCACCTCCATTGGGAGGGTGAGGACGGCTAGGGTACTTAGGATGTCCAGGGGGGATAACCGTACTTCCCGTAGCAGACGTCGGCGGTGTGACCTGTGCGGCCGCAGTGTTCGCATTTAGGGGCGGAGCTTCCATGCTTTCGGTAGTAGACTTTGTTTGTGTGATCGAGGCGTCCAAAATGATCACATTTTTTGTTACTTTTGGCCCATTTTGAGTGTGGAGTGCCTCGGTTCTTTCCAATCACGACATTCACGAATGGGTTGACGTCGAATGCAGAACCGATGTGTTGGCGTTCATGTTGTATAATCATAGAAAACACTCGGTTAGCAGAGGGAAGAGGATCAAGTAAGAGGATTTGGGACCCTACCATGGAGAAGCGATCATCAAGGCCTTTGAGGAACCGGATTATGAAATCCTGTTGGTGGAATGTCTTAGCAGAACAAGAACAAGGAAGAAGGGGTCTGAAATTGTCTAATTCCTCCCACAAAGATTTGAGGTTTATGTAATAATCCGTGACATTTTTGCTGCCTTGCTTTAGAGAGTAGATTTCTTCTTGTAGTTCAGCTACATGAAGCAAATCTCCCTAAGAGAAGAGCTCCCTGAGATCAGTCCATGTGTCAATGGCAGTCTCGAAGAAAATGACGCTCTATGCAATTGAAGGGGATAAAGAGTTCAGAAGCCATGACATAAGGAGTGTATTACAAAGTTCCTAGTGTGGGTAAAGAGGGCTTGTCAATGCTGGTTTGGGAATGGATCCATTTAGGAATCCCATTTTGTTTTTGGAGATTAAGGCCATTCCAATGGACCTTGACCAGGATTGGAAGTTGTTAGCCGAGAGGGCTGGGGTAACAATGACAGAGGAGGGACTTTCACTTGGATGAATGTGAAAGGGACTAGAAGGATTTTGGCTGGGATCATTGTCGGGTGTGGCCATGGAACCTTAAAGGCTCTTGATACCATAAAACAGAAACGAATAATTTATAAAGGTGAAAACTTTCTTCTTGTGTTTCTGTGTCAAAATCATTACATTATATAGAATGTCCTAGTCCTAATGATAAGAAGGAATAAAAAAGAAGAATGGCATATTCCTGTACCACATGTACTATATGTACAACACACTAATTCTAGAAAGGTCTAGGTATTTACAGCTCATAAAACAGAATAATGCAGAAAAATAGATGATAAGATGTTGGTGTAATATATATGTGATTATGTTGTGGTTAGACTTGAGTCATGAGGTTCTTTTATTAATGTGCTTTTAAATGTAATGATGAAAGTCTCCACTTATTGAATAAAAGGAATTTTATTGAGCTTATAAAGCTTTTAGCTTCTAACAATCCTAGTGCTGCTAATGTTGTCCTTGAAAATGCTCTCGGAAATGCTCACTATATCTCACCTAATATTCAAAAAGAATTATTGTATATTGTTGGTAGAATTGTACATGCTTCAATATATGAAGAGATTGGTGATTCTAAATTTTGTTTTATTACTGATGGAGCTAAAGATGAATAAAAAAGAGAGTAAATGTTTATTAGTTTTGAGATTTTGGATAAAGATGAGTGTGTCCAAGAAAGATTTTTTCATCTTATTCATGCTAATGTCACTTCTTCTTTATCATTGAAGAGAGAAATTTTAATTGTTCTTTCTTGTTATTGTCTTGATATTCAAAATCTTTATGGTCAAGGGTATGATTTAGCTAACAACATGTGTGGTGAATGGAACTAGTGTTATACCCGTGCGATGCACGGTATTATTAGTTAGAATTATGCATAAAAAAATTATAGGAACGAATAATTAGTAAAAATGATTTAATATAATAAAAAAAGAAAACAAAAGTACAATAGAAATAAAAAAAATAACAAAAGCAAGACTCTCCCGTGGAGGATACATGTTATTCGTTGCATAAAAAAATATTACTAAATTGAGAATTAAAAAAAAATGGAAGTTTGAAAACACGACACATGTACTGTGGGAACAATTTTAATATAGAGTAAATAGAATTGATAAAATGGTAGGAACGAGGTTGTCTCCCGTGGAGAATACCTGCAATTCATAAAAATATTCTTTCATAATGAAACATATTAATAAAAACAAATAATGTGTTAAAATATTTTAATATCATAATAAAAAAGAAAACTAAAGTGTGATAAAAAAAATAAAAGAAAAAGGAAAACGAAAGGATTAAGACTGTCTCTCGTGGATGATCACTTTACTAACGTGAGAATGAAGAAGAATGATATCATAAGTAAATGATTAATTGAAAACAAACAAAAAGGAGAAAGAAAACACTACAATAGAAGGTAACTAAATAAAGATATGATTTTGATAAAAAAAATGAAAAGAAAGTAAAAAGGACGATACAATTTTTGTCATCGTCCATTTCTGATTTTTTATTATATAAAAACACACATCAGGAAATATATGTCTTGGTCTACAATAAATGTAATATAATAATAATATAAAAGAAAATTAATGTGTGAGAAAAAATAAAATGGTATGAACAAAACCGTCTCCCATGAAAAATACCTGCAGTTCATAAAAAAATATCTTTTATAATGAAACATATTAATAAAAATGAATAATAAGAGAAAATAATTTTAATATCATAATAAAAAAAATGAAAGTGAAATAAAAAATAAAAGAAAAAAGAAAATGTCAGAATTAAGACTGTCTCCCCCCATGGAGGATACCCATGATTCATAAAAAAAAACACCACAATAGAAGCTAAATAAATGGAGGTACAATTTTAATAAGAAAATAAAAAGAAAGTAAAAAGGATGATGTGATGGTTTTTAAAGGGAAAGAAAACGACATGTTTAAAACTGTCTCCCATGGAGGATCGCTATATAACGTGAGAATGAAGAAGAATGATATTATAAGTGAATGATTAATTAAAAATAAATAAAAAGGAGAAAAATCACAACAATAGAAACTAAATAAATGAAGATATAATTTTGATAAAAAAATTAAAAGAAAGTAAAAAGGATGATACAGTTTTTGTCATCGTCCATTTCTGATTTTTAATTACATAAAAACACATATTAGGAAATATAATAAATGTGTTGAGGTACATTAAATGTAATATAATACTATAATAATAATAATAAAAAGAAAATTAATGTCTGAGAAAAAATAAAATAGTAGAAATAGGACTGTCTCCCGTGGAAAATACCCGCAAATGCAATTCATAAAATGTAATAAAAACACATATTAGGAAATATAATAAATATGTTGATTTACATTAAATGTAATATAATAGTATAATAATAATAAAAAGAAAATTAATGTCTGAGAAAAAATAAAATAGTGGAAACAGGATTGTCTCCCGTGGAGAATACCCGCAATTCATAAAAAAAATTCTTTTATAAAGAAACATATTAATAAAAACGAATAATGAGATAAAATATTTTAATATCATAATAAAAAAAGTGAATGAAAGTGAGATAAAAAAATAAAAGAAAAAAAGAAAATGATGCGATTAAGACTGCCTCCTGTGGAGGATACCCGTGATTCATTAAAAAAACACTACAATAGAAGCTAAATAAATAGAGATATAATTTTGATAAAAAAAATAAAAAGAAAGTAAAAAGGATGATGTGATGTTTTTTGGAGAAAAAATAAAATGGTAGGAACAGAATTGTCTCCCGTGGAGAATACCCGCAGGTGATAAAAAAAATTTCTTTTATAAAGAAACATATTAATAAAAATGAATAATGAGAGAAAATATTTTAATATCATAATAAAAAAAGAAAATGAAAGTGAGATATAAAATAAAAGAAAAAAGAAAACAACATGTTTTAGACTGCCTCTCGTGGAGGATACCCGTGATTCATAAAAAAACACTATAATAAAAACTAAATAAATGGAGATATAATTTTGATAAAAAAATAAAAAGAAAGTAAAAAGGATGATGTGATGTTTTTGGGAGAAAAAATAAAATGGTAGGAACAGGTCTGTCTCATGTGGAGTATATTAGATAAAAACACATATACGGATATCACCCAACACATATACAGATTCTTATAAAAAAAACACATATACATATTGGAAGCCCAACCCATATTTTACGTGGTCAATGACCCACAATCGTTGACTGGCCAAAAATTTTTAACACGAATGAACAATGCTCAAACAACTGTTCCCGTGTAATAGTATAGATGGGTTACAAGCTTTGTTCTTAAAAGATTGTCATTATGCATATTATATTCATTGTCTTACTTATCGATTACAACTAGCACTTGTTCCCGCGGCTAGAGATGTTAGTCATGTTTATCAAATTTTCTCAAATTTAGCATTGATTTTGAATGACGTTACAAATTTTATTGCTAGTGATGATATTAAAATAGGTAATGGACTCAATCAAATAGAAACTTTACAAAGAGTTGTATACTCAATGAAGATCTCATTTAAATTCAGCTCGTAGTTTTATCTTACATAATAACAACCAAATAATCTTATAATTATAATGTGCAAATGCAATTTTATATGATGATTTCATATAGTGTCACAATTGTTTTAACTTCAAATGAGTATATATGTAAGTCTTAATTATAAATAAAAAACTTTCTTATAGCTTTAGCTTATGAATGTGACATTTTGGTCTAGGCAATTATGTCGTGTTGACTAGAAGAACCTTAAAAATGAATTTAAGAAAGGGATGAGGAAAGAATATCACAATAACAAAATATCAGGTTGTATGAACACTATTCAACTTAGAAAAGAATTCAACCATGTTGTATTGTATTTTTATAACATTTAGTCATATGTGATGCAACTACACAAGGATGAATTATAACAATGTCGTAATGGTTTTTAATTCTTTCCAAAAGGATGGTCCCTTCACTTTACTTGCACAAGTACGATGTCGTGGACCATTTTCATCCTCCTCCACCACATGCATTAAAGCGATGACACATTGTAAAGTTGTAGAGAATGTAACTTTGAGTGGGAATTGGATTGGTGCCATTTACAGGGAACAAAACTTGTAATTTCACTCATTTTCTAGTAGGGATAACAGTGTTTTAACTTTTAACCTTCTTTATAAGGCTTGACGCATGAAAGGTTTTTTATTGTAAGCATGACCTCTTATTAGTTAGACACTATTTAGCTTAAATTATGTTTTTGGTCCCCCAAAATATCCCGATTTTTCCATTTGATTCCCCCAAATTTTTTTTCCCAAGTGGTCCCCCAAATTTTTTTTCATTCTCATTTGGTCCCTCTGTAATTAGTGCACCGTTTATTATCTCCGTTAAATGCTTGCGTGACAGCTTAGGTGGACAAAATAAGCATACATGACATGCATATGTGTCATCTTAAGTGTCCTACATGACTTATATCACCACCTTTCATGAAAAAAATAATTATAGAGTTCATCAATGTGACTCACAAAAAGGCATTCACCACCTATAGGTTTTATTTTATCATGTAGGACACATAAGAAGACACATATGCATGTCATGTATAATTATTTTGTCTAACTAAGCTGTCACGCAACCATTTGACGGAAAAAACAAACGGTGTACTAACAGAAGGACCAAATGGGAATGAAAGAAAAAATTTGGGGACCACTTGAAAAAAAAAATTTAGGGGACCAAATGAAAAAATCGGGATATTTTGGGGGACCAATAACATATTTTAGCCCACTATTTATTTTGAGATAAAATAGGAGGAAAACAATTGAGTGGAGAAAAAATGAGATAATATATAATATTAATTTTCTCTAGTTTTGTTGTAAAGAGAAAAATATATAGTGGAACCTACAAAAAAGGTTTTCTCCCTTCTTATGAGAAGAAAATAAGAAAAAATATATGAAATGATAAATTTATCCATCTACCCATCTATCTAATACATGCCAATACTTTAAAAGATTAATGTAAAAGTCATTTAACAGAAATACATTTTCTTTTCTTTTACGTTTTCATATCATTAATTTTCTCTTTATATTCTCTTTTCTTCATTTTTTCTACTTATTCATTTTCTCTTCACATCTATTCAAAGCACTGACATTTGATTGGATGAAGGGTTTAAAGGGAAAGGGAAGAGAGGTAAAATTTTAATCTTCGAATTAGAATTATTGTTATATAGTCTATATAAAAATGAAAAAAGGATCAAGACATTGAAATTTATGATAATTTATCATTTTTTTGTTCTCATGGTGAAAAAAATTGCAAATAATAAATATTTATTTATAATTTATTTATCCTCTCTTTTTTTTTTCTCTAAAACTAGGAAACATAAAAAGAATAAGAATCTTTTACTAAAATAAATTACACTTCCATAAGGGTGGTAATGGGGTTTGAGCCTACAACTTTATACAATTTATCCGAACCCTTCATTACTATATTTAAGTCCTAGTGACTTGTTTCTCCATCCATTTGGAGACATGTCAATAAGTGTTTTTTTTAACAAATGTATCACATATTACCAGGACAATCATGTTCGGGGCTTAGTCATATATAGTTAAGGTTTCTCACCCCTCCCTAAAGCGTGTTCAGTGGGATCAAACCCAAGAGCTTTTCTCATAATGTTAAGAAGTGTTTACTTATCAATAAATTCTTTATATATTAATTTTGATATCTCAATCCGGAGAGTGAGATACTCATTTTCACTACCTTCTAGAAGTCCATATACCATTTTCTATATTTACTTAATATTTTTCTTTGAGTGTTTTTCACACAACTCCCATGCAAAGGTTTTTGAATAATCTCTCAAATCTTTCTCAATTTTTTGAAATTAAACTTGATATTTTGAAATTTTTGATTTTAATTTTTAACCTATTTTTTCCTATTCCAAATCTTTTAATTTATTAACTCAAATTCAAATTTTTATCATTACGATTTAATACTATATAAACCCTCAATTAATAATTTATAAACAATAAATGATTGATTTTGAAAATATAAATAATATGTTTCTTAATTAGTATTTCAATTTTTTTAATTACCAACGAGTGTGGTTTGTTCAAGTACGTGGTACGTACTTCACTCTCTGTAAGCATGATGTCGGGTTCAAATCTTGTGTATAGAAAAAATTTCTATTTGGAGAATATAATTGTCTCTCATGGAGGATACATGTAGACCAAAATGATATGACAATTTTAAAATTATATAAAATATTATTGGTTGAATAATATAATATAAAACATATTTTTCAACACAATACTATTATTATAAGTTAACATATTAAATATGAAATATAATATAGAAAGTATTTCTTTTACGATTAAATTGTGAAAATATTTGATTGAGTTATACTATATATATAAACAACTTGTTAGTTCATATTTGATTTTTTTTTCTAATGATTTGCTTATATTTTGGGTAGCACACAAATAATTTTTTTTATTTACATTACACAATTTATTTATCAATCAATTGATTCAAAATATTTATATTTAAATAATTTGAAACAAAAAACGCAATCTAATTGAATTTTATATATTAAAAGAATGCTGTAAGCTAAGTTTTAAGTCTTATGCGGCACGAATCATTATATTTGTATTTTTCCTCTAAAACTAGCATTTTATTTTTCGGTTTTAATTTCTTATGTATATATTAATCTTTCTTAATATAATGTACACTACCTAGGTAATGGCTTTTGGGGCAATTACCCCATAAAAAATTATCTTTTTATTAATATTATGTGTATTATATGACTAAACGCTTCCGTAAAAGTTTATATATATATATATATGAGTCAGGATCCGTTGACACCAGGTGTCAAACTTGTAGAGTTACACCTCTTAATAACATTTTATAAAATGTGAATTTGACCAATCCTACCGTTGAATCACATTATGTTACCTTCATGATCTTGCCTATCAAATTTCAGGTAATTTGGACGTTCGTAGTTATGTTATCTAATAGTGGACTTTTACATATATTTTAAAAACATATTATACGTTAAAATAAATTAGTTTGATGAAGTTTCAATTAGTTTTCGATTTTTATGAAATTTTATAATATTGATCTACTCTATAAGAACTTTTGATTCAACGGTTGGATTGGTCAAATTCACATTTTATAAAAAGTTATTAAGAGGTGTAACTCTACAAGTTTGACACCTGGTGTCAACGGATCCTAACTCTATATATATATATAAATGTAAATGTTTTCTCCACGTGTTAAAATTTTGGGTTCATTATGTACATAAGTTTGAGAAATTAATATAACTAAATATCAAGCCATACTTTACACAGAAATTTTAAAATATTTTTTAAAAATAACTAAATAAATTAAAAGGGAATATAGTAAATGAAAATTCAAGAGTTCATATTTCAGTTTTTAAAAATTAATAGATAATAGATGTATGAAAATTCATTGAACATTTTACAAAAACATGAACTTATAGCCATAGAAAAATTGTATTTACTAACATCTTTAATGTAATATATTGATGCTTTGATACAAATTGTAAATCATTTTATTAATTTTTTCAATAAAAATCTTGTGTCAAGTGAATTATAATTGCGTGAGTGCAATGCAATTTTGGTGAAATATATTTTATTTTATTATTTTTAAAATTTTATACAAACAATATATTGAAATATATGAAATCATGAAAAAATGATTGGATTATATGAATTATTCTCGTTTTACATTGTACTTTTATATTTGTGAAAAAATGCACATTTTACTGAAATGATGTTGGAAAAAATATAATAATGATTATCTAAAATTATATAAAAAGGCAAAAACTTCAATATTTTTTAATAAATTAAAAAGTAACTTCTTCATATATCTTTAATATAAAAATGTATAGTGAAGTTTTTTTAATGTTTAAACAATGTATACTCAAGTTACATAATTAAAATAAATTGATGAGATTGAGAGTAACATGAATGCTAATTGTAACTATCATTTGAGATAAATGATAATTGTAAGAATAGATTTGAGAGATGGATTGCAAGCAAAGAGTATAGAGGTGACACCTCAGATTTTTCTTGACATGGCAAATGTAGAGTTATGTGCCATTAAGTTAGGTGAGGTGTCAAGATATCATTACGCAACTTAGCTTTAATATATATAATAGATAGATTGTTATTATCTCTTTGTTAATATATATAATTATCAAGCAATAAATTTGAATATATAACACAAACTCAATCAATATATTAAAGAAAAGTTAAGAAAAAAGATAAATTTGACCGTATACTTATTTAGATGCAATTAATTTAATTTAATTTAATGATATTTCACAAAAAAAAACAACACTATAAGAAAACTAGTTATTAGACGCGAGAATTTAGTGACGGCCACTTGCCGTCGCAAAATGATTTTTCGTTTTTCATTTAGTAATTATTCAGAAAAACGTAACGATGATCACACCGTCGCTATTGAAAATCACCAGTTCTCAGGCTTAGAACATGAAAATCCAAATAATCATCTTTCTGCACTCTTTGGATTAGTTGACATGATGGAATTTGCTGAAGAGGACAAATCCAAATATGGATTAGTTGGCATGAAAATCCAAATAATCATCTTTCTGCACTCTTTGGAAATCCAAATAATCATCTTTCTGCACACTTTGGATTAGTTGACATGAAAATCCAAATAATCATCTTTCTGCACTCTTTGCACTCTTTCTATACTACTGGATTTTTGGTTCGCTTGCCAGAAACCCACCAGCCAACAACTGATCCCAACTTCCCTTATGTTCTAACACACATGCTCTCAGCAAATCTTCTGGAGATTGGATAGTCCGCTCAGACTGACCATCCGTCTGAGGGTGATACGCTGAACTAAGTCTCAACTTGGTTCCTAAAGCTTATTGCAGACTACCCCAAAATCTAGATGTGAATCTAGGGTATCTATCTGACACTATGCTGGACGGAACCCCATGTAACCTTATTACTTCCTTAATGTACAACTGGGTTAACTTTTCTAAGGAAAACTTAATGTTGATGGGTAGAAAATGAGCAGATTTTGTTAACCTATCAACGATTACCCATATAGCATCAAAACCTGCAGGAGTTCTAGGTAAACCTACCACGAAGTCCATCGATATACTATCCCACTTCCACTCAGGGACATCTAAAGGTTGTAACTCTCCTGATGGTCTCTGATGTTCAATCTTAGCTTTCTGACAAACTAAACAAGAAGCTACATACTCAGCTACTTCCTTTTTCATTCCAGACCACCAAAACATCTTCTTTAGATCCTGATACATCTTAGTTGCTCTAGGGTGAATACTCAATCCACTCTTATGAGCCTCTTCAAGAATCAATCTTCTTATCTCCTTATCACTGGGTACACATATCCTACCCTTGAATCTAATAATTCCATCAGTGCCCTTACTAAACTCAGATTCTCCTTTCTTAGGGACTAGATCCTTCAAAACCTGTAAAGGTTGATCTACTTCTTGAGCTAAACGAATCTGTTCTAAGAAATCATTCGAAATCTTCAGAGTTCCTAATCTCACACTCTTAGGAGCAAATTCAACAACTAAGTTCAGGTCTCTAAACATTTCTATCAATTCTAGCTCCTTAACCATCGTTGCCGACACATGCAAAGATTTCCTACTTAACGCATCAGCCACTACATTGGCTTTCCCTGGGTGGTACTGCAAACTAAAATCATAATCCTTCAAAAATCCCATCCATCGCCTCTGCCTCATATTCAACTCCTTCTGATCAAACAGGTATTTCAAACTCTTATGGTCGCTAAAGACCTCAAACCTAGCGCCATACAGATGGTGTCTCCAAATCTTCAGGGCGAAAACTATAGCAGCCAACTCTAGATCATGAGTGGGGTAATTTACTTCGTGTGTTCGCAGTTTCCTAGAGGCATAAGCCACTACTTTTCCTTTTTGCATCAACACACAACCTAATCCTTGTTTCGAAGCATCACAATACACTTCAAAACTCTCTTGCGGGTTGGGTAAAACTAAGACGGGCGCAGAAGTCAACCTCTTCTTCAATTCCTGAAAATTATCCTCACACTTCTGGCTCCACACAAAAGGTTGGTCCTTTCTAATCAGACGGGTCAACGGGGTTGCTATTCTAGAAAAATTCTCAATAAACTTACGGTAGTGACCAACTAACCCTAAAAAGCTTCTTACTTCTGTTACAGTCTTAGGTGCTTCCCACTGTAACACAATTTCTACCTTAGTTGGGTCTACGCTAACCCCTCCACTAGAGATTACATGACCTAGGAAGTTAACTTCCTTCAACCAGAATTCACTCTTAGATAGCTTAGCATACAACTTTCTATCCCTCAGGGTTTGCAAGGCTATTCTAAGATGCTCTGCATGCTCTTCCTCACTCTTGGAATATATGAGGATGTCGTCTATGAAGACCAGAACGAAATTGTCCAAGTAAGGATGGAAAACGCGGTTCATATAATCCATGAAAACTGCGGGCGCATTGGTCACACCAAACGACATCACTAAATACTCATAATACCCATAGCGTGTTCTGAAAGCTGTCTTCGGAATATCCTCAGACTTAACACGTATTTGGTGGTAACCTGACTTAAGGTCAATTTTTGAGAATACAGTTGCTCCTCTTAATTGATCCATCAAGTCGTCTATCCTAGGCAAAGGATACCTATTCTTTACCGTCACCTTGTTTAGCTGACGATAATCTACACACAGTCTCATGCTACCATCCTTCTTCTTAACTAACAGCACGGGCGCTCCCCAAGGGGACACACTAGGCCTAACAAACTGCTTCTCTAACAACTCCTCTAGTTACTTCTTCAACTCAGCTAATTCTAATGGGGACATCCTATACGGAGCTATAGAAATAGGTCCGGTTCTAGGTACCAACTCTATGTTAAACTCTATCTCTCGCTCTGGTGGCAAACCAGGAATATCTTTCGGAAACACTTCAGGAAATTCTCTCACCACAGGAAGCTTACTGATGTCAGATTCCCGCTCTTCCTCCAAAGAAGAAAGTATCACGTAGATTTGAGCTCCTTCTCTCAAAGAAGCATTCACTTGGTTGGCGGTAGGGGTGGGAATAGGCCAGGTCAGGCTAGGCTTTGATTAAATAGGCCTGGCCTATTTTATAAATTAAAGGCCTAATCCTGGCCTATTATCTATGATAGGTTTTTTTAGGCCTGGCCTGGCCTGGCCTGTTAGCCTATTTAAAAGCCTATATGAAAATGGACAATAAATCGATTTCTAAGCCCAAAAACTGCATCTATCCTGATTTTTCTTATCTAACATCTTAGTGAATACTCAATACTAAAATACATGATATTGGTCCTGCAAAATCCTTAACCCAAACCAATACAAACAAATAAAATATAAAAGCAATTTACAAATTATAGATATATACTAATATAATAATATAAAGTGTATTCAAATTCATTATAACTTATAAGTTATAAGTAATTAATATTTATATAATTTTAATATATTTACTAATTTTTAAATATAAATAGGCCGGTCTATCAAGCTTTGTAGGCCTGTGAGTTGGCCTAAGCCTAGCCTCTTTATTTAAATAGGCTTTTTAAAATGCTTGAACCTGACCTTTTTATTAAATAGGCTAGGCCAAGCTAGGCTTTAATTAGGCCAGGTCATAGGCCCCTGTCGGTGGCCTGGCCTACTCCCACCCCTAGTTGGCGGACAAGAATCTCGAACTTACCGAATTAAGAGTAGAGGGAGAAGAAGAATCAAACACAACATATTTATTATAATAGTCAAGTTGGACCCGATTGGAAGATAACCAGTCCATTCCCAAAACAATATCAAGTTGAGAAAGAGGCAAACAAATCAAATCAGCAGAGAAGGTCCTATTACCGATGGTGATTGGACAGTTCAAACAGGCTAATGAAGTGATCACAGGTTTAGCAGTAGGAGTGGAAACAACAAGATCATAGGCCATTTAGCAACAGGCAATTTCAATTGTTTCAAACACTCCAGAGAAATAAAAGAATGTGTCGCACCCGAATCATATAATACAATTAAAGGAATTCCACTTATGACACACTTACCTTGGATCAGATCCTTAGATTCAGCAGCTTCAGCACCGCTTATGGTGAACACTCTACCTCTGGTTCTGGGCCTTCCAGCTTGTGCATTCAGATTTGACACACGTGCACTTGCAACACCGCTACCATTTCCTCTCAGAGCAGGGCAATCCCTCTTCATATGACCACTTTGTTTGCACTGATAATAGATGGGTCCGCCGGATGGGTTTGCATTCTGGTTTTTGACTGGACAGTCCTTCAAGAGATGATTCCTCTTACAACCCGGAACACTGGCATAGTTGTTGCTGGTACTGCTTGCAGGACTTCCTCCACTAGCAACCATTGATTGTGGTCTCGCGACGCTCCCAGATGATGAGCCAAAGTTGTTCCTTGGGACAAAATAAGGCTTCCTTTTTTTTGTGCAACCTTGGGTTTGTTCCTTTGCGGGCCGGAATTCTTCCACTCAGCTTGCCTCGCCTTGGTGTCATCCTCAAAGATGCGGCACATGTTGACCATCTTAGAGAACTCAGTGATCTGCTGATAGCCAATGGCTTGCTTGATCTCTGGCCTCAACCCACCTTCAAACTTAGAGCACTTGGATCCTTCATCCACAGTATTCTGGAAGTATGGGCAGAACTTGGATAACTCCTCAAACTTCGCGGCATACTCCCCAACAGTCATGCTCCCTTGCTCCAACTTCAGAAACTCTACTTCCTTGCGCTTCCTCAGATCAGTTGGAAAATACTTCTGGAGAAAAGTATCCTTGAACAGATTCCAAGTAATCAGTCTTCCAGTAGCTTCTAACTGACGTCTAGCATACTCCCACCAATGTTGAGCTTCCCTAACCAGCATGAACACAGCCAATGTTACCTTCTGCTCGTCAGGACAACCCATAGCCAAGAAAATCTTCTCCAATTCTTCTAACCAAAGCTGAGATCCATCAGGGTCATGACCTCCTTTGAATTCGGTGGATTGTTCTTCTTGAAGGTAGACAACTCATGGTAAGCGTCAGGGATGTTGTTCTGGTTCTGATTACGTGCTTAATTCATCTCGCCCAACGTTTGCTGTTGGTTCTCTAGAACGTTCACGATCCTTCCTAGGAGATCGTTCATCACAAGGAATCCTGCATTCACAGAAACAAATCAGCTTCTTCCGTTTCATGCAGAATCATTCAAGCAAGAATAAGTAACTCTACACAGATTCTCATACATATTACTACCTTTATACTGCTAGTAATACAAGAGCAATCAATTCACACAAAGCAATCCAACTTCACACAAGCAAACAATCAATCACAGAGTACACATAGAGAGAAGGGTATCATAGACCATACCCGAGCCCAAAAGGAAAGAACAGCTCTGATACCACCTAATGCGACACCCCTAGTTACCACTAAGAATGCCACATGTATTACATGTGACCAACGGAGGTATTATTTACAAGTCGTAAAAATGCGGAATTTTTTTTTTGAAAAGGGTTTAGTAGTTGTCAACCTACTACATCTCTAATTCTATTTTAAGTATTTATAAAATATTCTTTCCTTAATGGTGAAACTCGTTTTCGAAAACGCCGAGAACGGTTACCACAATGCGTAAACGTACATCATACATACATTTACAGAATTACCATATGAAAATAAACAGTGCATAAAGTCATATGTACAAAAACAATGTACTTCTTGAGTCATACAAAAGCACCATCAAAATAGGAGTTCTAGAAGTGATCTAAAATAAATAGGACCTCAATAAAATACAAAAGAGAGGTCGCCAATCAAAGCTGCCACTACTAGACTCAAATAACACTAATCTACTCGTCGCTGGAGGGATCCTCCTCCAGCTCCTCCTCCTCCTCTAACGTATCATCAATAACAATCAGCTCTAACTCATCCGAGAGAGAGCGGCCTTGCGCATCAGAATGCATAGGCTGAGAACCCGATGCCTCAGAAGTGGGTGAGTATCTGGGGGAGTCTGGCCCAACCATATCTGCCAACTGCGATGATCGAGATGATACCGAAGAAGCAGGACGACGACGAGAGCGACGAAAGGTAGTGTAACGTACTAATCCCGGTGGTGTAGAAAACTCAAGAGTCACAGGAACGGTAAAGTCCAACTCTGGAACCAATGGGAGGTTGGGGTGAGTGATGATGAGACGAACCTCCGCGGTAAACACACATCTACTAGGGATGTCTGTTACCCGCCAGTTGCCTCTAGGAATCCATCGCAGCTGTACCCTCATTGTCGTCATAATGGGGATCTCCAATGCCGACTATCGACGTAGCGAAAGAGATACAATAACCAAAATAGAAAGGAAGGGTGAGAACACATCACATGAACTCACAACACATAGGATATAGTAGACTAGAGCACACACACAGAATTTCCACACAATTCAACCAACAAGTGAATACAATTTATGTCATCATGATGTATACAGACTAATGCATGAGAGCCCAGGGAAAATCACCATCCACAGTGCACACAACAACTGCCCGACCATATATGTACCACATATCAGGAGTTAGAGTCTGTACTAGCGCCGGAGCATTGCTCAATTTTGGCCAAATCATTTTATCCGTCTTCCAGACAATCTCAACTGACCCCGAAAATCATGAGAGCGACAGGAATAGCTAAGTTGGGTTCCATGATCTCGACAGTAGGAAGCTAAACTACGTCTTCTGAGATCTTACAGGAGCTAGGCTATCCTCAGGGCTAGCGTACCTTTTGAGGACCCGCTGGCGTTCTTTGCAAAACCCAGTGCACCCTTCCCAACCGATTTCACACTGTACCAAGTATCACTGCCATATTAGGTCGTAAGGTTTTTCACCTTGAACATCATCAATGCTTTATGATGCATGTCATACAACAATGCTTTGCAGCATACACATCCTTACAGGCAAAGCCCATTGAATCATTCTACGTCACCACTTTCCCGTAGCAAGGGCCGATTCAATGTCTTCCCTTAAAGAAAGCCAAACCCCATCTCGGGTTAAGACCGCACTCTCTCACTAAGCTTCTCAAGTCTTATGCAGAAATAGTGTATTGGTTATAGACTTTTAAGTTAGTTTGTACTAATGTTTTTCTTTAAAGTGATGATCACTTTCACTTAAGTCTTATGGCTTACTAAGACTTATGATTGTGTCTTATGAATAATATTACCTATCTTAATTCGTCTTGTATGTCTAATTAAGATTAGGTTTAACCCTTAATTATGATTAGTCTTCATTAACTAAACTATAAATTCTCCTTAATTAAGTCTTAATCCTTACTTAAGATCCTAATTAATTCCTAATTATCCCTTAATCTCTTTCTTAATCTTGGATTAAGCTTTTAATTATATTTGATTAAGGTTAATCATAATTAATTAGTTCTTAATCATCATTAAGGCTTAATTATTTAATTAATACCCCATTAGTGATTAATGATTAAGATTAAGGTTAATCTTCATAAGGGTTAATTAACTTTAATCTTAATTAATTATTCTTTACTCGATTAACTTAAGTAGGTTGAATTAATTAACTTGAACAATTTGAATTAGTTAGGCCTACTAATTAATTCCTAAGTTTAGTCTTGATAAGTTAGATTAGAGTTAAAGTCCAACTCTAATCTAAGTCCAAGTTTATAAATTATTTTTGGTTGACTTTTATGATAAATCCTTTGACTTTTTTTAAGGTTTTGGGCCTAAACTAAAGGCCCAAAGGTTAGACCACTCTTAGGAGTCCATTTTTGCACATTGTCATTCAAAATTTTGACTTTTAGAGTGACTTTTATTTGGGTGCATTTTGGTACCCGAATTTGATTTTTAGAGTTTTCTAAAAATTCATTTCTATTTGAATTAGTTATTACATTAATTGATTACACTTTAGCTTATTGGGCTACTAGGGCCCAAAACCACTTTTACCATTTCCTCTTGATCATTTCAAGATCAAAACAAGTCTTTCATGAATTCTTCATGAACAAACTCAAGAACACCAAGAACAATGATGAACATCATGAATGTTCATCAAGAACACCAAAAATTCAACCATTTCCAAACTTCACCAAAATCAAGCATGATCACCAACAAGTATTTTAATCAAACATTTTCATACCAATTCATCAAACATACACCAAACAACATCATAAAACTCATACATGGTTTATAGGCTCAACATCATTTTTCAAGATTTCAACATACCAATCAATTTTATAATTCAAACCAAATACATACATACACTTATATTCATCACATAAACATGATTTAAGCATCAAATAAATTTTTGAACACATGCAGCCCCAAATTTTTTTTGAAGGCCGAATGCCTTTAGGAGAAAAAGGGAAATTTTTCCAAATTAATTTCATAGCTTGCATGCATCCAAAATCACCCATCAAACACATTTTAAGCATCATAGAAATTTTTAAAACACACATGCACTCCAAATACATTCAGCCGAAACAATCTCTCGAGATAGGTTTCAAAAATTCATTTTTTTCAAGGAAAAAGGGGATTAAAGACAAGGATCAAGGGCAATCCTTGACTCTAGTCACCAATCCTACTAGAGTTCAAGTTCTCCCCCCCTTTACCTAAGGAATTTCCTCAAGAATTAGGTGCATCCACAACTTCAAAACAGCCCCTCCTTTGAGCTCCTTTGATCACCAAAGCAAGAATTTACAAGGGTTGGAGGCTAGGTTTTTTTGAAGCTTAGGGTTCAAAGATGGAACCTTGAGCTTGAAAGTGTTGGAAGGAAAAATGGGAGATGGAGAGAAAGTGAGATGAGTCTCACGGCCAAAGGGAAGAAGAATGAGGAAATGAAAATGCTATTTTCCCTTTTTGCATGTTGATTTAGGAAAAGGGACAAGTGTAAATGGTTTAAGCTTTTTCATGACACTTGTTTACGAAATTAAGTGTGAAGTGGACAAGTGTCCCACATGCACACACAAGGACATGCAAGGCTTCTAGAAGGAAAAGGAAGGATTGTGCAAATTTTTCTGGCCCGGATCAAGAGCATTCGGGCCCGGTTCCAAGAAAAGCAAGGATAAAATGGTAATTTTGCACCAAAATACCAAAAATTCTAGAAAAATGGGAAATTCATTCCTAACCTTAAAAAACTAATTTTGATGATTAAAAATAATTTTAATCACTCAAAATTCAATAAATCACACAATAACAACATATAAGCAAAAATGCGGGTGTTACAAATAGTGTTTACAAAAAGGTTTGTTTAAGTTGCTGAACTAAACAAGTTCCTAACTTAAACTGAAAAAGATTGTACAAGATAACTGAGTATAACTCAGGATAAATGAAATTTGAGTACGATAAATCGGAGTGTATGCAGCGTAGATTTTTTGCAGAGTTTTTTTGGCTTGATACAGTTTCTTCTCTCTTTTATTTGAAGTTCTTCACAAAGCTATATATAGGGATGAATTTAAGTCCATTAAAGATTTCTGGAATCACCGTTGAGAGATAGCATTAAATTCTATAGGATCCGTTGTGAGACAATCTTCTGATAGCTTCTGACTTTGAACAGTGCAGGTGAGCAGGGATGATTCAGTTCTGACACACTACAGGTACTATGATACATAGGGGTGTTCGTGGTTCGGTTTGGGTCGCACTAGTGCAG
Organism: Sesbania bispinosa; assembly: GCA_026901365.1. Taxonomy (NCBI): domain Eukaryota; kingdom Viridiplantae; phylum Streptophyta; class Magnoliopsida; order Fabales; family Fabaceae; genus Sesbania; species Sesbania bispinosa. The sequence goes on along the minus strand of QLOH01000717.1, from coordinate 130,947 downwards.
AAATACTGTTCAACGACGCCTAAACAACGACGGTTATATAGGAATCGTTGTAGAAAGGGACGCGATGGCAATATTGCAATTTTTGTGCGAGAAACAACGACGGTCAGACAACAACCGTCGTTGAAAGCAGGCTACAATGACGGTTAGTGAATGACCGTTGTAAAAAGGAGGGGTGTAGAAAAGCAAAAAGGGGGTGCAAAGAGAAAATGTGACAAACAACGACGGTCCCTCTATAACCGTCTTTGTTTGCCTTATAACAAACAAAAAAATAAAGGGGTGCAGAAAAGAAAAATAGGGGTGCAGATAGTAAATGGAGACAAACAACGGCAGCCATTTAAGTGACCGTCATTGTTTTTCTTGTAAAAGCAAGAAAATTTGGGTGCAGAAAGGAAAAAAGTGGTGTAGATAGCAAATTGAGACAAACAACGACGGTCGCATTCCTAACTGTCGTTGTTTTCCTTATATACCTAATACCTGTAACGCCTTCTCCATTCAGCGCCGCGCCCCTCTCTCAAACCCTCACATCCCTCTCTCTCTCTCTCAAACCTTCAGATCTCTCTCTGACCATAGCCACCACCGTTCCCCCATAGCCACCGTCCCCCCACCATAGCCACCATCCCCCTCACCATTGCCACCGTCCCCGTCCCCCTCACAGATCTCTCTCTCTCAAACCCTCACATCTCTCTCTCTCTCCGTCCCCCTCTGTCGTCCTGGTGGTTTGCTGGTGCCGTCCCTTCTTCTCCATTTTGCTGCTGCTGCAGCTGGTGCTGGTGTCGTCCATGCCGTCGTGGTGGTTTGCTGCTGGTGTCGTCCCTTCTTCTCCATTCGAATGTTGCCGCTGCTGCTTACAAGGCAAAGGTTACTGTATTGTTAGCCACAACACGTTCATGATTCAGAGCAGAGGCGTTACAATTAAACTCCCTCGTTTAAGGTCAGGTATTGTTTTGGTCAGATATTATTTTATTTAGAACAAGTTTGTTTATATGGTCTAGATTGGTAGGCATGTTTCATGCATTGAATTTATCATAACCCATGAAATGACTGATACTTAACCTTGTCATTTTAAGTCAGCTAGATTCGAGTGGAGATCGTTGAGCCGTTAATAAATTCAAGATTTTGTTCTCTGTGCATGCACTCCTTTGATCTACTTGGTTGGTGAATTTGGTGATCTCCAGGTATGTCTTTCTTCTAGTCAAATTTTCTAATTGGTTGTATGGTTGTATAGCATAGAAAGCAATTACTTACATGGGCTGATTGGAGACCAGATCTCATGAAATGGAAGTGCTTTATCAACAATGGAATCCATTAACTCCATGGATGTAAGCAAAGAATAAAACCAAAGAAATTGATTTGTTAGCTTTATGATGTTTGGATGAAGGTGGATTCTATATTTTTCTTATTTTTGTAAAGTAAAAGAAAGCATTGCATTCTTTGGACCTAAACTGCCTATAAAGGAGTGAGTTTAATACATTTCATCTAGTTTGATGCTTTTTATCCAAGCATATAATTAGTTATTTATTTTCACCATTTCACTTCTCTTTATGAACGTATTGTCTGCTTACCTAAAGAGAGATTTTGCTTTAGGTAATGGACATTTTTGACACAATTCTTACAAAAAAGTTTGTATTTGATGTTATACACGTAGTTATTTCTCAGATGAATGGAAAAAATCACTCGTCACATTATGTTCATTCATTTAATGTGGGAAGAATGAGGATAACGCTATGTAGAGGTTGGATTACAAAAGCTAGAGAGATTTACTCCCCATCAATGCAGGTACTATTTTAGCCATAATTGATCAGCTAACAGACACCGAAAGTTTAAAATTATGAGAACATTTCATATTAAGTAAGTTTTTCTCACCATAGAAAATGCCTTGTGAGCTACTTTATCTGAGACTTCTTTATGTGCATAAACCAGGGTCAATTCCATGTTATAGTGAACCAATTGAACAAGAAATATAAAGTCAAATGCAATGAGAATTGGAACCAAATATTGAGTCCATTGCTAATTGTTCCTGCTCTTGGTGCCTCAACAGTGACTCTCGCTATAGATTTTAATCACCATCAGACCAAAAATAGAAAAAGGAAAATATATCAAAGGTGGCAAAATGTCAATAACATGATCATAACATCACCTGCAGTTCCAATTTCAAACTAGCTAGCTCATTTTCTAATCTTTGAGAACAAAAAATGGTCCTTCATCTTATAGTTTTTTCAGTAAAATAAATCTCACATACACGATATTGCTCTTCTTCTGCTTCCTTAAGACGTTTCTTCAGGGTATGAAGCTGCGCTAAAAGGTCCTCCTGCACTAATAGGTGACAATGAAGATATTTTACTGCCTGGTACTGCAAGGTCCATACCTAATTAATTTCTAGGTTTCTATTAAATTAAATTAAATTGGTTTCCTTCTCCAATTAATTAATATTAGAGTAGACTATAGATATATATGTGTAATTAAGTAATTGATATCATACCGCCATTGGTGATGTGCAGGTTGAGGGTGCAGCTCGGAGTAAACATGTCAGTTCAAGCTACTCGGAAGCTTGGAGTAATTGATAACATACCATCTTTAATAACATATTCTATCTGTCTCTGATCATGTGCCATTTGTCTGTCTTTGATCCTTTGTGGCCTTATCAAAGTACCATTTACTTTAATGGGCTTGCCATGCAAATTGCAATTTGCAAATGATCCAATTAAGTGGTTTCTTTTTTTAAAAAAAATTATTAAATGTGTAATTATCAAAAGATCCAAGTTTTTGTTATCAAATTATTTTTAATGTTTAATTATTAAAATGAAGTTTTGATTTGTTAGCGAACAGGAGCTTAATGATTAAATTGTATTTGAAGTTAACTACTTAAATACGTGAGAATGAAATTTTATATTGAATTAAATTGTATTCTTAGTTTCTTCTTTTCTTTCCTGCATGCAAGGTTAATAGTCATTCCACCAATTATATTACAAGTTACAACTCTGTGAGTACTTATAATATAAAATATCCACAAAACAGAGTCAAACTTAACATGAGAAGTTTTGTAGCTATCTTGGAGCGTGATTTAATAAAAGGTGATCATGTTTCTTTTGTTGTTTTATTTTATTTGCTTTAATTTAAAGCATTGTAGCAGGAAAACTAGCAAAAGTTATTGGAGGTTTCCAGGAGTTTGTCCCATCTTTAACCGTGAAGTATGGTAAGCATATTTTTTTACTGTTTATATGTTTACTACAACTTTAATAGTTCATTCGGGTCTTGTTTTGTTAATTTTGATCTTTGTTTAAATATTTAGTACAATTCTTAATGTTATATTGTTATTTCAAAACTTTAGGATAGTTGCATGAGCAAATGGAAAAGAGATGAAATCTGTTTCACCTGTTAGCTACGGATTAGCTACCGAAATTTTGTAGCTAAACTACATTTAAAGACGGTTATGGGCATAACCGTCGTGGAAAGTAGACTTTCTACGACGGTTCCTCAAGAAACCGTCGTTGTTAATTACTTTCTACGACGGTTTCTTGAGCAACCGTCGTAGAAAGTCCCCTTGGCTTCTCGAAGTGGGGTTGAGGGTTTTCCACGACGGTTGTGCTCACAACCGTCGTGGAAAATAGGCTTTTCACGACGGTTAGAAGAATAACCGTCGTGGAAAAGTGTCTTTTCACGACGGTTGCATGGATAACCGTCGTGGAAAGTAGGGCATTCCACGACGGTTCCAAGATTAACCGTCGTGGTATCTCTTTTTCTACGACGGTCCTCACGCGTCGTCAAAATTCAAATTTTCAACGACGCCTGGTTCTACGACGGTTGTACAACCGTCGTAGAAGGCCGTTTTTAACCGTCGTAAAAGGCCCTTTTTGCACTAGTGTCGGTTTTGAGGTAAAAAATCATTCGATCCGATCATTGCGGTTTTATCATTTCATCATCCGATCGGTTTTGATATGTTTTCAAATCTGATCCAATTTAAATTGGATTGGATTGGATCAGTTTTCGGTTTTTAAAGCGACAATAAATATTTGATAAAATTGATAAAATAATGAAGTAATAGTAAACATTTTCTTATTGGAACTTATATTTATTAAAATTAATACAAAATATATAAAAAAAATCACATGAGACATGAAAACTAATTTAAAACTAGTTTTATATTGATATATTTTTAGAAATATTAACATAATATTAGATAATAAAATCATAAAAAATATATTAGTATAAGTATTTTTATCAATATATATGTATACAAATATAAATATATGATTATTTTATAAGTAATAATATATATATATATATATATAAGTTTGGTTTGGATTGGATTGAATTGAATTGGTTTTTAACATAGGATCCGAAATTGAAAACCAATCCAATCCAATAAAAAATTTCGATTTTTTGCGGTTTGCGGTTTTTTGGATTTCGGTTTGATTCGGTTTTCGGTTTTTGAGGTTTGCATTGGATTTGATTGGATATGAACACCCCTAATGATACAGAGGTTTCCCTTTCTGGTATGATGATTCAAATATGTGAGAAAGGACTATGTAATCTTTCCTTAAGAAGACATGTTGCAGAAGTCGTTGAGAACGCTTTTAAGTCTTGAGCAGAAAGCCTTCTGACTTCAAACATAATGCCACGTCGGATGTCTTCAGCAGGTCTTCATGTTTCAAATTGAACATCTCTTCAGAAGGTTGATTTACTTCAGCAGGTCTTGACTCTTCATAAGGTTCTACTCCTTCAGAAGGTTGCACCACTTCGGGGGGTTGCTCTTTTAGAGGGTTGCTGAAACACAAAAAATACTTTTAAGAAAATTTGTACTATCATTCAGAATATTTTAACCAAATTTGTTATACAATAGAACTCATGATTATGAGACTTAAAACATTATTAATTTCTTAATAACAATTTTGAGACTCAACATTCTCCCCCTTTTTAATGATGACAAATTTGCTTAAACTTGCAAATATCTGAACGGAAATTTAAATAGAATTAAGTTTAAAGAATTCTCCCCCTTTCTCAAATACTTAAGCAGAATGCTTGCTCCCCCTAAACATAAGATTTCTTCTCTGAAAAACACTTAAACTTCATATTTTGTTAGTTTATATTACTCCCCCCTTTTGTCATCAATCAAAAGGGGTTTCCAGAGCATGCTGAAGTAATAAATGTGCAATAGAGCAATAAATACAGGGTATAATTGCAGCAAAACAATCAGTTATTTTTAGAATATTCAGTACTTGCTGAAACATTAAATGTTTCCAATCAATCAGTTGAGCAATTAATACGTTTAGACAGTAAGATAAATACACAAAAAAACAATTCATCACGTAGTCATATCAAGACTTATGAAACAAACAACTCATTCATTAAATACTTGAGAAGGTTTAAACAAGAAAGACATGAACACAAAATGCTTTCTGAAGTCACTCAGCTATCACAGACTACAACTCCTCTTATGCTTTGCAGGCCTTGATGCTTGAGTTTGCAGTGGAGGTGGAGTGGCTTGCATCTGTTTCTCAACCTTCTTATTTCCCTTTCTCTTGCTTCAAGGGCTTCAGTGAGGTCAGCTTCTCTGAAAATGATGGATAAATATTGCCTAGTAAATACAATCTGCCCAAAACCACTTGGTAAGCCATAGTCAGCAGGCTTGACCACAAGACAAGTGAAGATGGCAAGGATCCATTTATGCATAATCCAATCCTCATGAAGTTCACAGTTTGAGCCAGGGAATCTACCAGGAAACCAAGTTATCCACTCTTGAATTGATAAAGTACTTTTGATGATGGAGTCAGCAAAATCAAACTTGGTCCCAGAGCATGAGTCTTCCTTTTCTCTTTCATGCCAGTAGGAGTTCCATAACCAATCTCTACATCCTCAGAAACCCTTTCCCATTGCTCTTGAGTCATTGGCTCCAGATCATTCAAATATGCAGAATAGAACTTAGGCTCATTCTTTTTATCATTTGGGCCTTCAGCAAAAGGTAGCCTTGGAACTATTTTATCAGGTTTCCAGAAAATTTTGGTGGTTGGCTTCGTAGAGAGAGGTTTGGGAGGCTTGAAGTTCTTTCACCCAGCAGAAGATACAATATACCTTGAATACAACTCAGTCTCCAAGTTGAGATGCCTAATGAGGATCCAATCTTCAGCAGGTATCTTGACATGGTTGTTAGAACCACATGCAACACTAGAAGGGGGGGTTGAATAGTGTTTTAGACATTTTAAGACAATTTTGGAAATCTTTATTTTAAATCAATCACGTTAAGTGATCATTGTGCAAACCAATCTTAAGATCAGAGTTATTTTAAATACATGCGGAATATACGAAAGATTTAGGTTGAAAAACTTTCTCTTACACTTAAGATTGTTTTGATTTTAAAAACTTCTCTCAGTGTTTTCTGAAGAATATTACTAAGAGTACCTTCAGAACTATTTCTGAAATACTTCAGATGATCACAGACCATCTATATCATGTGTCTGAACTGACTTCCTGTTGGGCTCACTTCAGACAGATATTTCAGACATCCCTCTGAATATATTCTTCTATAATACTTCAACCTACACTAGAGACGTTTTAATGTTATGTTTGTATGAAAACTTGTTTTATTGAAATCCTTGAGTTAATCTTGTTATGAAAAGTACTTTTCAATCCCCATCGTAAATATGAAAACTCTAAATAAAAGAGATTAAGGGATGAGAAAACTTAGGCATAGAATTTATCCTGGTTCACCCACCAACCCGTGAGCTACATCCAGTCCTAGAGGCAAACCACCACTGGATTTTCACTATCTGAAACCACAGATACAAGTATTAGCCACTCCAGGCCAACACACCAAGTATTCTTTTCTATCAAGCCTCTCCAGGCTCTACCACAAGTATTCTTTCTTCCACCAAGCCTCTCCAGGCTCTCGGACACTTAACTAAGTGTAGAGTATTACTACTCAATCTAAGCTAGATGTTCGCTAGAACCTCTCAAATCAGATTCTTCTTGTACATAGAGATTACTGAGTACATACTCAGGATACAGTCATTACAAACTAAATACAAGGATAGACAGTGATACAAGTGTTTGAATTTAAATACAATCCCTGTCTTTTCTATGAGGAATACATCCTCTGAGAGTAGGCTAACTAAGATATGAAATTAAGCTCAAGCCTCATTCTCCAACCATTGGTTTCCATGGGCTACATTCTCACCCGTATCATTGGAATACCAAGGTATCTTCAAAGCTTCAAACCGTACCCGGTTTGATAGTCATTTGTACAACATGATTGCCTTCCCGACAACCAACTCACTTGATCAACAGACCAACTGTACAATCTAACTAACTGACCAGCTGATCAGTAGCCCGATTGAGAATTAACTCTCTGATCAATTGTTGTTGACATTTTCCTGATGTATTTAAGCTCGAGTCAACTCTTGTTAACTGTAAGACACTCAGCCTAGTTAACACTTTTCATGCTGATTGATTTCAAGAACCTTCTTGAAAAACAATCCCAATTGATCCAACTTGGTTGATCATTCTGACCAACTTGGTTGCAATAGCAGCTGCATGGTTGTTTCCAACAACCTGATTGATTGTTGAGGACACCAACTGTGGCTTGATTGATCTTCCAACCAACCAGCTAGCCAACCAGCTTGGTTGTACACCACAACAACATCTTCAACTTCTTTCTTGAGGCTATTTATATGTTCAGCTTGAGTATAGCCGTTGAAGATAATTCATAATACCGTTGAGCTTTTGATGATGTGGCTCATATAGCCGTTGTGTAATAGCTTCTCAAACGGTTGCTTCTCCTTAAGCATATTGAGTGTTCAGAATACTCCCGTTCTGACACTTCTGTTGATGAGCTCTGTTTTAAGAGATGTGATGATTATGTGTATTCTCTCTCTTGAATTCTTTTTGCTTTCTTGCATCTGTTTTATCCAGCTTGCATCTGCTTGCTCCAGCTTGCATTATCTTGCATCTGCTTGCATCTGCTTTTATCTGTTTTTGTCCAGCTTGCATCTGCTTGCTTTCTTCAGATTTGTTCCTTTTAAGAGATTTTCTTGATATTCTTCTGCTAACTCTCTCTCTTGATTTTCTTCTGCTTTCTTCTGTGTTCAACTGCTTTCTTCAGATTTCCTCTTATTTTCTTGGGAGTAGGTATCCGTTGAATTTGTCTTTTTGCTTATTCTTCATATACTTCTTTTTCATTTGCTCCTGACACCATTACTTCTTTGAATGAGATGTCTTGACCAATAGTCGTTGTTTGCAGATTCCTCTTTTGAGATTTAGATAAAGATGTTGAATTGAATATATTTTATTTAAACATCTTCCTTGTTGCTTTTGCTTAGTCTCCTTAGCTTTTCTTCTGCTCTGTTCCAGATTGCACAAATGAAGAAATGTCTCGTTGAAATACTATCGTTTAGAGATAGCAAATAGTCTTCTTTTAATCCGTTGTGAGACACGCTTCTTGAAAGTTCTGACATAGTGCAACGTTGCATCTGCCAAAAGGCTGCTTCAGGAATTGCTGCGTTGCTGCGTTTGCAGAGATTTCCTCAGTGGTGTATGAAATTCAAATGCACCAGGAAAGGCCTCTGTGTTTGTTGCCATAAAAGTGTTCCAAAACGTACGAGCAGCAGAGACTCAGAAAAGTCTTCATGGAATGTTTCAGCAAAGATGCCACGTCATTACTAAAGCTTCAGACGGCTTCCAATCTTCAAACGGGTTCCAGTCTTCAGACAGGTTTTAGTCTTCAGACGGGTTCGAGTCTTCAGACGGGCTTGGCTCTTCAGACAGCTTCGTTGCTTCAGACAAGTTACGTACTTCAGACAGCTTCAATACTTCAGTCCGCTTCATCTTGTATTCATTTTTTCAGTTCATTGTTGTTCTTCAGACAGGTGTATAGTTGAATCTGTACTTCTTCATATATCTTCTGCCTTCAGTTCTTCAGATAGTCTTCTTAGTCTTCAATTCTTCAGATAGTCTTCTAATCTTCAATTCTTCAGATAGTCTTCAAGTCTTCACTTCTTCAGACAGTCTTCAAGTCTTCACTTCTATTCTTCAGTTGCTTCAACTCTGTTAAGGATTATTCTTCTTCAGATTCTGACTCTCGTTCTTCTGATTCTGATCTTCTGATTCTGATTATGTTCATAAAATCTTCTTCTTCTAAAAAGTATTCCATCCTGAAACATAATTAACAAACCAATACCTTCCTCAGTAGAACCTGTTTATATAATCTAATTGGTTCTTTATATAATCTTATTTGTTCTTTATATAATCTTATTTGTTAATCATTAAAACTAAAGGATGTTAAGTCTTATAATCATGTTTAAATACTTAAACTGATTTATAGACTTCACAATCTCCCCCTTTTTAATGATGACAAATAAATTATATATTACTGACAAAATGGGTATAAAAAGAAATGAGAGATAATAAAATAAGATAATAAATTTTATTACTCCCCCTGAGACAGGCATTGATTCTTTTAGATATCTTCTGAAACAATTAAGTCTTTAATTAATCAATTCCAATTGTTAAATCTTTATTAACCAACTGTTACAAGTTTATTGTTAATATTTCAGAAATTTTAGATAAACGATTGTTAAAATTTTTCTTGTTAAGATTTCAGATACCTATTGTTATTAGAACCCTTCAGATACCTATTGTTATGACTTATTGTTATTCTTACTTATTATTAGAACTCTTAGTTTGTTATCTTCTTTTATATTTCTTTGCTATTTATTTCTTCTTCATATAATCTCCCTATATATTTCCCTTTTTGTTACATTCTTTTTAGTATTTTGTTTGTTTATATTTCTCCCCCCTTTTGTCATTAATTAAAAAGGTTTGGTGATTATATTTCTCCCCCTAAGTTTGTTACACTTAAAGATCTGCTTCTTAATACTGAGGTTTCTCCCCCTAAGTTGATTAGTTTTCTACAATCTTTTAAGAATTTCTTGTTACAGTTAAAATTTTGTTAAACAATTATCAAGAGGTTATGAAGCATAAAAGAAGCTAAACAAAGAAGATTTTGAGATTAAAATGTTACAGTTACTCAGATACAAGGTTTTGAAGAGAAACAAAACATAAAAGGAAAAAAAAGGAAAACATTTTCTAAAAACCAAAAGAAAGAAAAAGAAAGGGAGAACTACATTAAACAGAAAGTTCAAAAGAAGTTTTGAAAAAGGGAGGGATTTTTAAGATCTGCTCCTCTGGCTACTTCCAAGTCCCAACAGTTTCCTCTGTAGCCCTTGCCAATCCTCTTCAGTTCCAAACTTCTTTTAACACTAGGAACAGAAGAAGTGCATTACACCATATATCGAACACCACCCTTGATATTGGGTGTTCTGGTGTTCACCAGTGTCTCTTTAATAGACTGGTGATGCAGCATGATCTCCATGTCTGGAACATTGTAGGGAAAATTCTGAAGGGGAACTTCGGCCCTTCTTCTCATTCCATACATCATCCAAAGGAGATCAATCTTCTTCAAAACTTCATTGACACCAATGAGAGTTTGTTCCTGTGCCGCTTCTTTCATTTTTTATTGTTCTTCTTGTTCTATGGTTTTCTTACTTAGTTCTCAAGACTATCCTTGTGATAAGTGAGATTGCCATAAGAACTCATAAGAGTGTATAGAACCTTGAGTAATAAAGAGAAGCAGGAGGTTTGAGTCTTTTCCCTGGAGCAAGCTAAGATTGCTTTTATAGGCTATTTTCATTGGAAGTGACGTGATGTCCATTGTGGACTGAACATGTGAAGTCCTGGCTGTCATAGGAGACATTTATGAAAGCTTATTTGAGAAAACTCTTTAGAAGAGCAAACAGTACAGATTTTCGAGATATTTTTTTTCGAAGAGAAGAATTGAAAATCTTTTAGAGAAAAGAAATCTTTTTGAAAAGAAAAGCAAAGAAGTTAAACAGAGAAAAGAAAGAAGATAGAGTGTTTTGTAAAAGCAAGTATCAGAGAAACTATTATGGTTTAATTATCTTAGGTTTTTAAGGGTTTTACTAAAAGACAATTTTCATAGATATTAAAGTTTTAAGATGAAGTGATGTTACCAGGAATTCGGTTATTGTTCATTGGATAAAGAAGTCCCTTCTGACATTACTTCTTTGCTTGAAAGACTTTTCCTTCATCTTGATGCCTTTTGATGTCTGCACGTCTGCTTTTGTCTTTTGCTCCAGAGAATCTTTAAACAGTCATCTTAACCTACCCCTTTACAATTGAGTTGGATTCTAATGACTTGAGTAACTATCCCTTAACATTTTAGACCCACGATTTCAGACAGTCCATAAGGAGCCTTCTGAACGGGTTAGATGAATAGAGATATTACTAAGTTAGTATAATCCACTCAGAGATTGAGTTAGGTTTGAACATAGAGTGTTAACTATCTTTAATATTGATGACCCACACTTTCAGAGAGTTCATTTTGAGCTTCCTGAATAGGTTCAGATAATAAAGATGTTATCACATTATGTCTTTTTAGATGATGTTTCTTAGATGGTCTTCTTAAAACCTGTTTCCTGAAACATTTAAACTAGACATACCTTTCAGCAGCACCTGGTTGTAATTTGTTAATTATTTAAATTAAGTATTTTAAAATTACAGATAACATTTTATCAAATTTAGAAGTTATCTTATTAAGTTAATTAAATTTATCTTTTAGAAATATAATTTGTTAATCAACTAAGGATAGAGTTATGTTATTGATAGACTTAAATATGCACAAAAGGAAACACATATAAACAAATAGAACACATAGAATATTAATATTAAGAGAAACACATAAACAGAGATAGAAAGTGAAATGGACTCAAAACAGAAAGACATAGATACAGAGACTTAAAAAAAATCAGAACACAAGTGTATCATTGATCATTAGATTGGTTCTCATCAGCCTTTTCCTTTTCAGCCCTAAGCTTTTGAAGCTCTTTTTCTGCAGCTCTCAATTTCTTTGCCAGCCGAATTACTCTATCATTCACCTTCTTCAGATTATATGCACCCAATGTCATCATTTTCCTTTTACGAGACTTCAAGTTGGTATCTTCAGTTCCTTCTTCAATGCGTGGAGCAAAAAGAGGAGGAATGATCACTTGATTCTCAGGAGCTTCTTCTCTTTCAGTAAGAGTCCGGTCTAACTCAGCATATTCAGCCGGAGTGAAGAAGTCAGGAGACGGTTGGTCAAAGAGACTTTCCATAGGAAATCCCTTGTGCAATAGAATTTTCATAATCAAGGTGTTGTGAAGATAGAGGTCCTCATTTCCCATCTCATCTCTGAACATCATCTGATACAACAGTACCCATGGGAGATTAATTTTCTTCTTTGTCATCAAGATTCCCAATACGAACCTCTCCATCATACTTAAAGTCAAATTATTTCTTCCTCTGGGAAGAATGCAACAGTTTAATACAGCAAGGAGGGCTCTGGGTGTGCTCAGAAGTTGAGAAGGTCTGAAAGGGGCAATCCTTCTTCTTCCAAATAGATGTTGGTCAAGAACGAATGTTCCACCATGAAGAGATTCCCATCCTTGGAAGTATTGTTCCCCCGCTTTCAGGAACACCTATAACTTCAGCAATAAGTTTGGTGTCTACAGACAGTGATCTTCCCATCACCTTCGTCTCAATCCCGGTTCTGTTGGGTTCAGATATAATCTTGATGTTGTCCCAAAAACCCATTACACTCTTCTTATGCCAGGATGAGGAAATGTTGTTGAAGGATGGAGTCCATCCAATGGCGTTGAAGTACTGAGATATCTTGTAGTCTGCTTCATCAAAGTCTGAAAGGTTAACCGCCTTACAGAGTATGATTCTTTCATCAAACACGGAAGGGTTTGAGTTTCCTGATGAAGCAGACGCGTTTGCCATTGATTTCTATGAATCAGATGATCTTTCTGAGATGAAGATACTTGAGGAGATTTGACCTTTTTAGGTAAAGGATTGAGTAAAGTGTGATTTCCATGTTGATCATCCAATCCTTTTAAATAGATAACCAAGCATGCTTCAAGCATTGATGAGAGACGGTTATGTGTACTGAACCGGTGTGGGGAGTAGTGCATCGTGTCCATTGAGAGAAACCGGTTAATGATTCAATGATTCACATCGTGCCGTTTCATATTTTCAAGAACAGTTATGACTAACACACACGACTCTTCATTTACTTAATTCAAAATGAGACACGGTTATTACTACACTAAGCATGTGTGACTCTTCAACACATATATTTAAATAAGTAAAGCATATATAAAATGAATCATAAATTTCACACAGTAAACATAGTAAAACACATAGCATGCAGTGATTTATTTTAACACAATTTAAAAGCATGAAACAATTATATCATGTAATCATATTTTTTACAATTTCGATAAAACAAATCATGCAACAGATTAATAACTATATTTAAAATTATAACTTAAATATAGATAAGAAAGGTGTTACCCGTTTGTGATCTAGAGATAGATTCACTTTCCTTTTCCTATTGCGTCCTGTGCTTTAGCCTTATGAATAATGAGTATTGGAAAATGTTTTTCCTATTCTCATTATCATTCTTCAGAGTTGCTTCAGCTTGGTGAGATTTCCATCTTCTGAGGATCTACTCCTTCTGCATTTGTTAGATGCTCAACCCGAAGGTGAGCTTTGATACCAATTGTTAGAACCACAGGCAACACTAGAAGGGGGGGTTGAATAGTGTTTTAGACATTTTAAGACAATTTTGGAAATCTTTATTTTAAATCAATCACGTTAAGTGATCATTGTGCAAACCAATCTTAAGATCAGAGTTATTTTAAATACATGCGGAATATACGAAAGATTTAGGTTGAAAAACTTTCTCTTACACTTAAGATTGTTTTGATTTTAAAAACTTCTCTCAGTGTCTTCTGAAGAATATTACTAAGAGTACCTTCAGAACTATTTCTGAAATACTTCAGATGATCACAGACCATCTATATCATGTGTCTGAACTGAGTTCCTGTTGGGCTCACTTCAGACAGATATTTCAGACATCCCTCTGAATATATTCTTCTATAATACTTCAACCTACACTAGAGACGTTTTAATGTTATGTTTGTATGAAAACTTGTTTTATTGAAATCCTTGAGTTAAGCTTGTTATGAAAAGTACTTTTCAATCCCCATCGTAAATATGAAAACTGTAAATAAAAGAGATTAAGGGATGAGAAAACTTAGGCATAGAATTTATCCTGGTTCATCCACCAACCCGTGAGCTACATCCAGTCCCAGAGGCAAACCACCACTGGATTTTCACTATCTGAAACCACAGATACAAGTATTAGCCACTCCAGGCCAACACACCAAGTATTCTTTTCTATCAAGCCTCTCCAGGCTCTACCACAAGTATTCTTTCTTCCACCAAGCCTCTCCAGGCTCTCGGACACTTAACTAAGTGTAGAGTATTACTATTCAATCTAAGCTAGATGTTTGCTAGAACCTCTCAACTCAGATTCTTCTTGTACATTGAGATTACTGAGTACATACTCAGGATACAGTCATTACAAACTAAATACAAGGATAGACAGTGATACAAGTGTTTGAATTTAAATACAATCCCTGTCTTTTCTATGAGGAATACATCCTCTGAGAGTAGGCTAACTAAGATATGAAATTAAGCTCAAGCCTCATTCTCCAACCATTGGTTTCCATGGGCTACATTCTCATCCGTATCATTGGAATACCAAGGTATCTTCAAAGCTTCAAACCGTACCCGGTTTGATAGTCATATGTACAGCATGATTGCCTTCCCGACAACCAACTCACTTGATCAACAGACCAACTGTACAATCTAACTAACTGACCAGCTGATCAGTAGCCCGATTGAGAATTAACTCTCTGATCAATTGTTGTTGACATTTTCCAGATGTATTTAAGCTCGAGTCAACTCTTGTTAACTGTAAGACACTCAGCCTAGTTAACACTTTTCATGCTGATTGATGTCAAGAACCTTCTTGAAAAACAATCCCAATTGATCCAACTTGGTTGATCATTCTGACCAACTTGGTTGCAACAGCAGCTGCATGGTTGTTTCCAACAACCTGATTGATTGTTGAGGACACCAACTGTGGCTTGATTGATCTTCCAACCAACCAGCTAGCCAACCAGCTTGGTTGTACACCATAACAACATCTTCAACTTCTTTCTTGAGGCTATTTATATGTTCAACTTGAGTATAGCCATTGAAGATAATTCATAATACCGTTGAGCTTTTGATGATGTGGCTCATATAGCCGTTGTGTAATAGCTTCTCAAACGGTTGCTTCTCCTTAAGCATATTGAGTGTTCAGAATACTCCCGTTCTGACACTTCTGTTGATGAGCTCTGTTTTGAGAGATGTGATGATTATGTGTATTCTCTCTCTTGAATTCTTTTTGCTTTCTTGCATCTGTTTTATCCAGCTTGCATCTGCTTGCTCCAGCTTGCATTATCTTGCATCTGCTTGCATCTGCTTTTATCTTTTTTTGTCCAGCTTGCATCTGCTTGCTTTCTTCAGATTTGTTCCTTTTAAGAGATTTTCTTGATATTCTTCTGCTAACTCTCTCTCTTGATTTTCTTTTGCTTTCTTCAGCGTTCAACTGCTTTCTTCAGATTTCCTCTTATTTTCTTGGGAGTAGGTATCCGTTGAATTTGTCTTTTTACTTATTCTTCATATACTTCTTTTTCATTTGCTCCTGACACCATTACTTCTTTGAATGATATGTCTTGACCAATAGTCGTTGTTTGCAGATTCCTCTTTTGAGATTTAGATAAAGATGTTGAATTGAATATATTTTATTTAAACATCTTCCTTGCTGCTTTTGCTTAGCCTCCTGAGCTTTTCTTCTGCTCTGTTCCAGATTGCACAAATGAAGAAATGTCTCGTTGAAATACTATCGTTTAGAGATAGCAAATAGTCTTCTTTTAATCCGTTGTGAGACACGCTTCTTGAAAGTTCTGACATAGTGCAACGTTGCATCTGCCAAAAGGCTGCTTCAGGAATTGCTGCGTTGCTGCGTTTGCAGAGATTTCCTCAGTGGTGTATGAAATTCAAATGCACCAGGAAAGGCCTCTGTGTTTGTTGCCATAAAAGTGTTCCAAAACGTACGAGCAGCAGAGACTCAGAAAAATCTTCACGGAAGGTTTCAGCAAAGATGCCACGTCATTACTAAAGCTTCAGACGGCTTCCAATCTTCAGACGGGTTCCAGTCTTCAGACAGGTTTTAGTCTTCAGACGGGTTCGAGTCTTCAGACGGGCTTGGCTCTTCAGACAACTTTGTTGCTTCAGACAGCTTCTTTTGCTTCAGACAAGTTGCGTACTTCAGACAGCTTCAATACTTCAGTCCGCTTCATCTTGTATTCATTTCTTCAAATCATTGTTGTTCTTCAGAAAGGTGTATAGTTGAATCTGTACTTCTTCATATATCTTCTGCCTTCAGTTCTTCAGATAGTCTTCTTAGTCTTCAATTCTTCAGATAGTCTTCTAATCTTCAATTGTTCAGATAGTCTTCAAGTCTTCACTTCTTCAGACAGTCTTCAAGTCTTCACTTCTATTCTTCAGTTGCTTCAACTCTGTTAAGGATTATTCTTCTTCAGATTCTGCACTCTCGTTCTTCTGATTCTGATCTTCTGATTCTGATTCTGTTCATAAAATCTTCTTCTTCTTCTAAAAAGTATTCCATCCTGAAACATAATTAACAAACCAATACCTTTCTCAGTAGAACCTGTTTATATAATCTAATTGGTTCTTTATATAATCTTATTTTTTCTTTATATAATCTTATTTGTTAATCATTAAAACTAAAGGATGTTAAGTCTTATAATCATGGTTAAATACTTAAACTGATTTATAGACTTCACAATGGTCAAAGGAGTACATGTCAATCTTTTTCCAGAAATGCTTGGGGTGGTTGAACTCCTTGCCTAATCCTTTCCAGCTGATTAGACAATAATTCTCCTCCAATACCCTTTTGAGAAGCTACCCTCTTATCCCTTGTAGCATCTAGAGAATCCACATGTAGTCCAGTGTGCTTATGCAGGGGTGGTTGCCCTCTGAAGAACAGCAACTCTTCATACAAGTTTGGAAACTTGGGCACTCTTATTCTGACTCCATAAAAGGTTGAGTAGAATTTATGGGGAAACTGAGCAGCCTTCTTCAAGTCCTCAAAGCTGACAACAGGAATCACCTTATCAAAGGATGGTTTTATTAATAAATCTTTGAACTTAGGCTTCAGTAGTTTTCCCTTGGAGTGAAATCACCTTCCCACACAAACTTCCCTTCTCCTTTACTAACATAACTCCATTAAGCTTCCAAATTTATTGTTCCGGGTTCAGCAGGAACAATTTCAAAATCAGTAGAAATTACTTCTTCCTCTTTTTCTTCTTTAGATGATGATGATGATGATTGAGATGGTGGGGGTGAAGATGGTGCGGTATCAACAACAACAACATTCTCAGTAGGTACATGTTCAGCAACCTTATACACAACAACAGGTTCAAGAACCTTCACTGGTACCTTTGAGGGGCTGAGATTGTAACATCCCAAAATTAAGGCCTAGAAGTTATAGTGAGACCGTTAAGATGTGGTTCTAGCCAAATAACGGAGATTTGGAAGTGGTATGGGATGTTGGAGATTTGAATGTGAATTTAGATAGGAATTTGGTAAATGATCTAAGAGGAGTTCAACAATTTAAGAATAAGTAAAGGGTATTAGAGGAAGAAAAACTAAGTTGGGAAGGTATGATATTAGACAAGAAATTAGGGAATTGATTTATCAAGAATTAAAGTGAGGAAGGGTTTGGATGAGAAGAACTAAGTTAGAAGAAGGTTTTCATGGAGAGGAATTAGGTTTAAGAAGGAGAAAAATGAATTAGAACCAAGAGGGGCACAAACCGAGGTTATTGCTTATTTTTGGGTTTTAGGCCTAATGACCTTGGTGCACTAATTCGCAAATATCTAGAGACTTGGATGTTCGATTAAGGTGATTCCACTTTCATTAGAAAGCTAATTTTCGGGGCTTCAGTTTGATATACTATATGATAGTATTTCGAGCTCGTTTGCACCCCAAACATCAAGTTTACGTGCTCAACGCGCTGACGCACGTGCTGGAGCGCCCGGACGCGTTCTGTTTCTTCAAAACGCGCTGCAGCCTCGTTTTTTTCATTCCTCTTCCATTTTTTAGGGTTCTAGAGAGAGAGTTCCTCCCATTTTAGTGAGAGAAGGTGTGTGCTAAAAGAAGAAGAAGAAGAAGAAAGTGGTAGATTGAAGACATTCCTCACCCTCTTGGCTTGGTCTCCATCATCCCCTTCCTCTATTTTCCTTCTACCTCTTCCATTAGTGGTGAGTAGAGCTCACACACTTTCACCTCATCTTGTGTATTCCTCTATTATGACCCCAATCCTCCTATTCCCCTTTCTTTTAGTGTATGTATGTTGGGTTATTGTTGGATTAGAGAATATGTATGATTTGAGTTGTGTATGAGATTGAAATTGAAAACCCTAGGTTAGGTGATTTTGGGGAATTTGGGGATTTGAGGAAATTCTTGTATGATTGATGATGGAACCTTGATTAGGAGATTAATTGAAGTTAAAAATGAGATTTATGTGTGTATTGTCTTGGATTGCTTGTTTGGGATAGAACCCTAGGGTGTGGAAACTGGGGATTTTGTGGGAATGACTATTGATTGGTGATTTTCTTAGAGAATATTCATGTTCCACGATGATTAGGATGTATAAAGATGTTTTTGTATAGATTAGGGTTATTATAGAATATGTTCTCTAGGTTACTAATTAAAAAGAGTAATTTGAGATACATATGGTTGAGGTTGAGTGATTATTCTGAGAAACTTAGATTTAATATATGATATTTGTTCTATGTACATGTGTTAGTTATATGTATGCTATGAGACATGTATTGTTTGTAGAGTTTGAGCCATTGCATGTTTTTGACCTACGGCCCAGTTAAGACTAAGAAAATGGGTTCTTTTGGCTTCGGCCCAGATAAAATGGCTTCGACCCAATTTTGGCTTCGGCCCAAGTTAATCTAAAGTGAAAAGATTGTTTTCAGAAATTGATTTAAGACTTGGGTGATTAGTGCCTAGAGAATTAAGGGGTGATTAGTGCCCAGTGGTGGTGATTAGTGCCCGAGGAAGACGTTCCTTGTAGTCTGAGCTCAGGTCTAGCCACACAGTTTTTCCAGATTTAAGTGATAAGAACCCGACGGCTGGGTTATGTCGTTCATGCGCATTCATGTTCAGTTTCTGTGCATATAAGTCTATTTGAGTAGTGAATGGCTTGGATGATCGTTATGTAATTATATGCTAGTTTCCAATGATTTAAGATATGAAGGAAATGATTAGAATATTCAAGTATGCTTTAATGAACTGTGTTGGGTGTTGCATTGCATCTGTTTATTTCCCCACACGGCTTGCTGCATCGCTTTGCTCACTGGGACCGTAGTCTCACCCCACGTTTCGGGGATATATTTTAGTCTGTGCAGGGAACTTCCATTTTATGTTCAGAGAAAGATGGAGCTCTTGGAGTGGAATCACCCACTTCCACTGGTTAAGAAGAGTTTAGTAGTCTATTGATAGTTTAAGGATGTAATTATTTAGAGGTGTTATTGGAAAAATTACTTGTACTGACTATTTAAATGATGTATGACGTAGAAGTCTATAGCTTGGCCATGGAGGCCTATTTTCTATTGAGATGGATTAGTAATTATGTTATTATGAACTGTACTGGTGGTTTTGTTGGTTTTCAGGTGAAGCTGAAAATTGGGAAATGTCCAGTTTTTAGGGGAAATTGTGCCGGATTTTCGGTAGGAGTTTGATGGACCATATCATGTCAAAGTGAAGGTTCTTCCCTAGCTTTTCTCGATGTGATGAATTGATATCATCATGTTTGGATGTTGCGAAAGTCTGAGCAAACGTTGGATTGCTTAGGCAATTGTGTTATTCGTATGCCGATATCGAAAATGGCGCGAAAAATTTTAGAAATTCGGAATAGTGTTTTCCAATGAACATTATTCTTGAATTGAGAAATTAGGACGTTACATTTTGGTATCAGAGCAGTTCAATCCAATTGGACTGTGGTTAGGTTAGTTACCCGTGACTTACTATAATTCCATCGCGCCTCATGCTCAATTTAGGGACTAATCACCCCTCTACTGGGTGCGTTGTACACGGAATTATGGTTAGTAACGTAAATAGGGTGCCTTGTTGAGGGAATTGGGACTCTTCTCTAACAAGGTTAGAGCCACCTACATGATAGTTAGAGGGAAAGTGACATAGGTCTACTTCCAAGGGTAGGATCTCCACTTCAAAAGCCTTATGGGATGTCATTTTAGTTCCTAGTAGAACTAAGGTACCCTTAGAAGGGAAGATCGGGAAGAGGTTATGAGAAAGAGTGTGTTGTTGGTTTTGGAAGGTAGAAGTAAGAGGAAAGGTTAGAGGAAATGATGAATGAGCTTCCTAGTAGGCTAGCAGGGTGTTGGTTGCTTGTAAGTGATTCTTAGCTATGTAATGTGTTTGAGCAATGATAATTCTTATTTCTACTTGAAGGTTTTTGTATGTGTTTCATGAATGAATGTATGCCTTGTGTGCTAGGTGGTGGTTTGATGAATGTGTTACGATGATGCTGCATAGCTTGTATGTTAGGTCCCAAGGTTTAGAGGGACATGTATGTGGAGGTAAATAGTGATCTTATAGAAGTAGGGCCGGATGACTTTAGAGTTGGGAATGTGTGAATTTCGGATTTCATGCTTAGTGGACTAGGGATATGGCAGGTAGAGGTCAGGGGAAGTATAGGAACTTAATACCAATAGTGAAAGGGGTGTAGTCCTAGCTTTTGGCTAAGTTACTTCCTTGGGGTAGGCATCTAAACCCGCTTACTTGTTTTCCCTTCTTTAAATTCCTTTTAGTGTATGCTTATGTTGGGGTGCTTGTTATGTCAACCCTAACCTCCTTAGTAGTTGCCTAAGTCATTATTGTAACCCGGTTAAATTTTATCATTTAGTGTTAATGATTTTGTTTTAAAGGTGGTGAGATTGTGTGAGTCCTCATGTCCTATGATTTATCTTTAGTATGTAAGTGGTAAGCCCAATCCTTGTCCCCCTAAGTTACTAGACGAGTACTCTTAGAATCCCTAATGGATGATTAGCGGTGATTTCGGTGCTCATAGGTGTATGATCTAACATCTAGCTAATTAGTGTATTACGATACATGAATTGTCGGAGGATTTCCTAAATTAGAACTCAAGTTGGGATTTATTATACCCTGTCAATCTAGGCCTCCATTTCCACCTTGTTCCACTTTAGAACTTTATGGTCTTTTAGCTTGTTTGTGACTACCACCTTATGGTTCATGTTTGAGTTCTGTTAAGCATTATCACCTGGTTAGAACCCCTTGGTCAGTTTCGGTTGAGCTAGAGGATATACACCTAAGTTTAAGGGGAGTGAGTGGCTGTGGAGACTTGGATAGTTGAGGGTACCTTGTAGGAATCAATCATGGTCGGTTCCTTTTAGCTTAGGCCTATTTGGTTGCAGATATCTAAGGAATCAGGTTCTTTTGGCTTTAGCCAAAGTGTTCTGGGGTTATGTTGTTAGGGCATGAATAGTGATAGTGATACTTTTCTAAGTTATTGATGGAAAAACTAAGTCTATAAATTAAACCCCTTAGCCTACTCCTTGTTATGACCTTAGTGGTAGAATTATGCGGAATGTGAAATTGTACTCAGTGTATATCTCATAGAAGGATGAACAGTTCGTGTTTAGTTCATGCTTTGATTAAGGAATAGTGATAAGCTTGGTGCAACGAGTCCATCACTTGTTATCGAACATTCTTATTCGAGGACCTACGTTATCCACCTAGGTTTTGGTGTGTCCCCTGGCCATCGAGGCAATTGCATGCCTGTCAATTGTTGTGGTTGTCAGCTCTAGACAGTAGAGGTTGATGTTGTAATATAGAGCGTGTGTTCGTACTCAGCCCCTAGTTGGAATGTGAGACGATCATGTTTTCTACACTTGTGCACGTGATGGAGTGATGGGTACAAGCAGACCTACACACCATCGTGTGTTGTTTGTTTAGATTGGGATTTGGATGAACTGTGAGAGTTGTCCATTCTCTTTCATGTGTGTATCAGAAGAGCGCCACTTGGCTGCAACTTTATATTCTTTTAATTGAGCCTTGTGTGTTGTTGTTCCAGAAACTAGTGATGAGATGGTGTTTTTTATAAGATGAGGTTTCAGACCAGCTAGCTGTTAGGGGTCACAGTGTAGTTTTGTGGAGTAGACTTAAACATTGAAGGTTGCTAGAAAGGGCCAAGCCCCTGAGGGGGTAGCCTTGTGGGATAAACATAGACACCCATAGTATGACCTAGAAGACCACTTAGAACTACACTGAGCATAGCTAGGTCATTATCAACCCAAGGCTTAAATCGACTAGTAGCTGCCAAAAGTCAGGGTCCTCAGCAACTTTGACAACTCCCAGGAAATTCCCCAAGGTGTGGTACGTGGACTAAGTAGTAAGTTAGAGGCCATGACCGGGAGTTTTCTACAATCCTTTGATATCTTAACCCAGATAGTTTAATTAACTCAAGTAGTTAAGTCATCTCAAAAAGCGGAGAGACCAACGCGAGGTTCCTTAGAAATCCATGCTAGGATGGTACGTGACGGGGTGTCGACGAAAGGAAGAATGAGAGAATTAACTGGTTTAGGCATAAGTTAGGCATAAAACTGTTTAAGGAATAGTGACATATAAGACGTATCCTATGAAGATGGGACAAAGATGACGAGTTTAGGAGAGCAATCGACCATTAGTTCCCCTTAGTCGCCTTGAGGAATAGAGGTATTAGTTGTTGAGCAACAAGTTAGGAGATGTCGATACTACCGAGCCTAGTTAAGAATAGGAGTGTGATCTGGCATTGGGAAATCGGAGCAAATTTTGAGGACAAATTTTATTTAAGTGGGGTGGGACTGTAACATCCCAAAATTAAGGCCTAGAAACTATAGTGAGAGCGTTAAGATGTGGGTCTGGCCAAATAACAAAGATTTAGAAGTGGTATGGGATGTTGGAGATTTGAATGTGAATTTAGATAGGAATTTGGTAAATGATCTAAGAGGAGTTCAACAATTTAAGAATAAGTAAATGGTATTAGAGGAAGAAAAACTAAGTTGGGAAGGTATGATATTAGACAAGAAATTAGGGAATTGATTTATCAAGAATTAAAGTGAGGAAGGGTTTGGATGAGAAGAACTAAGTTAGAAGAAGTTTTTCATGGAGAGGAATTAGGTTTAAGAAGGAGAAAAATGAATTAGAACCAAGAGGGGCACAAACCGAGGTTATTGCTTAATTTTGGGTTTTAAGCCTAATGACCTTGGTGCACTAATTCGCAAATATCTAGAGACTTGGGTGTCCGATTAAGGTGATTCCACTTTCATTAGAAAGACAATTTCCGGGGCTTCAGTTTGATTTATTATATAATAGTATTCCGAGCTCGTTTGCACCCCCAAACATCAAGCTTACGTGCTCAACGCGCTGACGCATGCGCTGGAGCGCCCGGACGCGTTCTGTTTCTTCAAAACGGGCTGGCAGCCTCGTTTTTTTCCATTCCTCTTCCATTTTTTAGGGTTGTAGAGAGAGAGTTCCTCTCATTTTAGTGATTGAAGGTGTGTGCTAAAAGAAGAAAAAGAAGAAATGGTAGATTGAAGACATTCCTCACCCTCTTGGCTTGGTCTCCATCATCTCCTTCCTCCATTTTCCTTTTTCCTTTTCCATTAAAGGTGAGCAGAGCTCACACACTTTCACCTCATCTTGTGTATGCCTCTATTATGACCCCATCCTCATATTCCCCTTTCTTTTAGTGTATGTATGTTGGGTTATTGTTGGATTAGAGAATATGTATGATTTGAGTTGTGTATGAGATTGAAATTGAAAACCCTAGGTTAAGGGATTTTGGGGAATTTGGGGGTTTGAGGACTTTCTTGTATGATTGACGATGGAACCTTGATTAGGAGCTTAATTGAAGTTAAAAATGAGATTTATGTGTGTATTGCCTTGGATTGCTTGTTTGGGATAGAACCCTAGGGTGTGGAAATTGGGGATTTTGTGGGAATGACTATTGATTGGGGATTTTCTTAGAGAATATTCATGTTCCACGGTGATTAGGATGTATAAATATGTTTTTGTATAGATTAGGGTTATTATAGAATTTGTTCTCTAGGTTACTAATTGAAAAGAGTAATTTGAGATACATATGGTTGAGGTTGAATGATTATTCTGAGAAACTTAGATTTATTATATGATATTTGTTCTATGTACATGTGTTAGTTATATGTATGCTATGAGACATGTATTGTTTGTAGAGTTTGAGCCATTGCATGTTTTTGGCCTATGGCCAAGTTAAGACTAATAAAATGGGTTCTTTTGGCTTCAGCCCAGATAAAATGGCTTCGGCCCAGTTTTGGCTTCGACCCAAGTTAATCTAAAGTGAAAAGATTGTTTTCAGAAATTGATTTAAGACTTGGGTGATTAGTGCCCAGAGATTTAAGGGGTGATTAATGCCAAAGGTGATTAGTGCCCAGTGGTGGTGATTAGTGCCCAAGGAAGACGTTCCTTGTAGTTTGAGCTCAGGTCTAGCCACACAGTTATTCCATATTTAAGTGATAAGAACCCGACAGTTGGGTTATGTCGTTCATGCGCATTCATGTTCAGTTTCTGTGCATATAAGTCTATTTGAGTAGTGAATGGCTTGGATGATCATTATGTAATTGTATGCTAGTTTCCAATGATTTAAGATATGAAGGAAATGATTAGAATATTCAAGTATGCTTTAATGAACTGTGTTGGGTGTTGCATTGCATCTGTTTGTTTCCCCACACGGCTTGCTGCATCGCTTTGCTCACTGGGACCGTAGTCTGACCCCACGTTTCGGGGATATATTTTAGTCTGTGTAAGGAACTTCCAACTTATGTTCAGAGAAAGATGGAGCTCTTGGAGTGGAATCACCCACTTCTAGTGGTTAAGAAGAGTTTAGTAGTCTATTGATAGTTTAAGGATGTAATTATTTAGAGGTGTTATTGGAAAAATTACTTGTAGTGACTATTTAAATGATGTATGACGTAGAAGTCTATAGTTTGGCCATGGAGCGAAAATGGCGCGAAAAATTTTAGAAATTCGGAATAGTGTTTTCCAACGAACATTATTCTTGAATTGAAAAATTAGGTTGTTACAGAGATCATCTTCTAAGTCAATGGGATCAAGATTCCCAAATTTGACCTTCATCGTCTTGTAACGAATAGTCTCAGTAATAGGGTTATAAGGAACATACTCAGCAACAGGCTTAACAAATTTCCTTCTAAGCTTTAATTGCTTTAGCTCCAAGATCTCTTGAGATATTATCTCCTCAATTGCTTGCTGAAATATTGCAGCTTCCTCCTGTTGAATGGATTTACTCCTTATAACCATTTGAGCTGGAGGTTCTTCTCTTACAAGAGACAGGAGCCTTCTTTTCTTCATCCTTACTGATTTGGAGAGTCTCTTCCCTTTGGGAATTGAGGATTTTTCTAGCTTCTCATCCTCAAGAATTGCTTGCTTAGCAACAAGAGCAATTGCATGGTTAGTATCTTCTTGCTCCTTAGCTCTTCTTACTTCTTCTTCATCCGAAGCATTTGCCAAAGCAGAAACTTCCTGAAGCTCAGGATCTGGATGACTTGTAGCTAGAGTCATAACAACAATTGGTTTCTCAAATGAGCTTTTACTGGGAACATCAACCGTCATGGCCTGTCCCTCAGGGATTGAGATAGGCTCAGAGACCTTAGTAACAGCCACCTCAGCAACCTGACCCACAATTTCAGCAGGTTCATTGGGAACCTTCTGAACAGGTTCAGAAGCTTGGGGTGATGCCACATCAGCCACCTTTTCAGATCGTGTTGCTCTCTGAAAAGCAGCTTCGACCTCCCTTACACGTTGAATATCAGCAGGATCAAGAACCTTCTGAGATACCTTGGTTCTTTTTCTTTTCACCACCTTCTTCACAGGAGTTTCAGCAGCTGGTTGGAACTCTTCCTTCCTAGCATCCCCTTGAAGTTCATCTTCCAAAATTTCAAGAACATGCCTCCCAGAGGTAGCAGCCTTCTCAGCAATAATAGATTCCTTGATAGAGGGTGGAGGAGCTAGTTTCCTAATATCAATACCCATCTGCTTAATGTTGGTGGCAGTGAAGAAGGTTGGAAGTTTCTGATCATACTTCGTGTCCACTGGAATCTTGTAGTGAAGCATAATCTTCATTATTAGAGTGTTGTGTGGAAGGTTTGCAGCAAAATCCCTTGACCTTCTGATCATATGGTAGAGAAGAATTCATGGCAGGTTAATCTTCTTCTTCTGCAGCAAGTGAATAAGGAAAAATCTCTCAAGTTCAGACACATGGTTTTTACCTCCTTCTTTTGGGAGCACGCAGCAACCAAGAACATCAAACAACAGCCTAGGAACTTGTAGCAACCCAGTTCTATTCATGTTCAAAGGAGTTTCGTATCCAAAAAACATTTGGTTGTACATTCTTGGTCCTCCATTGTGCATTTCCCATTCAGGAACGAACTGTACTCCTTCAGCTTTTACATTGGTTACAGTGTCCAATACTGAGGCATTAACAAAGATGTCTTGCCCCATAACAGTTGCCTTAAGAGAGACCTTCTTGTTTCCTTCAACCTCCCTGGAAGTTCTCCAGAACTCATATACACTAGCCTCATGCCATGAGCAGTAGATGTTCTCAAAGAACGGAGTCCACCCAGCAGCTTCAAAGTATTCAGTGAGATTATGACCATACTCAGCAAGGTGCTCAAGTTTCACGCATCTGGTAGGGACAATCTTCCCACCAGCCTTGGAGGCAGCATCACCTTTCTTGGGTGCCATTGCAGTAGCATAAAGCTTGAGAGAAATTAGGGCTTGAGAGAAAAACGAGAGCTTGAGAATACTGAAGGTTTCTGAGAGTGCAAAAAGAGAGTAGCCTTGAGAGACTTCCCACGCGCTCTATAAATAGAATCGACACTCAGCATTAATGATGACAGTTACAGGTTGCGCCGACATAGGGAGTCGTGCATCGTGCAAGAGACAATGGACAGGTGAAAAGCCAACAATCTCAGATAGCCACGTCATCAAGTGACACTTCAGAGAGTATTTGTGTTCAGAAAGTTCAAAATTTTTCTGCAGGAACAAATATTTCAGCAAGTTCATATATTAGAGGGTTTCATATATTTTAAAGAGTTCATAAATATCAAACATCACAATTTCAGAAAATGCATGTATTCTGAGATATTTATTTGCAATAATAAAAGGTGTTACCAACAAGGATTGTCAGTGAATGATCAAGTGAGTTGCAGTTGCTGAGACTCAACATTGTTTTCTGAAATATATTAAGGATGACCATTTCAGCAGCTCTTGCTTTTGGGTCTGGGCACATACACCTTCCTTCCATCAAGAGTTCCACGCATCCATTCCTCTGTGGTAATTCTGGTTGTCTTCTTTGATTTATCTAAGACATCTACAAGTGTAACAATTGAGATCTTTGGTACCCATATATTCTTAGGTCCACTTGGTTTAGTTCTGGGTGTAGATTTTTCTTTCTGTTTACACTTAGACACATGTTGTCCAGGTTTATCACAGTAAATACACTCATCTACCTTCTTTTTAGCCTTTTTGGGAAATTCAAAAGTTGATGATTTTGATGATGATTTGCCAGAAAAACCCAAGCCACTTTTGTTTTTAAAATTTCTTTGAGTTCCCAATAATCTGTTAAGATTATTAGTTCCTTCTACAAAATTGGCTAGGTCTTTAGTAATTTCCTTAATATGTTTTTGAATACTTTGATTTTCTTCAAATAGATTCTTAGAATGACTACTTTCATGTTCCTGAAGCTTTTCTTTATGTATAAGATTCTCTTTTTCAGGACTTTTGTTTCCATTGAATATAACAGTGTATGCATTAGAGAGTTTCTTATACTTTCTAAAAGGTTCCTTGGAACTATCCACCAAATCATCATACTCATCTTGAAGAGTTAGTGATATTACCTTAGAATCTGTAACTTCTGAAGAGAGTTGTCTTGCCATCAAGCACATGTTTGTTTCTTCAGATGAATCCTCTCCATCTTCTGAGGTAGAGTCCTCTAGATCTGATTGTACATATTTGACATCCATAGCTTCTTCATGAATTGATGAAGCCATCAAGTCCCATATATATTTCCTTAGCAGAGGTGCATCCTTGAACCTTCTCATACTCAGTCTTATTTAGAGAATAGATTAAGTAGAGTTTGACTTGAGCATTGAGTTGAACTTAAATTTTTTTCTTATAGGACCACTCAGCTTTAGGAATAGGTACTCCATTTCTCATAGGAACATAATCACCATCAACAATTATATCCCAGAGATCCAGATTGTGGCTTTCAATGAACAACTTTATGTGTTCTCTCTAGTAATGATAATCAATTCCGTTGAAGAACTGGAGGCCTGGTTACAGATGCTCCTTCTGAAATGTAGTGATCATATCTTGTTGAGGTTTCCATCTAAGATCTTCTTCCTTTGCACTGTTAGATGCTCAACCTGAGGTTAAGCTCTGATACCAACTGTAGAAACCACAGGAAACACTAGAAGGGGGGTTGAATAGTGTTTTATAAATTTCAAACTGATTTTGGAAAACATTTCACAAGCAACACTTTTCACAAAGGGGTTTTTATAATTTGCTGAAACTGGAAGTTTTGTACTTACTGAAGTAACTTCAGCAGGTTCAATAAAACAGTTTGATAAACTTGTTTTTCAATATATTTAGATAGTTTTTCAGCTTAAAGTTATAAAACAATATACTCAGAACCCTCCACGTTAGTTTAAATCAAATATAAATGAGTTAAGGGTAATAGAAGACTTCGCCAAAGATTTATACTGGTTCACCCACCACCAGTGTGAGCTACGTCCAGTCCCAAAGTCAACCAGCTAAGGATGAAGAAGATGGGTGAGATGACAATGAAGATGAAGACATTGATAAAGATCAAGAATATGAAAATGATGTATAATTATATTAATACTAATGTGTACTTCTTTTTTAGAGCTTTAATATATAAAATCCAAATTCTCAATAATCTCATTTTACATTCACTATGTTTTTATAGAATTTTAATTAAAAAGAATTAAAAAAATTAATAATCCAATTATTAACGACGGCCCCGACGCTATACCCAAATAGGTTTAGCGATGGTTAAGTCGTTGCTTGCGATTTCCGACGGCCACAGCTGTCACTACATAGTGTTGGCTGGCGATGGTCAACGATGACGCTATGTTGTGACAGCCGTGTATCTAGTGTCGACCGTAAATCGTCGTCGCTATTGCATTAACGACGACGAGCGTTTTAGCGACAACCAGTTAGTCGTCGCTAATTACAAATTAGGGACGACTTCACCTACGTAGCGACGACTTTGACCATTGCTAAAAGACGAAATTCTTGTACTGAAACAATTTAATGAACTAAATTTAGAGGTGTGTCTAACCATTATATTCGATGATAAATAATTTTATAAGCAATAATTTTATATTTATCTAAAAAATCTCATTCATAAAATTTGATTGAACCTGGAAATGATTTGATGATTAATATAATGAATAATTTTAAAATTTTAAAATTCTATTTTTTGTATATTAACTAATTTTATATATATATATATATATGTGAGTCAGGATCCGTTGACACCAGGTATCAAACTTCAAGACTTACACCAATTAATAACTTTTTTTAGAATGTGAAATTGATCAATCCAACCGTTGAATTGAAAGTTCTTATAAAGTAGATCAAACTTATCAAATTTCATAAAAATCGAAAGCTATTTGATATTTCATCAAACTAATTTATTTTAACGTATAATATGTTTTTTAAAGTATAAATAAAAGTCCACTGTTAGATAACATACCTACGAATGTCCAAATTATCTGAAATTTGATATACATGATCATGAAGCTAATATAATATGATTCAACGGTTAGATTGGTCAAATTCACATTCTACAAAAAGTTATTAATTGGTGTAAGTCTTGAAGTTTGACACTGTTGTCAACGAATCCTGACTCATATATATATAAATTTATGTGGGGAGGCTGAGTTTTAAAACATGCATGATTGTCTTGCCCGTATCTTTGTTTTAATTGGAGAGAAAGCAAAACAAAGAGAAGATGCCAATTAATACTCCCACTGCCTCCCCCACAAATTAAAGAATTAGTAGTGGGTTTGAATTTTCCATACTTTACCTTATAATAATTAAATGGCATTTGACCATTTTCCGTTTGTTGTTGTGGTTTGACTATCTGGCTTGGATTATTGGATTGCCACCTTTCGAAGCATGTACAAGCACGAATTCATGGTTCATGTTCATATTGAACGATGGAGCAACTAACAATTAGTGGGAGAAACAAAAGGTGAAAGAAAAAGAAATGAAGGAAGCTTATGAACACCAATCAATGTGATGGATGCGAATAAGATACTAAAAAACAATTCATATCCAAAACAAAACGAAAAGGAGATAGATATTAATATAAAAGATGGCTAGGTCAGCTATCATTCATATTAGTGAGTGGGATTATTGTAAAGACGACAACAACAACAACATTGTGGAAATTGGCATGAGCAATTCACTTCAAGTTTCAGCTAGCTATTATGTATGAAAGAGAGACCTTTGAAAGTCAAACCGGTAATGCTTATATGTTCAAAAACGCTAACGAGAACAGTGACATCCTGACAACTGACACACATAGCTAGAGTTGAATTGAATTAGAATTCTATTATTAATTTATTTAACAATTTCATAACTTTATTTCTTTTTTCATCATATAATTAAGCTGTCGCATATTATATATGCTTCTCTATGTTGTATATATAGATATTATAATACAAATATAATTTCTAATTATATATCCTTAAGCAACTAGAAAATTTTTAATATGTACTCCTTATAGTATATATGCTTTTCCCAAAATAACAACCTTTAATTTAATAATTTTTTTTATATTTTTCTTAAAACAGTTAAAATAAGGTAAATAATAACTACAACATCATATATAATAATTTTAATATGTGAAGTAGTCTCCTAGCTGAGTATCTCAGCCTGATCGTGAATGTTTACCCAATACTTCAGTATTGGGTCGATTGATTATGGGGGATCATATTCAATGCCCCAATGAAACATTTATGACCCTAGAATCAACATCTATCCTAGAATATATATATTAGGATATCAACCCCCAATTATCATGATAACCTTTTATACTTATTGTTAAGAAAGATTATTTAGAGAAACAATAAACAAAGAATTGAGAGAACTATAATTAAATAAAATGGTAAAAATGTGTTTACAAGAGTAATTAAAGGGTCAAGGCTTATATATCCAATGTAATCACTACAACATCAAATTCTATTTATAAATTTCATTTTAATTCAAATACGCATCTCAAGAAAATTAACATGCATGTTTATTAACTTTTAGAAATCTCCTCTAACTTCCAAATATACCGTTAGTTGAAATCAAACTCTAACTAATTTCCTATATTAATCAATTCTTGAAAATTATAAAGGTTCATTATGAAAGATAAAGATACCAAATTAAAGGGGTTGATTCAAGTAGTATACATGCTTGATTTCCTTTAATTAGGGTATATTTGTGAGTTAAATTTTGGAAGGAAAGAGAGGAAAGGTAAGGGTTTATTGGAAGTCCTTCCCCCCTTTGTGTTTGTGATTTTAAGTATTTTACAAAGTATTTCCCTCCTTTTCTCCCCCTCACTTCTCCCTCCAATCCTTTACTTTCCTTCCTCTCTAAACTCACAAATTAACACACCCTTAAGTAAGGTTTTTCGTTCAAATCCCTTGGATGGAAAACATCTTTGCTGGGAGAGCTAGTGCCACCATGATATAGATGTTCCTACTCAAATAAGATTGTCTCCAGTAAATGATACTTGTGGTACACCAAAAAATTATGAAAGATAAAAGATGTAAAAAAAACTAACAAATGCTTCTATTTCGTAATGATATTATGAAAAGGACCAAAATCATTTTGACTAATCTTTCACTAACTTTTACATCTTTTAACACTTACTCTTCATGTAAAGCACACATCAAAGGGTCATATGTTTTTTTGTCACTCATATATATCCTTTTAGCTAGGTACCCACAACACAGTCTTTGCTCGCGTGATCATCAAGTGGTCTCACGCCCCATATAGAGAATGGTACAGCTAGAGTGGAATACCTACTATAGAGGAGGATTGAAAAAAAAATTCCCCATCAAGACTACGATACCAAATTGGCCTTTGGGTCTTGTCCTGTCCCATTTGAGCACCATATATGTTCCTAGCAATTCGTCATACGGAAGCACAATCGCTGCCATGTTATCTCCACGTTCTATTTGGTGTTGGAAAACAAATCACAATTCAAGTTTGAATGGTAAGAATCAAGGAGCAAAGTGCTATATATCATGTTAATTAGGAGGAGTTCAATAACAAAACAAAATAACGGATATGGCAAAATCTCCGCTAGGTGGAGAGAGAGAGAGAGAGATCCTTTTGTGACTTTCAAACTAATGCATTTTGACTTGGATATGCTTTTTCACATATACCATATATATATATGTGGTGCATGCATATTGTGTCATGTATTGTTCTTGTCAATGAGTAATACGGAAGCATATGCATTGCTATCGTCAGTAATTAACATCATGTATCCCCATTTGCATGCGTATCAACTAGTCCAACATGTGACTTAGAAGCCAAGACAACATTCTAGTGTAGGGCATTTAACATGATCAATATTAGTGAGTTTAATCCAATGTGTTAGACTAAACAAATTGATAAGAAAAATAGCACCAACGCACTATTTGGTTATATAGTTAGTCATTTGCATTTTAATATATATTTTGGATAGCAATGAGGTAAAAAAACAAAAGTAGGGGTGTTTGTATGTTTGGAAAAGCCCGTGAATACAATCAATTTGACCATGACCATACTAAAATTTGGATTGATTCATATAGTCAGCTTAAATATGGTTAAAGATAATATAACCTAACCATTATTATATAGGTTAATTAAAATAATACAAAATATATATTAAAAAAATGACCTGATGTGAATTAATTTAACTTTGATCGGTTGGGTTAATTAAAGAAAATTTACAAATTCAATCCAACCCCAACTCAAAATTAATTAATTGATTTTGAGATTTTTTATTGAAACCCTCCCTAGACCAGTCTGATTTTCAGTATACCCCCAAAAGAAAGTGTTACTTCATTTTTTTAACCACATGTATCCTCCACATATGGGAGACAATCTTGTTCGAGCCGGGAACATTTACATTATGATATAGCTCTTTTTAAGGGAAAACAAATATGTATCACTTGAACCAACCACCGCTGGTGTGTTACTTCATTTGAAGTCACTAAAGAACAATAGTTCTCGGTTAGAATTTACACCATGTAAGGCCTGTTTGAAATAGTTGGGTAGAATTTAATTTTGATATATTCATAGAATTAATATCATGAAATGAACGGTGCATGATTTATGAAACACCTTAATTAAGGTGATTTAATTAAAATCAATTCTGCTCTAATTGATTTTCAAAGTTTCCAATGTGTAAACAAACGGGCACTTAATAATTTAATTTTTGTTTTAAGAAAATTTTCAAAATTTTGATAGAGAATGTTGAGTGAATTATAAGTGATAATTTTAAAAGTTAAACATAACATATAATATATTAAAATTCTCGCTCATTATTTAAAATTTTTCCTATTTGTTATAAAAATCTTCCGTTATTTGTCATTTGAAATATTTCTTTTTTTTATTATTTTAATACATAAAACCTAATAATTTATCTATCTAAACACAAGGTTAGCTATAATTTTTGATTAATGAGAAAAATAAAGAGTTATACCACCGCATACTACAATCAACCAAAGAATCCCATTTAAAAAAAAGGGTACTGTGTTGACAAGCCCAACATCCCTCTATACGGGTTGAGATTGGCCAACTAAATTGGGCTATAAGAAAATCTGGCCTGTCCAAGACATTTTTATGATCATTGACCAAAAATAAAAATCATATTTTCAAAATTAAGCTTAGTTTACAATCAACTTGATTCAAAATAAGTGTTCACAATGATTTTCCAAAAAATAAAAAGTAATTCTACTATGAATGTTGTCTGGCTTAAATTTATTAGTTTAATAGTTAAGACATTAGAATGATGATATATATTAAAATAAAATAAATGAAACAATTTTTTTTTGGTCAAAATAAATGAAACAATTTAAACAAGTTGGACTTGCTAGTTATAAATGAAACACTGCGGCCCATTGTTCTTTACTAATTATTCTCACACACTAGTTGTTAACTACGAAATATAAATACAGTTTATTATACAAAATAAAAATGTTCACAACTAAGTTATTTATATATGACAATCACCTCTATATAATAAATTTAATTTTTTTATTATTAATAGTAGAATAAGAGATATTCTGAGTGGCTCGAAAATTTCAAATACAAACCGCGCAAATATACAGTTAGCACTACATGATTACCATTTTGAAACAATTGCAGTACATGATTACCATACCAGTTTTTTTTTTTTATGCTATAGAAATATTTTGTTTTTGTTAAGCCACATGTATTATCAAAGGGTTGTGATTCTTGAAAAAAAAAGTTGTGATTTAGTTTGTAAGGTAGATATTATGGGAAGAACTCTTAAGTTTGATCTTCACTAAACACACTCCTAGAGAAGGGTAAGAAATCTTAATTGTGACTAAACCCCGAATAGAGCCTAAAGGATAATGTACATATGTGTGATCAATAATTGTTAATGTACATTTGTTACCCTTTTCATATAAAACCCTTTTGAGTCATTTAGTGGCGCCGGTAGAATCTCCATATTGTGATTTTGATAAAGTACATATCTTACTCATGTTACAATATATATTCTAAACTTTCATATTAAATAAAATCAAATTAAAATTAATTATTTTTCTAATTCATTATTAAAAAAATAATTTTTCTTTTCTTAATTTTTTATCATATTTAAATTTTTTAAATTACTATTAGACATAACGAAATATTTGCAAAATAATTTTCTATAGATTAGATCAATTATATATTTTTTCAAAAATGGTGGAAACAAAAATATGTGCTTATGTAATAATATATTTTATTGATTTTAATTTTTTTATTTAGTATAAGCCAGACCAACGCTAAGTTAAGAATAATATTTAGTAGAGTTTAGGGTTCAGAGTTCAGTATCAACTTTTTGGACCCATGTATATTGTGTTTTAAACTTTGCATCAAGCAAGCTGACGCAAAGTCACGATTTGTTTAATGTTTCTTTCTCCTCCTCCTCTAGCTAAACACTCTCATCTCTCTTATAGAAGCCCCTTTCCCTCTCCTCACTCATAGTCCATGCATTTCATCCCAGACTCATCTCTCCCTTAGTCTTTCTCCCTCAGATTCATCTCTCTCTCATAAAGGGCATCTTTCTCCTCCACCGAATCCTAATCCTCTCTATCTCCTCATTCACCCCAATATTTCCTCTTTAATTTCCTACATGTTTCTTTTTGTAGATTTGGAATTTTCCATGCGATTGTTACAATTAAATCAAAGGGCAGGAGGCATCGATCCTTTTCCTTTATTCCGAAATAGGTGATTTTGTGCTTATTTCCTTGTTGATTTTTTTTTTCATTTAAATTTCTAGTGGAAATACCGGATACTGAATTTATGTTCAGACTGTAATTTTGGTTGCACCTAATTTGTATGATGAAATGGCTAAGTTATTGGTGTGAATACATATATATGTAGTTTTGTATATAGTTATTACATAGTCCTGTTCTCATTTTATAGTTATAAATGGGAGTTTCTTGTTTTTCTACTTTTATAACTATATTTATTACATTAGTTCATTTATCCTAGGTAGGAATAAGCAAGTAGTTTTTAAAATGCAGATAAAGGGCTGAAGCAAAATAGATCATTGGCTACCACATTGATAGAGGCATGATTAGATCATTCTATGCAGCTAAATTTTATAAGTTGAAACTCAAACAGTGAAGAGATTTAATGGATTAGGAACAATATTTTCAATAAGAATAAAGTCAAAAAATGCAAAAATATTATGACACATTGTGGCGAACTGAAACATGTTAGAACAAACTCTCAAGTGGTTAAGTTTTAATGATACCGAACCCTTGAAGTCTTATAAAAATTGTGATCTGTCTGAGTCTCACAAATGTATTTAGTCAAGCTACTTGAGTGTGCAACATAAGTAGATGTCTTTACAGATTCAAGAATCATTCTGAGTTCATTAGGCCTCAAGATAATTTAAAGAAAAAAATTTGAAGATAGGCTCATATCATCAAAGAAGAAATACTCATATTCAAGAGTTAAGATCTAACCAAGAACTAAATATGAAGATGGACAACTTCAAAAGGATAAAGAATGGTTAACCGTTGGAACTAAAGTGAAAATATACTTCATTCATCAAAATCTAATGAGCGCCCTCATCAAACTTCAACTTAGAAGATAACTCCAACTCAAGGTTAGATTGAAATTTCATATTGAAAGCTCAAAAAAAATCTTAAGCAACGTCAGACTATATGAAGCCACTCACTCTATCAATCGCAATATTTCGTCTTAGTGTTCATATTTGACTGTGATTGACTACTAGCTATAGTTGAAAATAAATCAGCACCTTGTGCATTTCTCTTGGTAAATAGAAAAATCTTCTTTCATTTAAAATCCGATTTGCAACCCACGTGGGTATGGGAAAGCTTGGAGAGGCTTGGACAAGACTACTTAGAAACTTGGAGAAGCTCTGTAAGGAGAATATCAAAGTATAATTAAGCCTGCAGAGGTGGAGTGAACAATACTTGTACTTGTTAATAGTAATAATGGAAATCTCATAGATTTGTAGGACTAGACATAGTCAAAGTGGTTATGGGTGAACCAGTATATACTATGTGTAAACCTCTGCACTTTTCTCTCTTATTTTAATTTATTATTATCTGATTAACTCTCTTATAGAAAATCTAAAGTTCATTTTTCTTAACCAAGTAAAGAATCAACAAAAACATCAAGATACTTTTGCTTCAGTCAAATGGTGTTTTTATCAAGCTATTTATGTTACTCGATCTTGAATCAAATCTTTTTAAAACCTAAAGTAAATTTAGTAAGACAATATGTTTCTATTTCCCAGTAACTAGATTTCTTATTTGATGCATAACTCATTTGTGTTTAAGTTAAGATTTGATGAATGAATTTTTGTACAAACTTTGTAACCTAAATAACGACACAGTTAAATGATATTTGGGCTTAATTATACTAATTTAATCGAAGTTTGATGTATTGAATCTTGGGCATATTTTTTTATTTTGATTAAAATTGGATAACTTCACCTAATGACCTTTGCTTGTTTTTTAGGTTATATCTTGAGCCATTGATCGAATTTTGAAGCACATCTAGTTGCATTACAAAGCTAACCTAATGATCATGAATAACAAATCTAACCTAATTAGAATTTCGGGGCACTTGATCGCTAACCTAATTTGATGAATATCTGCATGCGTAATGTAATGGATAAATTCATGAATTAATTAATTCTTATTGGTTAATTCAAAATCAAATTGGGATTAATATAATAATTATGATTTTCGTTAGATACAAATGATAAATTAAGTTATGGATAAGTCAGAAGATTGACAGTTGTCGAACCTGCACAAAATTATAATTATAATTATTCAATCTGCAAACTACTTGTAGTAGAATGTTACAAACTAGGTCGGACCCTGAAGATCCACTGAAATTAAACCTTCTTTTGGGGGGAGTTTGATTGATTGGAATAAACTGAAGAAAACAAAGATCAAATTAAAAGCAAAAGTTAAATCAATTTAAGATAACATCAATCCAAGGAAATCAGAGGCTATTTTCGTGGTTAATCATTGATTTTCAATAACATGCATACAAGAGATTAAATTTATCAACTTAGGATCAAATGGAACCCTTACAATGATCCCCGAATTCACTACTAAAATAACTCCCATAATTCAATTGATTAATATTGACAAGATCAAATAACCATCAATTTTATAGTCGGAACCCAGTTGAAGTAAATAATTAAATGAAAACCTTCAATTTAGTTACTTTATGCTTTTTAATTTTTACATGATGATTAACCAATCAAGAATACAACATACATCAATGACAAATTTCATACGCAAGACATGTTAACCAATCAAGTTTTGATCAAAGAAATATGAAATTGAAGCAAGTGGAGTAGAAAAGCAAGGTAGATATAATTCAATAAGCATGTAAATGAAGATCAAACCTCAGAACCAAGATGAAAATAATCTTGACTC
This sequence comes from Sesbania bispinosa, assembly GCA_026901365.1. Classification (NCBI taxonomy): domain Eukaryota; kingdom Viridiplantae; phylum Streptophyta; class Magnoliopsida; order Fabales; family Fabaceae; genus Sesbania; species Sesbania bispinosa. The sequence continues at coordinate 92,599 of QLOH01000717.1, read as the reverse complement.
CTTGAATTGAATACAAACTTAGCCTTTCATGAAGACTTTACACAAAGATGAACAAAAGTAAATGAAACTCTTAGTAAATTACTCAGCATGTTTTGTCAATAAATGGACTTATTGATCAATTACCTAATAAATTTGTCCATTACTTTGAATTATCATTCATCCTAGCTATTATTCACCAACTTGTCTTCCATTTGCACCGAGTATTGCATCATCGAGTTAGCAGAATCCAAGGAAGTTGTCTTTAGATGAAATCAGTCCCTAGATCTTAGCTTTCGTATTTCCTCATGAAATAATTGTTTTATCTATTAATGATTTAAAATGATTTTTTATGATTATAAAAGCCCAAAATAGTGGTCTAAGTGTTATATAACCCATGTGGGCCCTTTTCTTAAAGTTTTACCATGGTAAATTAGTAAAAATTTAAGTTGTATTATTTATACAACACTTTCATACAACAAATCATATAACACATTTTTTCTCTCTATCTCTTTTCATCACATCTCACATTTATCTCTCTTTTATTCCTATCTCTCTCATAGTTGTAGATGATGTTGTCTAAAATGGTTGTAAAAAAACCATTACCATTTACCTTCACCCTCTTACTTTAACTTTTTACCATGAGCCTCTTATAAGCCCACAAACACATAACCACTTTGATTCTTACACAATTTGGATCAAACACTCAGATATGAAGAACATGTGTGAATATGATAAAGAGAACCAAGAACATCACGAAGAAGACCATGAATTTCAGTTAAATTTAAACAATTTCCAAAAACTATAAAATTCACACATTTGTATCTACACACACCCAATACTAATAAAATCACATCAAATCACCAATATACATATTTTCTCAACATAAACCATGCATCTTTAAAAAAGGTCAACACTCTTTCAAGAAGATTCATAAACCCAAATTTCACCAATACATACTCATCATCAAATAAAGTTAAAAATAATCCAAACACCAAGAACATTGATAAGTGAAAATTATATGATAAATTAGAGCAATTTTTAGTTCACTTATCAAGGATAAAATGGTATTTTTGCCTCTATTTAATCCCTTTTTATTAAATATTAGATAAATTGTATTTATTAATCTTAGATTTGAATTTGATGCTATTTTGATAGAAATATTGCTGAATTTTGCAAAATATTGCAAGGATTTAATTTGAAGGAAAGATGGCATTAAATGAGGAAGATATCTGCAAGATTTGAAGTTTAATTGAAGACATTTAATAAAGATTTGAAGATTATTTGAAGTAATTAATGAAGATATCACTGCCAATTAAACAAGGATTCTGCAGACAACATTCCTAATTAAATCCAAGATGCTCAATAAATGCAAAGATTTCATCAAGAAAAGGGAAACAAGGAAAGACAAATCAGCCAAAACCAGTCTCGGGGAGAGATCAAATTAAAAAGAGAAAGTTTGAAGCTACAAGACGCATTCTGCGCTTCAACCTGCGCTACAGCGCAGGGTGAAGCGCAACCCTCTGGAACCTGCGCTGTAGCGCAGGGTGAAGCGCAGAACACGAAGATTCTCTCCCTGTTGCCGTTTTTAGATAGATTTCTCCCCAATTTTCTTTGTCTTTCCTTAGCCTATAAATAGGACCCTCTTGCACCAGATCAAGTGTGCACGATTATTGTAATTCAGTGATATTTCAGTGATAATGCACCAGTTCTAATTTTAGAGTAGGAGAGGAGGAGCGCTTCACAAGGATTGAAGATGGTGACAGCATCTTCGGTGGTTTGTATGGCTACCATGTGTAGTTAACTCTCCATTAGGATTGAAAGTAATTGATTCTATCCCCAAGTGTATGTAAACTCTATATTATTATTTCCTGAGCTCTCTGTCTATAATATTGGTAATCGTATTCTATGCTTAATCCCTGACTTCCGCGCTTGCGCCGGAGTTATAGGCTAGCTTCGAGTAGGATTGAGGATGGGGAAGCCTAGACATAGGAAACCCAAACTCTGATTGAATAAGAGGACTCGATATCAGAAAACCGACACATGAGCGTTACTAATGAGTGATAGGTAGTGACAGTACTCTAACGAAGGGTGTTCACAAGATTAGGCTTGTTTATCGATAACAAAAGGTAGTTGATAGTAATTCCAGGATCGACACATGGCCGTATCTAAGGATTGATGGGTAGTGTGAGTATTCTAATGAAGATACGTCTACAAGATTAGGCCTCGTTTATCAATGCGTTCCTTTACAAACGGAATAATAAAAGCAAAATAAGCCGAGGGTAAGTTTGTCGCTTGGGAGAGCCTGCACGGATTACCTTTGAGTGTTGAGGTTGCTGGTAACTCGGGGTCTTAGCAATATAGTTTGTCTACGGTATTATAGAGTAAACCTAAAATAATAGATAGTTTTTACATGCACGAAGGGTGTGATGATATGAAGTTCAATCCTAATCCAAGTAAAGTGTCTCTAACTCTTCCTTTCTATACTCAATTAATTATTAAATTGCTATTTAGATTTTCCGCACAACAATATTCTCAAAAATGCGTTGTTTTCTCCTGATAAATAGACCACGACTATACACGGATTGACCGTTCCCTGTGGATATGATACTTTTCTTACTATTATACTACTGGATTTTTGGTTCACTTGCCAGAAACCCATCAAGTATTTTTGGCGCCGTTACCGGGGAACGGTTTCCAATTCGTGTAGACCTTGGCGGTCTAATTATCAAGGATATTTATCTTAGGATTTCTCTTATTTATTCTTCTTATTATTTTAGGACTTTTTATTATTTAGGAAATTTATCATTTTTCTATTATTATTAATTTTTCTTTAACACTTACCTTTTTCAAAGTTTTCTTGTTTTTGTTTTTGAAAAGCCAGGTGTCTCACATCAACTACAACTTGATCCAGAAACAGAGAGGACATCAAGGAAGAACAGAAGTAGAAACAAGAAAAGGAGACGAGGGAGAAGTCGAAAAGAAAACAAAAATATTTTATTTTTAATTATTTTCTTAAAAAAAAGAAAAATTATTATTATTATTATTATTAATAAAAAAAAAGATAATAATTTTTGTTCCTCTCTCGTGAGCTAACATTTGTTTGAGCTTCTTGATTATTTCTCTTGAGAAAGGTAACAGAAAAAGGGCAAGGCTAAGTTTAAGGAGACAATCTCAACACTCTCTGTTCAACCACCCCAAGTGAAGTAAATTTTAAATGGCTTATGAATGGCAAAATCAACCAAGAAGAACCCTTGGAGATTATGTTAGGTGGCAAGAACCAAGTTACTCCTCTCATGCACCGATTCAAGGTAACTTCTCTAATTACAACAATTATTCTAACACTTCTTCACAGGATTGGGGGAGTTACCAGAACCAGAATTTTGGGAGGCACTAAGATGATGTTTCACTCCGTATGCAACCTTCTTTTCAACAGCAGTAAAGTTACTCTTCCTATCAACAAAGAGACTCACAATTTTATGAGTTTTTGGAAGAATTCAATCAAAGCAATATACAATTTCAGAAAGAGAGTGAAGAGCGAAGACGAAACACTGACACTTTGTTAAAGCAGATGGCGGAACAAAGGGTGTTAGGACTTCACAAGCGTATTGAAGAAATTCATCAAGGCAATATACAATTTCAAGAGGAAAGAGAAGAAGCAAGAAGAAACACTGACGCCTTGTTGGAGCAATTCAAATAAGTAGGAGCCAACCAACAGTCAGAACAAATTTTAGCAAGACATTCAGACAGGGATGATTTTATTGAAGACAAGTGGGACGAGTTTATACAATTTCAGCAGTATTGTGAAAGAGAAGGACTAACTGTTGGCCTCGTACTAGATGAAATAAACAATATGATCAACTGTTGGAACAAGCAATTTTCAGCACATGCCCCTGAAGAACAGTGTGACGACATTGTTCAGCTGATAGGGGAGGAAACTAATGACAATATGGCTGATAAAGAAAGAGAATCAGAAGAAGTTGATGAAGAAAAGGAAGAAGAAGAAGGTGCAGCAGAAGAAGAAGAAGAGAAAAGAGAGGATGAAACAGAAAAGATTGTGCTTAAAGAAGAGTCTGACTGTAAAAGGGAGAAAGAAAACGACACAAATGAGGGTGTACATGATGAAAAAGATCGAGAAAATGAGAAAAATATTGAACAGGGAGATGGTGAATCAAAGCCCGAGGTGATGACACACTACTAGAAGCTTGGACCTGCAAGACCTACATTAGAGGAAATGCACCAACTTTTGGCCTGAGCTTCAAGCAAGGAAGAGTTAGAGAAATTAGTGTCCTACAAATAAAGGTTCACTACCCTACAAAATAAAGGTCACTACGCTACAAAAGGACACCTTGACCCTGGATAGGACCCTTGTCCTATGGACCACCCTTAATTAGGACTCTCTTATATTTTCTTTTTATTTGATTGTATTTTTCTTTTAATTCATCCTACTTGGGTGATAATTGTATGGGTTTATTGGTTAGTAGGTTGCCTTGCTATAAGGCTTAGGAGGTCATGGGTTCTATTCCCACATAGGATATAAATTTGACTCATCTTGTATTTTCCTACTTGTTTGGGCGCCTTTTTGGAGGTTTAATGGCTTAAGGCTTAGCTTAGCCATAAGCCTTTAGGGGCATGGGTTCAAATCCCATGTAGGATGGGTTTTCACCCATCTTTTATTTTCTTCCCCTTTTATTTTCCTTTTTGGCCGCCCCCTCCCTCTCATTTTCCTATAAATAGGAGCCTCCCCTCATGTAATTGATAACTTTGATGAATAGTAAAGGCATTATGCCAAATTTTCTCCTCTTTGTGAGTTGAGTGAGGCTTGGTGGTTGTTGCTTAAACCATGGTGAGACTTATCTAATTCCCCCGGAATTAGTGGCGTCTGGCATTGGACTTATCTGCTGCAGGAGGATTCTTGCTTCAGTGGCGTCCCTCCCATTTCTTCCTCTCCACTTTTTCTTTCATTTTCTCTTATTTTCTATCACTTTCTCACGTGAATATAGCTGCTGCCCAGCACCTATATTTCGTGATTTTATTGCTTGATTGTGGTTCTAATTGGTTTGTTTTGCTCAATTCTAGATCCTGTGCAATTCCTGTCATCACGAGGAAGGAAGGGAAGTGGTATCAAGATCAAAGACCTTGCCTTATCCAACTAGTCCTCCAAAGGAAGATCAAGACAGGAATGGTGCAAGTGATAAACCTTCCAGACCTCACAAAAGAAAGGCATGTGATCACACTGACCAGGACAAGGTAAAGAGAAGAAAAGTCAAGCTAGAATCAAATTCAGAGCCTAGAGCCAGATTGAAGATCAAGTGGTCAGGTGTGTTCCATATCAAAGACCCCTGTGAAGCAAAGAAATTGAGAGCAATCAAATGTGAATCATCTAAGCTTCAGGAAAAGAAGACTCATGCACATGAAAGCAAGATAATAAAGAAAAGAAGAGTCAAGCCAAGGGAGTCAAAAGCATGGTCTAATTCCAGGAAGAAGCCCAAATAGTCAAAGTCAGTTCACATGACAGGTTGTTCCAAGGCAAGATTATGGGCAGGTTTATGGGCCAGAGAAAGAAAGGGAGCAGCACACAAGCTCATCAAAATATTTCAGTTTCAGCCACCTTGAAAGAACAGGCGTCGAGCTATCAGACGTTAAACAAGCGCTTTCTGGGAGGCAACCCAGAGATTTTTTAAGTCTTTAATTAATTTTAGTTTTGTTTTATTTTCTTGTTTGTTAATTAGAATTTTTCATTTTTTAGGATTTAGGAAATTTTCAAAATTGATTGGAATAAGTTTGTGGAAAATAAAATTTTTAAATAATAGGAAGTAGCAGAAAACGTGACTGAAAATTGCAAAATTACATTCTGTTTTCTGCGCTTCACCTGCGCTGTAGCGCAGGTAAAGCGTAGAAATACAATTTTAGTCACTATTTTCTGCGCTTCACTTGCGCTGTAGCGCAGGGTAAAGCGCAGAAGTACGAATTTTAAAAATCCTCTATTTTCTCATGTACTGTTTCTCTACTTCCTAAGCTCTTCTTTTCACTCTTTCCACTCACAAACTTCCATCAATTTTGAAACTTTCAGTTATGTTTTCCTTAATTTTTACCAATTGAAATCTTCATTTACTCTATGATTTGGACTTTAGGGTAGTAACCTTAGGATTATGAATACTGTTGATAATTGTTATCTTAAATGTGATTTTGGCTGTGTGGAACATGAAGAACAATTTGCTTTATTGGAATGCTTTGTTTTGTGAGTTATGGAATTTGAAAGTGTTATGCTCTGTTTCTTTCATAAATTTTAAACTTTCACTTTCCATGGATTGATTGAATGCTTACAAAACAAATGGGTATGATTTGTTTTTAGGAAGTCATTACCAAGTGCACTGAACTTTTGTTGTGAAAATATTAATTCCTTGAATTATGCATGTAAATTGGTAAATGATAGGCTTCCATGTTCTTCATGAATTGCACAGACTGCTGCAAAGTATAAAGACCAGTTGACCTCAAACCAATCAGGAGTACTAGACCCATACCCAAACATGCTGCTTGAAGAGTTCCAGATATTCTTGCAGTGGCCTGGGGACAGGCCTATTCATCCAGGGGGAGGTGGAGCAGCAGCAGGACAAGGACTCACAGGATATAGAGGATGAAGATTGATACTGGTGTTTTCTTTCTTTTAGTTTTTCTTTTATTTTCTATTATTTTATAGAATTGTTTTCTTTTAGTTATTTAGGATTTTTGTTTTGTATTTCATTTTTTTTTAATTTTTAGAATTTTTAAAATTTTTAGGACCTTAGGAAGTAGGATTTAAGGCAATTTTTTCAAAATTCTTTGTAATTAAGTAGTTTAACTAACCAGATTAGAAAAAATGATAGGGTTTTGTGATTAATTCCATAATTATTTAGGATTAGGATACTTCTCAAGAGAACCTATCAGGATAGTTAATTAAAACCATTAAGTGCTTTATCAAGGAAATTTTAGCTAATAACCGGTGAGCTGAGAGCCCAAACACTGATATTGAGAGCTTTTCACCGCTGCTTGTCAATTGTTGTTGCTTGAGTTTCTGAATTTTGTCTTGCTAGTAGAAGATATGGAAGTGACAAAGGCATATTTTGTGATTATAATATTTTGCTCAGTGCCAAATAGCCAACCCTGGTTAAATGTTTCCGTTTATTGCTTGCCCAGTTGAGCCTTGAATATTTCCTTTGATGCACCCTAACCATATTCAATGATTATATCCCATCCCTTAACACTTGGGATAGAGAGCAAGATGCACCATATCAACATGGGACAAGAGGTTGGTGAATTGAAAGGTCAAAGAAATTCAAAGAGCAGGCACAAGAAATCACAAAGAAGAATACTCCCCCACAAATAAATTCTCTATGTTATTGTTTATTAGTAAAAAAAATCTGCACAAACGTGTGGATATTGAATAAGTTGGGGGAGTACTTCTTCAAATAAAGAGGCCAAGCTGAAAAAGGACGACAATTCAAGAATGACCAGGTGAATGGAGAGAAGTCCCAAGCACAATCACAAGATGCTCTCTATTCAAAGTGTTCTTTGCATATATAAAAAAACCATGATTTCTTGATAGCCCAGCCTCATTACAGCCAAAGAAAAGACCTTTTGATCCATATTAACTACTTGCAGGTTCAGATGTTGGAAACGACTATCAATTCTAGTTATTCAACGGCGGTGAAAAAGATTGAGGGAAACACTTACCCGTGAGAAAAGAAGCATATCCCAGGTTCCCAAGCATCAAGATATATTTAAATGAACCTCACTAAAGTTAAAAATGATATACAGAAGATAGAAGCCATTCCTGAAGAAGAACCTGGAATCATACATTCTGCAGAAGAAAACAGAACACATAAAACAAAGTGACTTTTCACTTTCTGAGGTTACAGCTGCAGAAACTACTTACAATATTTTCCATTGAGCAAATTAAGGATTTTAAGAAGATTTTCAAGAAGAATGTACTTCCAGATGTACTACAGAAGAAAGATGTGCTGCAGAAGGTGCAATTAATGCAGAATTCAAATATGTCTTCTTCTTCTTCTCTTCTTCTTATGATTCAAGTGGGCCAGCTGACTTTAAAATAAGTGAGAATACTATGATGGATGAGTTTATCATGCCTACAGAAGAAAAGTCTTGAGAAACAACACAAAAACAGCCTGCAAAAGATACCCTGTAGAAGAAAGGGTTGGTCAAAGTGACAGCTGTAAAGCTGCACATGCTGCAGATGAGAAAGGGACAAGACTTTGGTCACAGCTGGATGCTCAACGGCTATTTTCTCTCCAGCCTTCTATAAAAGGAGACTTCCTCCTCACTTTGAAGGCACCTCACTCTAGAAGAAACATAAATTCTGTAGTTTCACTTCTCATATCTTCTGGAAACTTTCTCTCTCCTTCATTTCTGTGATTTCTGGTCTGAAAAGCCTTGGAGAGAGTCTTGGCTCATCATATTGCTTCTGTTGTGCAAGGATTGTATTGATTTGAGCCTTGTATGTTCTTATTCTTTCTTGTTTTCATTGTAAAAGTCTCAAGAGAATAGTGCAGGTGGATATCCTTCTTCTGAGCAGCAAGGGAAAGAGTTTTCAGTGAGGTTTACTGAGATTTGGTGATCTCAGTTGGTTTACAGAATCTAAAGAAGGTACTTGCAGTATTCTGGGACTGAATCTTCTGCAGAAGGTTCTGCAGTAAGTATTCAGTGTGAAATCTGTGTTTGATAGGTTATTGACAGCCTGAAGAGGCAGGTAAAGAATACTAGTGGTAAGGTTACCCAAGAAAATTGTAATTTGATTATAAGAGTGAGAAAATCCTGCAGGTGTAGGGACTGGATGTAGCCTTAGGTTGGAAGAGGTGAACCGGTATAAAATTTCTATGTGCCATCTTCTTTACTCTTGTCCTTACTATTTTTAATCACTGCCATAACTGATAACTGAATATATATACATCTATAACTTCTGCAAAATTAAAGTAGACTAACTATTGCCTTCTGTGAGCTTATTTCTTTATACTAAGCCAAGGCAAATACTTGAGCAGAAAAAGTATACATAGAAATTGCAGAAATTTTATTTAATCACAATTCAACCCCCTTTCTTGTGATTGAAGCTACAACTTCAATTGGTACCAGAGCTTGCCTCTAGGGTTGAACATACTTAACAGTAAGAGAGGAAAAGATCAAGGGAAATGGCCAATCATGGAGCTGCAATGTTCATACCAAAAGGTTCATCCACAAATAGACCACCAGCATTTGATGGAAAGGATTACTACTATTAGAAGGACAGAATGAAATTGTTCCTAGAATCCCAAGACATTGACCTTTGGGATATTGTAGAAAAATGGAACTTCATTCAAGTAGCAAGAAGAACCAGAATTCTTGCTCAGCCCAAAGAAGGAGAATCAGAAGTGCAGGAAGAAGATCCTCAACCAAAAGCCAGAGAAGATTGGACCTCAAAAGATAAGCAGAAGTATCTTCTGAACTCCAAAGCCAAATTCTTCCTTCTCTGTGCACTAAGCAGAGGAGAATATGACAAAGTTGCTGGCTGTTCAACAGCCAAAGAAATATGGGATACATTCAAAATAGCCCATGAAGGAACAGACCAGGTCAAAGAATCAAAGATTAACATATTGATTCATCAGGTCAAGGAACAGACCTGCTTGTGAGAATCACTTATATGAAGACAATTGGTATGCTTCTGCAAGCATAACCAAAGGAGAAGTGGTAAGAAAAGTCCTTAGCCAACCTGACTTACCCTTAGTTTCAAGCAAACTCATTCCCATTTGCAGGCTATTCCACAAAAACGGTTGCTATTCCATACTTCCTAGAGCTGGAACCCTATATGAGGTTACAGACCAAGACCTCCTGGTTCTGTACCATCTCTTAAGTGGTAAGCATCTTTCTCTGTCCTATTTAATCCTTAGAAGCATGATCTATTCAGCCAATCCACAGAGAGCTTATGAAAGCCTGCCATATGGAATGATTCTGACTAAGATCTTCAGACTTTACAATGTGCCTCTTGATGATGAGGAATGCCAAGACACATGTACCTTCTTTGATAGAAGCAACATCAAGAAGATGAAAATTGAGCACCCCACACCCTCTGAGATCTTCACCAGTGAAACAGAAGAAGAAGCCTCAGAAGAAGCAAAGGCTCCAAGGACAAAGAAGAAGAAAGAGGAGCTCAAGACCTTCTCCAGAAAAAGGAAGGGTCTGACTGCACCTTCTGGAGAAGAAGAGCCAAGCAAAGTTCATAAGACTTCTTCTTCTGGAGTTGAGAAAGATGTTCCAGAATGTCTCACTCCTCCATCCTCAATTGAAACTAAAGAACCATCACCTGTTGAGGAAGAAGAAGCTGCTTCTCCAATACAATCTGCTTTCAGAGAGGATGTGTCTGTAGAAGAAGATAGAGAGACATCACTTGCTTCTGCAAATGGGTTAGCTGTAAATACCTTAGCCATGCTTGCAACAACTCAGCTTGTACCTCCAACCATTCAACATCAATCTCCCACAGTTACTGTAGCTGCCGTAGAAGAAGGGATTGCAAAAGAATCTGTGCATAAGGAAGAAAACCAAACAGCTCCTTCTGCAGGCACTTTTGGGACTGATCTGGTAAATCAATTTCTTGCATCCCCCATTCTTGATTCCACTATTCCTGCAGCTAGACCTCTGAAAGATAATATCCCTGCTGTGTCTACCCACCTTTCATCTATGGAAACTTTTCTCCAGCAACTTAGTGCTGAAAGGGAGGACATTCCTTCAGGCTCTTTGTAGAAGGAAGAAGTTGTTGGACCTAAAGATGCTGCCCCTACTGCAAAGTCTGAACCCTCCTCTTCCCAAGCAATTAAGAGACAAGTGACGAAAATAAAGGCAGACATCAAGAAGTTGTTTTCTAATGTTAATATCCTTCAAAATTCTGTAAATGAGATGATAGAGAGGTTCACACAGCACCAATTCTGGTTCAATACCTTTGTTTTGCTTGTCATAGCTCCTCAAGCACCACAGATGCCCTTCAATCAATACCAACCTCCTCAGAACATCCTCCAACCAACTACCTCATCATGTTCTGGTCATTCTTCACCCTCCAAGTAGAAGAAGATGATGATTCTGTAAGGTCCAAGAATCCCCTCAAATTGGTTTTAATCATGACAACCAGATCAATTGCAACTTAGCATAATTTTGATTCCAAAAGAACTAACCATTTCATTTGAGAATGTGTCCAGAAGCAACAGGTTTCATCTTGCAGAAGGACAAATATGAGAAGCTTCATTTTAATGGTTAACAGAAGAAAGAATGACAAATCTGTGAAGGAAAACTTGAAATAAAAATGAGTAAATTAAAAGTAACGCATTCAAGTATTCAGAAGCTATCAAGCACTCCTCACAGTTTCCATAAGTAAGAAGAAGCATCTCAAGAACTCCAAATGAAATTGTTTTAGAAGGAAGATTCATTTTAAGAGGAAATTCTAAGTAGAAAGCAAAAACAGAATTTCATTCTTAAGATATATCAACTGCAAAACATGAAACATGTCACAGAATCATAAGAATCATCTGCAGTTGATCAGAAGCAATTTTGCAGAAGGAATGTGCAAGTATAGACTCTGCAGAAGCAACAAATTAAACCAGAAAGTCTAAAATGAATCTCCTGCTGATTTAGCTGAGTAACACAAGTTGAAATACACTTGAGATAATCCAGAAATCATCCTCAGCACATTCACAGAAGCATTGGTGAAGAAATGAGCCAGTTTTGTTGTCTGCAGAAGCATGAAGACCAATCAACAGCCAGCTGTACCTGTCAGCTTTTGCAGCTGTACCTGAAAGGGACTTGTCAAAGCATCACAGCTGGATCATTTTGATTGCATTCCAACGGCTACAAGGCTCCTCACCTATAAAAGGAGGTGCTCTCTTCACAATGAGATACACCTCTCACTCCAGAAGCATAAAATAATCTCTGCTCTTTCACTGCCAGATTCTGGAACCTTTTCTCTCTCCTCAAATTCTTTCTAATCTGCTAATACAAGTTGTTGAGGGGGAGTTTTGCTCACTAGGAAATTCTGTTGCTGCTCTGATTGTAAAATAGTGAGTTGTTTGTACTTTACCTTGCTGTTTTTGTGCTTCTGTAAGGTCAAAGAGATTGGTTTGTTGCAAAATCTCTTGTGACACATTAGGTGAAGTATTTGGAGAGGTTATAAAGGCTCTGGTGTGAGCCTGTGAGTGTTTGGAGTCAGCAGAAGGAAGTTCTGCAGATTTCTAGACTTGTGCTTCTGCAGAAAGTCCTGCAGTAAGTCAGGGTCTGTTTCTGTGAGTTTGGTGATTCTGTAGAAAGCCTGAAGAGGCTATGGAAAAAGAATACTAGTGGTAGTGTGTACCCAAAGGTTGTAACTGATTTGATAATGAGAAAAATCCTACAGAAGGTAGGGACTGGACATAGCCTCAGGTTGGAAGAGGTGAACCAGTATAAAAACCTTTGTGTTTTCTTCTTTCCCTTGCTCTCTTAACTTTTGCATGTGCACAAAAAGTTTTCAAAACTAATAATACCTAAGTAAGTGGCAACTAAATTGATTCTACCAAAGGAATCCTATTTTCAGCATAATAAGCATTAATACTTACAATTCTACTTGTGGAGATCCATCTTCTAATAAACAGCCAAGAACTTATCTTGAGCAGAATTTTATTAGAAGATAAAATTACATAATTTTAAAAGAATCACAATTCAACCCCCCTTCTTGTGATTCAAACATATACTTCAATTGGTATCAGAGCTTGCCTCTTGGGTTGAACTCACTTAACAGTGAGAGGGGAAAAGATCAAGGGGATGGCAAACCATGGAGGTGCAATGTTCATTCCAGAAGGATCATCCACAAACAGACCACCAGCTTTCAATGGAAAAGACTATTACTATTGGAAGGATAGAATGAAATTGTTCTTGGAATCTCAAGATATTGATCTATGGGATATTATAGAAAATGGGAATTACATTTCCACTACAAGAAGAACCAGAGTTCTGGCTCCTTCCACAGAAGGTGAGTCTGAAATTGTTGAAGAAGCACCAAAACCCAAACCTAGAGAAGAATGGACACAAGATGACAAACAAAGGTATCTTCTAAACTCTAAAGCTAAATTTTTTCTTCTTTGTGCATTAAGTAGAGGTGAATATGATAAAGTTGTTGGCTGCAACACCGCAAAAGAAATATGGGATACTTTAAAAATTGCTCATGAAGGTATAGACCAAGTAAAAGAATCTAAAATCAACATTTTAATTCACCAATATGAAATGTTTAACATGGTTGAACATGAAACTATAGATGAAATGTTTAGTAGATTTACTATTATTATAAATGATTTAAAATCACTTGGTAAAAGCTATTCAAATCAAGAACAAGTAAGAAAAATTCTTAGAAGTCTCCCAAGAATATGGAGACCAAAGGTTACAGCAATTCAGGAAGCAAAAGATCTAGCTGTACTCAAGCTGGATGAGCTTCTTGGCTCTTTAAAAGTCCATGAACAAGAACTCATGGATGAGTTGCCAAGAAAGGACAAGTCAATAGCTCTAATAGCAAGCACATCTAGAAGAAGTGCTTCGGCAGAAGATAAACCTTCAGAAGGAGAATCATCCTCTTCTGAAAATGATGATGAGCTAGCCTTTATATCAAAAAGAATACAAAGGCTAATCAGAAGAAAAGGCAAAGGAAAGAAATTTTTCAATTTCAAGAAGGAAGGACTAAAAGGTGAAAACAGCAAAGGTCCTATCATCTGCTATGAATGCAACAAACCAGTACACATCAAGGCAAAGTGTCCACAGCTGAAAGAATCAAGACCATTCCAGAAGAAGAAGGCCATGATGGCTACATGGGATGATTCTGACAGCTCTGCAGAAGAAGAAGATGAAGCTGAAACTGCACATTTGTGCTTCATGGCTGGAGAAGATGAAGAAAATGAGGCAATTACCTATACTCCTTCTGCATATAAAGAACTTGAAGATGCTTTTGAAAATTTGCTATCTGACTCACACAAACTTGCACAAAAATGTGCTTTTCTTAAAGAACAATTAGTTAAATCTGAAGAAGAAAATGACAAACTTAGAGAAGATAATAACAGGTTAATTAAAACCAATCATTGTCTTCAACAATCTCACTCTAAGTTATCTGAACAAGTCAAAACTGTAAGAAACAACTCTGCAGAAGCAGAAAAAACTGCAAGTCTGCAGAAAGAAAATCTGCTTCTGCAGAAGAAAATTGATGAACTTCAAAATGATTTATGTAAATTTGTAAACAACACTCACAATTTAAATAAATTAATAGGAAACAGCAGAGAAACCTCTGACAAAAGAGGTTTAGGATTTAATCATGACAAGATTACAGAATCACACAAAATAGTTTTTATTCCAGCCAAAAGGAAACCTTCTCATTGTTCTTGGTGTAACAAACTTGGACATTATGACCAAAATTGTTACAAAAGAAAAAGGAGTACCAGAAGAAAGGTATCTAACACCACAGGACCCAAGAAAATTTGGGTACCTAAATCATTGTTGTTCTATGATGTAGGAACAAACAAAAGGGTCCAAGAAGAAAGAGCTATGGTTGTTGGACAGTGGATGCTCCAGACATATGACTGTAAACAGAAGCAAATTCACTCAACTACACATGATGGAAGGAACAGTAACATTTGGAGACAACAGCAAGGCTCAAATCAAAGGTATTGGAAAGATAGGTATGCAAGGTTCTACCCAAATTAATAATGTATACTATGTGAAAGGGTTAAAACATAATCTTCTTAGCATTAGTCAGTTATGTGACAGTGGCTATGAAGTTATGTTCCAACCTACATTCTGTGAAATTAGAGAATCATCTACTAAAAAGGTATTATTCTCAGGTATCAGAAGCAAGAATCTATATAGCATAAGTCTAGAAGAACTTCCACATCAAACCTGTCTTGCTTCTTTTGAAAATGAAAAATGGATTTGGCATAGAAAAGTGGGTCACTTAAACATGAAGTCCATTTCTAAATTATCCAAACTAGAACTTGTAAAAGGATTGCCAAAACTGAAATTTGATAAAGACAAAATTTGTGAAGCATGTGTAAAGGGAAAACATACCAAATCAAGCTTTCATCCCAAAAATGTAATAACCACAAAAAGAACTTTAGAGTTGTTGCATATTGATCTTTTTGGTCCTACTAAAACACCTAGTTTGGGAGGAAAGAAATATGGGCTTGTAATAGTAAATGATTACTCTAGATTCACATGGGTTTTGTTTTTAGCTACTAAGGATGAATCTTTTGAATCTTTCAGAATCTTTCTCAAGAAAGTTAAAAATGAAAGAAACCAAAAGGTAGCTTCTGTAAGAAGTGACCATGGAGGGGAATTTGAAAACAATTTTTTCAAAAACTATTTTGATGAAAATGGAATTTCCCACAACTTCTCTTGTCCTAGAACTCCACAACAAAATGGAGTTGTAGAAAGGAAGAATAGAACTCTCCAAGAAATGGCAAGAACTATGTTAAGTGACAGTGGTATTCAATAATACTTTTGGGGTGAGGCAGTTTCCACTGCATGTTACATACTTAACAGAGTCTCTATCAGAAGCATCCTTAATAAAACTCCATATGAACTATGGAAAGGAAGAAAACCCAACATTGCCTATTTTCACATATTTGGAAGTGAATGCTTCATATTAAACAATAAGGATAACCTTGAGAAATTTGATGCTAAATCTGAAAAAGGAATATTTCTTGGGTATTCTATCACTTCCAAAGCATATAGAATCTATAACCTCAAAAATCAGACAATAGAAGAAAGCATGCATATTATTTTCAATGATGCTAACTCTCCTTCTCAAGCATGTGACAAGCAAGATTCTGATGATGAAAGTCAACCAAAGAAAGTGCCTTCTGAAAATCATAGCTCTGCAGAAAAGGCTGCTGAACCTGCAGAACCTGCAGAAGCTGTAGGTACTTCTGGAGAAGATTTTGATTGTCAAAAGCAGAATCTTCCCAGAAGCTGGAAATTTGTGACTTACCATCCTCATGACCAAGTAATTGGAAATGTTGAGGAAGGAGTAAAAATAAGGAGACAATTAAATATAAATGACACAGTTTTTCGTTCTCAAGTTGAGCCAGAAAGTGTAAAAGAAGCACTTGATGAAGAATCATGGGTTGAAGCCATGAAAGAAGAACTAGACCAGTTTGAGAAAAACAAGGTCTGGACTCTTGTGCCTCAACCAGATAATCACACCATAATTGGCACTAAATTGGTATTCAGAAACAAAATGAATGAAGAAGGTAAAGTTATCAGAAACAAATCAAGGTTAGTAGCTCAAGGCTACAACCAACAAGAAGGTATTGATTTTGATGAAACTTTTGCTCCAGTGGCTAGATTAGAAGCTATTAGAATCCTTCTTGCTTTTGCTGCATTTAAAAACTTTAACCTTTATCAAATGGATGTGAAAAGTGCTTTTCTAAATGGTTTCATAAGTGAGGAAGTTTATGTACACCAACCTCCTGGTTTTGAAAACAAAAAACATCCTAATCATGTTTTCAAATTAACAAAGGCTATATATGGTTTAAAACAATCTCCTAGAGCTTGGTATGAAAGACTAAGCACCTTCCTTTTACAAAATCAATTTTCAAGAGGTCAAATTGATACTACACTTTTCAGAAAAACTTTCAATAAGGATCTTCTCATTGTTCAAATTTTTGTTGATGATATAATATTTGGATCTACTAATTTGAAAATGTGTGAAGAGTTTTCTGATCTTATGAAAGGTGAGTTTGAAATGAGTCTCATGGGTGAATTGAAGTTCTTCCTAGGACTTCAAATCAGACAAGAGAAGCATGGTATCTTCATAAATCAAGAGAAATAAACTAAAGATCTCTTAAAGAAATATAAAATGGAAGGTTCAAAATCCATGGGGACTCCTATGCATCCCTCTGCAGTTTTAAATCTGGATGAAAATGGTAAACATGTTTCTGAAAAAGAATATAGGGGAATGATAGGATCACTATTATACTTAACTGCTAGTAGACCTGACATTTTATACTCTGTAAGTCTATGTGCAAGATTTCAATATTCTCCCAAAGAATCACATGTTGCAGTTGTAAAAAGAATTTTTAGATATCTTGTTGGAACCACAAATCTTGGATTATGGTACAAGAAAGGCACAAATTTCGAGCTCACGGGTTATTGTGATGCTGACTATGCTGGAGATAAGTTGGACAAAAAAAGTACTAGTGGAAGCTGCCAATTTCTTGGAGAATCATTAATCTCTTGGTCTTGCAAGAAGCAGCCCATAATAGCTTTGTCCACCACAGAAGCAGAATATATTTCAGCAGCAAGTTGTTGTTCTCAAATGCTATGGATTAAACATCAAATGGAGGACTACTGCTTGAGGTACACTAATATTCCTATCTTCTGTGATAATACCAATGCAATTAACTTGTCCAAGAATCCAATCCAGCATTCTAGATCTAAGCATATTGTTATTAAACATCATTTCATTAGAGATCATGTCTAGAAGCATGACATTGAACTGAAATTCATTGAAACCAAACTTCAAATTGCTGATATTCTTACAAAACCTCTAGTTGAAGAGAGATTTGTGTTTCTCAGAAATAAAATTAATATGAAATACTTTGTTTCTTGATGTGTGAATTAAAATCTGTATGTTACTGGAACTTGAAATTTCCACAGAAGCAAATAGAGAAGCATATTTTTCTGCAGAAGCACAAAACCGTAACAGTTACAGTGTAGTGTGCAGCTTCTGAACTTTGAGATTAAATTTTCACCTTCTGCAGAATCAAGCCTAAAATAGTCAATGGAAATATTCTTCCTTCTGCAGAACCTTTCTTGAGAAGGTGCATAAAAAATTCACCTTCTGCAGATTATAGCATAACCTAGTAAATGAAAATCTTAGCTTCTGCAGACATCCTTCTTCAAAGGATAATGTCACAGCTGCTTCTGTCCACCTGCTAATCAGGTGAGACAGTTGTACAATGATTGTTGGCCAACAATCATATGTTAGTCACATCACTTATCCTAGGAAAGTCTCTATCCATCACGAGCTTCAATGAACTTCAAGCCTTTCTTGGTAAGTCAACTGTGTAGGGTCAGCAACCTTTTCACCTTATCAAGGATACAAAGAGAACAAGGAAAAGCTAGCTTTTGTCCCTAGCTGAAAAGGTACAAGGTAGTTGTTACATAATTAGGGAAATTTAAAGCTTATAACCGTTGCACAATAATTGAACCTTCCCTTTCCCTCTTTCCTTCTCAAAAAGGGAAACAGCTAGTTCTGATCAACTATATAGGAGAACCTCTCAGCTGAATCCCTCAAAAATCCTTAGCATTCTAAGCCTTGCTCTTTTTCTGACTACCTCATTTCTCTCCCTCTCTGTTTCCCACTCTATCATAAAGATGAGAATTAAGCACGTTGCAACGAAGAAGAAAGCTTGTTCCTCCTCCACAGAATCTGATGATTTTGTTGTAATGGGCAATGAAATAGTGCCATATGTTGAACCAGAGCATGCTCAGTCCCCCACAATTGAACCCTCTGTTTCTGACCACTCAACAGAGCAAGTTTCTCCTCCTACTGAACCCACAACAGATGAATCTCAACCTGACCTAACACCCTCTCAACCCTCCACTACATCAGCACCCTCAGCCGACACTACCTCTAAGGCACAAACTGCTTCTGTAGTTTATGTGAGAAGGTCTAAAAGGCGTCGTGCAAGCTCAGCCTTCAAAACAATAGGAAATGATCCCATCAAACCAATAGATGTAGACTCTCCCTCTACCACACACACTATAGTTCCTTCCCATGGCCATAAAGACACCAAGACTGCTGAAAAGAAGAAGGAAAGCTCAAGTGAAGGATTGGAGGAAAATGACCCCTCAGAAGGATCACAAGAATCTAACTGTGACCTTTTTCAAAATGAGGAAGAGGAGGAGAATACGGCTCCAAGAACCAAAAGGAGGAAGGAAAAGGAGTTTCTGACATTCTCCAGAAAGAGGAAAAGTCAGCCTGCTGATGCTTCTGGAGAACCCTCAAACAAGAATCTGAAGGTTTCCTCTCCTTCCTTAGATCCAGATGTGTCTGCTAAATCCACATCCTCTACATCACTGTCTCTTGACTCCATTTCTGGGGAAGAAGCTGTTTCTCAGCCCAAGTCACCACCTGCAGAAGCATCCCAGCATGAAGATTCTCAAGAAACTATCAGTGCTTCTGCAAAGGGCCTGGCAGTTGATACATTGGCCAACTTGGCTCAAGATCTTCCTGATTTCTCTCCTTCCCCTCAGAATAACTCTCCAGTACATATTCAATCCCCTACAAGATCAATTCCAACTGCTGATGCTCCAGAAGTAGAGAAGAAAGAAAAGGAAGAAGTGCAGAAGGAAGCTACCGTTTCAGCGCCTTCTGCAGGTACATTTGGAACTGATATGGTTAATCAGTTCCTTGCTTCTCCAATACTGTACTCTGGGTTACCTGCTGCTGCACCAATTATGGATAATATACCTGCTATCTCTTCACATCTTTCCTCAATGAACACTTTTATCCAGCAACTGAGCAGTGAAAAACCTGTTGAAGAGCCTGCTGCTCCAAAATCTGATGCTGCTGCTTCTGGTGAACCTTCTAAAGCTGCTTCTCCTTCCAAATCCATGGAGAAGAATATCCAGAAGCTCAAGTCTGACATGAAGAAACTGTTTTCCAATGTGAACACTCTCCAAAACACAGTAAATGAAATGATTGAGAGGTTCACACAACATCAGTTTTGGTTTAATACTTTTGTGCTTCCAGTAATTGCACCTCAAGCCCCAGCTATGCCTTTCACACAGTTTCAGCCACCACAGAACCTTCTACAGCCTTCTACTTCTTTATCATCTGATCACTCATCTCCATCTAAGTGAAAGATGATGATTCTGCTTCTCCTTATACACTTCCCTTGTGTTTTTTGATTGATGACAAAGGGGGAGAAGTAGTTTAGGGCTGATATTTTTCGGATGGCTAGCAAACTATGATTTCTGACTATGATTGTTTTGTGATTATGACTTTTTTGGTGTAATCCTTTTGATTAATGATGAATGACAAATGATGATGTTTGCTGCATATTGTTTGCTGCATATTTCTAAGTTTACTTAATGATTGAATCATACAATTTGCTGCAAAAGATCAATTTGAAGTGTGAATTGGATTTCAAAACATATAATCTGCAACAATCATTATTTCCCAAATAAATGTTAAAATTCAGGGGGAGTTTGGTATTAAAATTCAGAATTATCTAAGTGATCCTTGATTGGATTGTCATCATCAAAAAGGGGGAGATTGTAAGGTCCAAGAATCCCCTCAAAGTGGTTTTAATCATGACAACCAAATCTATTGCAACTTAGCATAATTTTGATTCCAAAAGAACTAACCATTTCATTTGAGAATGTGTCCAGAAGCAACAGGTTTCATCTTGCAGAAGGACAAATATGAGAAGCTTCATTTTAATGGTTAACAGAAGAAAGAATGACAAATCTGTGAAGGAAAACTTGAAATAAAAATGAGTAAATTGAAAGTAACTCATTCAAGCATTCAGAAGCTATCAAGCACTCCTCACAGTTTCCATAAGCAAGAAGAAGCATCTCAAGAACTCCAAATGAAATTGTTTTAGAAGGAAGATTCATTTTAGGAGGAAATTCTAAGTAGAAAGCAAAAACAGAATTTCATTCTTAAGATATATCAACTGCAGAACATGAAACATGTCACAGAAGCATAAGAATCATCTGCAGTTGATAAAAAGCAATTCTGCATAAGGAATGTGCAAGTATAGACTCTGCAGAAGCAGCAAATTAAACCAGAAAGTCTAAAATGAATCTCCTGCTGATTTAGCTGAGTAACACAAGTTGAAATACACTTGAGATAATCCAGAAATCATCCTTAGCACATTCACAGAAGCATTGGTGAAGAAATGAGCCAGTTTTGTTGTCTGCAGAAGCAAGTTCTGCAGAAGCATGAAGACCAGTCAACAGCCAGCTGTACCTGTCAGCTTTTGCAGCTGTACCTGAAAGGGACTTGTCAAAGCATCACAGCTGGATTATTTTGACTGCATTCCAACGGCTACAAGGCTCCTCACCTATAAAAGGAGGTGCTCTCTTCACAATGAGATACACCTCTCACTCCAGAAGCATAAAATAATCTATGCTCTTTCACTTCCAGCTTCTGGAACCTTTTCTCTCTCCTCAAATTCTTTCTAATCTGCTTATACAAGTTGTTGAGGGGGCGTTTTGCTCACTAGGAAATTCTGCTGCTGCTCTGATTGTAAAATAGTGAGCTATTTGTACTTTACCTTGCTGTTTCTGTGCTTCTGTAAGGTCAGAGAGATTGGTTTGTTGCAAAATCTCTTGTGACACATTAGGTGAATTATTTGGAGAGGTTATAAAGGCTCTGGTGTGAGCCTGTGAGTGTTTGGAGTCTACAGAAGGAAGTTCTGCAGATTTCTAGACCTGTGCTTCTGCAGAAAGTCCTGCAGTAAGTCAGGGTCAAGTTCTGTGAGTTTGGTGATTCTGTAGAAAGCCTGAAGAGGCTTTGGAAAAAGAATACTAGTGGTAGTGTGTACCCAAAGGTTGTAACTGATTTGTTAGTGAGAAAAATCCTACAGAAGGTAGGGACTGGACATAGCCTCAGGTTGGAAGAGGTGAACCAGTATAAAAA
The DNA here is from genome assembly GCA_026901365.1 of Sesbania bispinosa. Lineage (NCBI taxonomy): Eukaryota > Viridiplantae > Streptophyta > Magnoliopsida > Fabales > Fabaceae > Sesbania > Sesbania bispinosa. The sequence continues at coordinate 70,947 of QLOH01000717.1, read as the reverse complement.
CCTTTGTGTTTTCTTCTTTCCCTTACTCTCTTAACTTCTGCATGTGCACAAAAAGTTTTCAAAACTAATAATACCTAAGTAAGTGGCAACTAAATTGATTCTACCAAAGGAATCCTATTTTCAGCATAATAAGCATTAATACTTACAATTCTACTTGTGGAGATCCATCTTCTAATAAACAGCCAAGAACTTATCTTGAGCAGAATTTTATTAGAAGATAAAATTGCAGAATTTTAAAAGAATCACAATTCAACCCCCCTTCTTGTGAAGATGTTTTAGTATGTGTTTTTTATTTTTATAGATGTTAGCTATTGAATTTTCGCAACTAATCCGTAGCTAACGCGTTTCAAAAATAAGCAAATCTAACCTGTGTCCCTGCTTTGCTTGTCCCCTTTCTAATGCATTCCACTTTTTTTGTTTTCCAAATTTATAATAAGTGCATGACTAGTTTATCAAAGAACTAAAACATTAGAGGACACACAAATTGTGTACGATTATGTTGTTGACGAATTGATGCTTGACTAAAATTGTGAATTTGATCATCAATTTGGACTAGTTTTGTGAAATTTAGACTAACTTAAATTGAAATGGCTAAGAAGTTACATAAGAGTAAGGTTAAGATGAATTGACCCTAATTATTTGTGAAATTTTCATCACTTGTGCCTTTGATCCAATTTTTTATTTTTCTTTATTTTCTTTGTTTTGTATGTTACGCAAAAACTATTGAGTTAATTTTTCTTTTATATATTAGCTAAGTTCAAAAATAATATTTTTAAGCATTTATCATATTTGGTCTCTTAAAAGACATTAATATTTCTAACTCAAGCCTTAACAGGAGGCCCATTTAAAAAAAACATGAATGGCCTAAGAAGACAAAAGCATTTAGAGAGAAATAATATAATCATAGGAAGCTAGGCCTCTTTCTACCTACCTTACATAAACATAAGGTGACTATTTTACCTTTTTGTTATACAAATGTGTTCCAGGTGTGTGAGTGTGTGCTTATGCGTGTGTATAACACATAATCACAGAGGATAATGCCACAATATTTGAGTGTACTTTTAAATAACAAAAACATGCCTCATCTTTTTACTTACTTTTAACATTTATGTATATTTTCCTATAAAATGTCTCTAAGTTTCATTTAAAAAGTCTTCTACAAATTTGGGGTTTAATGAATGGAAATCTCAAGGACCGTGGGAGATTTTAGGACCTATAGGGCTTTTCATTAATCTTTAAAGTTCCTCAAGTCTCTCTTATTCTACTAAAACAGGATTTTGCTGGTGGGTCTTTCCCTAGGCGTGTTTTAGTGTAATTTGGGCTTTTCCCCCTCCTTGTCACAAAAAAAGTTTAAAAAATTCATAAAAAGTTATGTTCTTGTCTAATTCTATAAGATTTGTTGCATTTTTAAGCAATACCAACGCACAAACTATTATCTCACCCACGCTCCGTCGACTACAATTCCTGCCTCCCACGAAAATTGTGGTTAAGGGCTTCCTTCCTTAGGTATTAGTAGGTCTCTATTGGGCACTTAGGTGGTGCTCCAGCTCGGGTGCTTGTCCTAATAAATCCTAGTCTCCCTTACTACTTCCCATATGGTTTCCCTACCTGGGTGCCCCTCTTGCTCATGTTCCCTAAGGCCACTAGAGGTCTCTACCTCACTCGTTTCAGAATGCGTCTCCAAATCCTCACGGGTTACTACTGATGCGATTAATCCTAGGTCCTGGATAGGGTATTCTTGCTTGGGAATTTCCAAGTTGTCTAAGGCATAAGTCACTGTTCCCTCACATTTCCATGATCACGACTTATTTGAATAAGATTCTCATTCTAGGGCATTCTCACACTACTCCTTACGGCTCGCTTGGTATTCTCTAGGCGTTGTATAGAAAGGGTAAGGGTGTGGTTAGTAAACACGACAACATACCCGTCCGGGTAAGGTCTAAGGATTTTATCCAAGTAGTTCATGGATAAGGCAAAATTATTGGGTAGCCGAAAGGCATCACTAACTATCCAAAAAGTCACCTGACTAACCCTATGGTCTAGGAACACATTCGTCCTAATCTTTACGCGATGGAATTCTGATCTCTAGTCCCTCCTAGATGATACTGAGGTGCCTATGTTGCTCATACCACCTTGCTATCCTTAGGTGAGGTATTTGGTTTACTTAATTTGTGTTCTAATACTCCCCTCCAGTGATTTCTATTTGTTCTATTCCTCCCCTTGTGCCTAATTAAAATTTGGTTTGCTCTAGACAAGGTTTCTATTTTGATTTAGGCTAACTGACTTATTCTCATTTCTATCAAATTCTGACAAGGTGCCTAGTCGACCGAATCTTGACCCAACGAACTAATAATCCAACCCACATATACAAAACACAACATGTCATACAATCACTTAGGCAAGTCAAGCATCACAATCAATTAAAACAAATTTCACTACCAAGACTTAAGGTCAAGCAACAACACTCTCTTCATTCATCAAGGAGTCTACTTAAGTTAGTTTTTCCTATGTGTGCCTCATGTTCACTAGGACTTAAGGGTGACGTTCCATAAGGTCTCTAGGGTGAGGGTTTTGTTGTTGGGAGTGGGTCTATGTTGTTCTCTCTCTATAAAAGGTGGTCGGCTCTAACCTTGTTAGGGAAAAGTTCCAACTTCCTAACCAAGGCATCCTACTCACGTCACTAACCATAATCCCATGTACAACGCACACAATATAGGGGTGATCAATCCCTATAGTGAGTACGGGGTACCAGAGGATCATAAGAAGTCACAGGAAACTAACTTAACCACAGTCCAATTGGATTGAACTGCTCTGATACCATAATGTAACGTCCTAATTTCTAAGTTCAAGAATAATGTCCATTGGAGACATTATTCCAAATTCCTAAAATTAATTCGCGCCATTATCAATTTCAATACATACACATTCATAAAACGCTTAGGTAACTCCAACGATTACATAAACCTGACATCAACCATTCATACATATCAAGTCTTCTAATCTATGTGTCACTCGGTGGCCCAAAACAACAATCAAATATAAATACATAATCTCTAACCTAATACAACATAATATAATTCAAATACATCCATATCCTTCAAGGGAATAAACTAAAAAGCTAGAAGTGGGAGAATCCACTCAAGGAGCTTCAAACCCTCCATCCAAGCATCCAGCCCGACAATCTTGCATATCTAGAATAAACCCACAAACATGGGGTGAGACTAATGTCTCAGTGAGCATAACTATGCAATCATACAGTGTGGGAAAAGTGAGCACATGCCATGCATCAGAAAATCTATATTCTTATCATAATACTACAACTGAACTCAATTTAAACAAGATATCAAATGTCATCTCAAATTAGATATGCTATGCATGATCTGCATTACCCGGTAGATGGGGTCTTTTCACTGATTCTAGGGCTAGACTTGAGCTCAGACTACAAGAAACGTCTTTCTTGGGGACGTATCCCACCATTATTCTAAGGTTCGAAACCCATGTTTTACTCTGGGGACCGAAGTCCAACTATTCTAAGGACCGGAGTCCAATCTTGTTTAATTAGGGTGAATTGAGGCCGAAGCCAAAACTGGGGCGAAGCCAAAACTGGGGCTGAAGCCATTTTTCTAGGGTCGAAACCAAAATCTTTTTCTGGGAGCCAAAACTTAAATACATTTTCTAAATTAACTGGGGGACAAAGGCCTTGATGCAAATATATCACATATAACAGATAACATATAACTCATGATGGATCTAAACATTTTCATAGTAATAATAGCACCCTAACATGTGAACCCCAAAGTAACCCCCCCCCAAATCCAAGCCCGAGCTTGGAGTTATATGCATACAATCAAAACAATACTCATACATTGAACCTAAACAAAATCAAACCAACAGCCAACCACATACAGGCCCAAAAAAGAGGAGAGAAAGGGTGGGGGTTCATTGAGGAGTACTCATACAATCATGGGTGATAGTGTGTAAGCTATACTCACCTCAAGGAAGCTCAAAGAGAATAGGAAAGAAGTTGGGGAAGGTTGGGGGTGGAGATCCTTGGCTCTCTCTCTTCTTTCTCCTAGCTCCAAAGCCACTTTCTCTCACTAGGAACCCTCTCTCTCTAGACGAAGAAGGAAAAAGAAAGAATGAGGAAACTGTGCCCTAATTTATGTTTTTAAGATTGGGACGCGTGGTCTCGTTCAAGCAAGCCCTTCTCGCTTGAGTGAGTGCGTAGAAAAATTTCTGAAATCGCATTCTCGCTCAAGGGAGAAGCCTCTCGCTCAATTCTCACTTGAGCGAGAATGCTCCAGAGAGCATCCCCTCTTTGGATGATTCTCGCTTGAGCGAGACCCTTCTTGCTCAAGCGAAAATCTTTCGGAGAGTACTCCTTTTTCTCCCCTGTTTTTCGCTTGAGCGAGATCCTTATCGCACAAGCAAGAAAACCAGATTCCCACTTTACACAATTATACTGATATTCTCGCTCAAACGAGCTCTTCTCGCTTGAGTGAAAACATCAGGACCTAAAATCCTGATTCTCACTTTTAAGTCTCTCTATTCCAAATTCCATTTGACGACTACATTCCTAACTTGGTTCCTTTCATTTAAAACCTCTTCCGATACATTCGATCTGTAGATGTGTTTGACTAAACACTTGGTTATTCTTCCAAAATCTCTTAAAACTCATTACTCTTAGTATATTTACCTAATTCTTGTCTAAATTCACATTCTAACCCCCAAATTCTCCTCCTACTTTTAACCTAATCTCTTTTGGCAGGATTCACAGCCTAAGGCTCCTATTATATTTTCTAGGCCCTACTTTCCGAGATGTTACAATAACCAAGATTTGCATAAGCAGCTCTTGTGGTGCGATAATAAATGAGGGAGGATTCATTGAGCAGTGTGATGTCTATGTTGAGACAACTTATGATGCAGAGGTTGGAGGAAGTAGAGAATGAAGCAATGGTTCCAGTGACAACCTTGTCTATCGGTGGTACAACACTAAACTACAACGAATGAATAAATTATGTACAATAGCATTGAAAAGGATGAGCACCACACCCGGAGCACAAAAGATGGAAATAACCAATAAATGGTAGCGATGACTCATGGGTGAGCTTCGACATATGCTAGGCTTAATGTCCAATGATAGGGAGAAGTGATGAAGAAGGAAGACTCATGGCATGGTTGTTATGAAAAGGAGCCTGGGGACGAGAACAAAATTTGTATCTATCATAGAGGTTGTGACGTCATGATGGTGGGGAAGTTAATTCAATTGTGACAACAATGGAGATAGTTTGTTGCGTATTATGGTGAAATGTAGGTTCATTATAAGAAAATTACAAATTAGTGAGGAGAAAAATTCTCGCTAATTAGTCGCAAATTAACGAATGATTGGCGAGTGAATTAAAGTCGTTGCAATTTATTTGAAAAAAAATAGGAAGAAATTTAATTCATTGTTTGTAAGGAATTAGCAATGAAGTTGTAACAAAATATAACGAGTGAATTATTCCCTCACAAAACTCTCGTTGATATGTAATAAAAATGTAATTGTAATTTAGTGACAGAATTATTCTCTCATAAATCTACTGTCAAAGTGATGAATTTCATTTAATTAATTCAAGACGGAAGTTTTGCCTTGCAATTCCCTTGGAAAGATAAAGATATTTATATATTTTTATATTAAATGTAGTTTTTCAAGTAATAAATTTTAACCATTAAATAAAATTAAAATATTATTTATATAAATTTATAATTTAAAAAATAATAAATTATTTTAAAAATAATATACACTAACAAAATTTCATGAATTAAATAAGTAATATAACCTAAAATATTTTTTAATAAAATGTATAAAGGAAAGAATGACTTTAGAATTAAAAGAATTTGAAATTCTTTTTGTTAAAATATTGTGTTTAGATTTTCATTAGAAAGAACTTGGGAATTTTTAGCAACTAGGTCTGGTATTTTGTTTACTTAAAATGACTAAAATTGAAATCACCTTAAAAGGGATGGAATTGTCAAAATCCCTAGTCTTTGGCTCGCTGCTCTCTATCTCTCTTTCTCCCTCCTTCTCTCTCTCTCTCGCTTTCTCTCTCTGTCATTCACTGCTCTCTTTGCCTCATTCACCAATCTCTTAGTGTGTTCTCTCTCTTGCTCGATCCTCTCACTCGCTCTTGACGCCCTCTTTGGAAATTTCCATTTTGTTTACAACACTTCAACTTTGGCATCCTTGTTCTGATTTTTTTTTTGTTTTTTTAAAATTTTCTATCTAAAAATAATTTTGATTTATTTTTTCTCATAGATCTTTTGATCAAGGACTACAGCTCCGAACAAAATCTCATTATTTCCCCTACAGCGGCGGCAAAGTGGGTAGGCTCTTTTAATTTTCATTATAATTAATCAATTCTTACATTTGTGTGTGTTTGTGTGTGTGTTTACATTAGTTACATTATTGGCTATTAATGTGATTCTATAAGTGGCAATTAATTTATTTGCATTATGAGGTTGATGATGATTGTTGTCAATTCCTGAGAAAGCTTCATTACCTTTTGTGTTGATTTGCTTTTAACACACTGCTCAACTAAGAAAAGAAATAAGTAAAAAAGAAATAAAGTTGTATGAAAGAAGAGATTATGAGTTAAGGAAGTGAAGTGAAAAAAATGATTGTTGCTTCACTATGAGATGGGGGATTCCCTTTCACTCCCCATGGACACCCATTACCTTGTACGTATAACTATGTATTTAATTTTTAACTGTGATTCTTGATTATTAAACCCCCAAGTGTGTTTCGTCGGAGCATCCCCTTTAACCCACCATTTTAGGCAGGTTGGGCTAGGGAACTGAACCCTTGAGCCCATTTAACCCACCCCACTTTAGCCCATCAACAAAGTAGGTTCTAGGTGGGATGGGCGGGCCAGCCTGATAGGTTCTTTTTTTCCTCTTTCACAATTGAATTCACGCGTAACATTCTCTATTAGGGTTTAACACTCTCACTTTTTAAGTTTCACACTTCATCTCTGTAACATCTCAAAAATTTAGAAATCTAAAATTATAACAAAAATAATAATCATAGTAAAATTAAAATACTTATAATTGTATTTCGATAATATTGGTGATGAAAAGAGAATCTTTATAATAATAACAATAACTATTAATAAAATAATATTATAATATTAATGATATAATAATGGCACGATAATATGAATACTAAAAGAGAGATATAGAATTTGATATTACAAGATATAATAATTGTTATAAATGTAGTAGTTATTATATTATTAATATTAATATAATAATATCAGAACCGATTGGGATATCCTCAGGAAAGAGATATGCTTAGCATTTTAATTTAAAGATCATATTTCAAAATAGGAATGATAACATCACAAGAAATAGAGATAAGAGAGTAATATCAAGTTTAGGATAATGTTTAAATATAAGATTCGAATTCGAATTTGAATGTAGATGGATAAGGAAAAGCTTAAGAGGCAAAAACTAAGGTCGCTGCTTAATTTTGGGAATTAGGCCTAATGACCTTGGTGTACTAATTCGTAAATATCTAGAGTTGTAGATATCCGATTGAGGTGATTCCACTCTCATTAGAAAGCTTATTTCCGGGGCTTCAATTTGATAGGTTATATGATACGGTTTGGATGAAAACTTCACCTTCAAACAGACTCATTTTCGCTCAAGCGCAGCTTGAGCGAGGATATCAGTAAGAAGGGAAAATTGCAATCTGGTTTCCTCGCTCGAGCTGAGCTCGAGCGCATCCTGAGCGCAGAAAAATAGAGAGCAATTTGAGAAATTCAGCTCGAGCTGAGCTCAAGCGCAGCCTGAGCGAGAACTTGCGCTTGAGCTGCCCTCAAGCGAGGCTTGAGCGCAGGCCCGATTTCTGCACTTTAAAACACGTTCTTGGACGGTTTCAGTCAGTTCTTCCTTCCGTTTTTTTCATATTTTCAGAGAGAGAGAGAGAGGTTCTAGTGAGAGAAAGTCCCAGCAAAGGCCAAGAACGATTTCTACTCATCAAGAACGAGTCTTGCATCAATCTTTCCCCCATCAAGGCCCTCCATTCTTCGTTCTTTCTCCGTTTTCTCGACTCACAGGTGGGTGTGACTCTCACTTGTTTGTCTTCATTGTTCTCACAACATGTTCCCCATTCTTTTTCCCTTTCTTCTATGGAACAATGATGTATGTATGAGATAAGTTTATGAATTATGAATGTATTGATGATTGGATGTCTAGAATTGCAAAACCATAGGGTAGATGATTTGAGATAATGATGATGTATTATGAACCTTGAATATTTTATTATGAAATCATGGGCCTTTGGCCATCACAGTCATGGATTATGAATTAAGATATCACAGGGCTTATAGCCATCACAGAGCCTCCGGGCTATCACAGGGTCATTGACCGTCACAGGCCTTCGGGCAATCATGTTTAAGAAAGACGAGGTGATCTCATCTAACCCTCGGCCAAGGGGAAGATGGGGGATCCTCAATTATTAAAAATAATCAAGTAATGTGCCATTCATGTTCAAATAAGACTTAATCTCAGGTTTCCCTGGACGACGGTCCTTGGATTCTCAGGCCGAGCGCTCATCACAGTCACGTAACAGTGTAAAGACCCCGGGTGTCGGGTAACAACACCTCACAGTCATGCATTGCATCATAAACATTATTTCAATGATGATATATTGTGTGTAATTCATTTATTCATGATGCTCTAGATAGATATGTGTAATTGTGATGATTCTTGATTGTTTTCCCCCACACCGCACACACTTGTTACGCTCACTGGGACGTAGTCTCATCCCACGATATGGGAATTATATTTCAGTTGTGCAGGATGAGTTTCAGGATCAGGACGAGAAGTAGAGGATACATGAAGTACCATAGATTAGACCTTTATTTCTTATTACCGTTGTTGATATGCTTAGGACTACCGTAGTCTTTTGTTTTGTTGTTTCCTAGGAAATTACTATGTTAATTTTGATGCATTGTATTGGAGCTTTGACGGAAACTTTGTTGGATTTTCTATGTTTTAACTATGTAAAGTGGAGCTTTGGTAATGGTTGGATTACACAAGCGATTATGTTTTATTTTGATACGCGAAATTGACGAATTAATTTTATGAATTTGGAAATAGTGCTCCCAACAGGCATTATTTCTGAATTTAGAAATTAGGACGTTACATTTTGCTATCAGAGCAGTTCAATCCAATTGGACTGTGGTTAAGTTAGTTGCCCGTGACTCACTATGATCCCACTGTACCTCGTAACTAGTATAGGGACTGATCACCCCTCTATTGGATGCGTTGTACACGGGATTATGGTTAGTGACGTAAATAGGATACCTTGTTAAAGGAGTTGGGACACTTCTCTAACAGGGTTAGAGCCACCTACATGATAGTCAGAGGGAGAGGGACATAGGTTTGTTTTTCCAAGAGTAGGATCTCCACTTCAAGAGCCTTATGAGATGTCATTTTAGTTTCCAAAGAAATTAAGGCATCCTTAGAAGGAAAGGTAAAGCAGAAGTTTTTGGAGAGAGGTTTAGAGGGAACATGAGGAGTAGGCTCCCTAGTAAGGGAGGATAGTGATGGTTGCTTGTAGTTACACCTTGAGTGTGTGACTTGTTTGATTAATCATGATGCTTGTTTTTGATTGAATAATCATGATGCTTGTTTTGCTGAATAATTGACTGATATGTCTGTTTGTTTGCGTTGTTGGAATGTCTTGCATGCGGAGGTGATGGTAAAATTTCTAGGATTGGAGTGTTTCCATGACAGGTAGAGGTTAGAAGAGAAGTGTGGGACTGATAGGAGGTTAGAGGATCCTAACACCATTAGTGAAGGCGGAGTAACACTAGCTCTTGGTTAAGTGTTTACCATCGGGTAGGTGTAATCTTAAAGATAATTCGAGGAAATGAATTAGGGCCTCTAATCTCATATTCTTGCCTTCTTTCCTTTTTCCCTACTGGTGTATGTTGGTGTTGAGATTGCTATTTCGTTTCCAATCTCATTATTAGTTACCTAGTCATTCTATTGATCCAATTAGATATCTAATTAGGCGGTCAGTGATTTTAATTTGATGGTGATTAGATTATTTAAGCCTTATGATCAGTAATTTGGTTTTTATTATGCAAGAAGCAAGTGTAATCCTTTATCCCCTAAGATATTAGACTAGTACTCCTAGAATCCCTAATGGGTCATTAGATGTAATTATAGTACATTTATCTCACATCCTTGTTTCCTTTCCTTAAATCCCTGTCAGTATAGGTTGATGCGGATATTGATGGTTATCGGTAGTTGCACCTCGGTGACGTAATTTACTTAAGTAGGATGGATTGTTTGATTTACTTGACTGAATTTGAGTTTCTTGGATTTAGAAATTATCTAAATTAGGATTTGAATTATCTACATAATTTGAATTTGAAACTGAGGATTAGAATTTCATTAGGTTATGTGATATGGAAAATATATATCATCTTAATGTTGAGTTTTAGGATTGGGATTTGACTTTGAAAAAAAAAATTGTTAGGATTTAGTTAGATTTGGATTAAATGATCAACTTAATTTGGATTTATATCGGTTTAGATTCTACTTGTAGTTACAGGATGAATTGAAAGAATGAGGTTTCGGTTGATGATGAATTTAGATTTTTGAAAATTGGGACTAGTCTTTGTTGGAATCAAAATAGGATAATTTAGATATCCAGATAAGGTCTTACTTCGAGTTGAAATAAGAGGTTTTCAAGGATAGGATTTGTTATATATATATATATATAGATATAGATAGATATAAAACAAAATTGTTAGGATCAAATTAGATGTAAATTGGAGGATTTTGAGAGTAGATTATCTTATGAGTTTAATTTTTAGAGGTAGCTAGAAATTTATGAAGTATAACTAAGTTTCCAATAAAGGTAGTGATAATAGCAACTAATAAGCTACTTTATAACACTAGAGGATTCAGATGAAATAGATGTTGTAGGATAAATAAAAATGTTTGAAAAATACGATAAGGTTTGTTGGAAGTAGATAAAGTCGGGAAGGAAATAGTATCTATTATTTCATATATAATTCTAGGAATTGTTAGCAGAAAATAGGAATTTCAGAATAACACAGGGTAGATAATTATCAGAGAGATGTCATAGTATTTCAAAATATATCTTACCCCATCAAATATTGTAAAGATAAATAAATATTGTTAAAAAGTAAGAATAATGAAAATATGAAACAAAAAAAAAATATTAAGGATAAATTTTATAAAGTCATTAATTAAATAATAGGAATTTACTATCATAATCCCTTTATTAATTAAACTTATTTGAAATGATAACATTATCTAAATTTAGATTAAAAACTATATATATTTGGTTGAGATTAGTTTTCTGAAAGTATTAGAATGAGTATAAAAATAATAATAATAATAATAAAATAAAAGAAAGAAACCCTTAGAAATAAAAACAGTTTAAGTGTACAAATCTTCACATCTAATTAAAAACTGGGAAATAGGTGAAAGGAGAACTGTAAATGGATCTTTAGATCTTAGGATAAGATTATAACGGTTTGGAGTTGTTTTCAATTGATAAAGGATATGAGGAAAATGTTATATAAGAGATAAAATTACTTTAGAATATAAAAATCTTTCTAGGGTGATGATAAATTATTAGAACCTAGGAAGATGGATAACGTTTTGCACAAAGTTTAATTGATCGTTTATTTGAGGAAAACTGTGAAGCTTATTTTTGTAGGTTAGATATGGAGATTTGACTCATAATTAATAGTTTTAAGAATAAAGATTTGGTATTGTATGATTTAAGAGGTAGAGATTTAATCTTTTTAGAGATAGAGGTTTCTTTATTTTGATGGTTTTGGGTGATAGGGATATGATAATTTTATGTTTATAGTTAAAAGGTTTAGAGATAAAGATCTAATCTTGAGCTTGTTTGAAATTGAGTAATTATGTATATATGGTTAAGAATTATTGATTTCATCGTTGGATCTAGGAGGATCTCGATAAGGACATTTTACAGTTTAGATAGTTTTATAATTAGGATATGATCATGAGTCAATGACTCACACATTTATCGTTATTTAGGCCATGATCTTTGATAGTGTCGAAATTAATTATTTAATAGTTACATAGGTTTTTGATCATAAGAAGAATATTCAGAAATTACCGTTGAAGACATAGAGCTTAAGTTTAGGAAGGAAATTCGAACTTTTAGGTTATGGTAAATGTGGTGAATGATTCAATGGAATTGGTTTAGGAATATGACTTATTCTAGACTTCGAATAGTTAGTCACAATTATTATTAATGGAGACATGATATCCAACCCGAAACTATAGGTTACCAATATGTAATATCATAGACTTAAGTTTAAGATAATAATAAGACAAATTTTGAGGACAAAATTTATTTAAGGGGGGTAGAATTGTAACATCCCAAAAATTTAGAAATCTAAAATTATAACAAAAATAATAATCATAATAAAATTAAAATACTTATAATTGTATTTCGATAATATTGGTGATAAAAAGAGAATCTTTATAATAATAACAATAACTATTAATAAAATAATATTATAATATTAATGATATAATAATGGCACGATAATATGAATACTAAAGGAGAGATATAGAATTTGATATTAGAAGATATAATAATTGTTATAAATGTAGTAGTTATTATATTATTAATATTAATATAATAATATCAGAACCGATTGGGATATCCTCAGAAAAGAGATATGCTTAGCATTTTAATTTAAAGATCATATTTCAAAATAGGAATGATAACATCACAAGAAATAGAGATAAGAGAGTAATATCAAGTTTAGGATAATGTTTAAATATAAGATTCGAATTCGAATTTGAATGTAGATGGATAAGGAAAAGCTTAAGAGGCAAAAACTAAGGTCGCTGCTTAATTTTGGGAATTAGGCCTAATGACCTTGGTGTACTAATTCGCAAATATCTAGAGTTGTAGATGTCCGATTGAGGTGATTCCACTCTCATTAGAAAGCTTATTTCCGGGGCTTCAATTTGATATGTTATATGATAGGGTTTGGATGAAAACTTCACCTTCAAATAGACTCATTTTCGCTCAAGCGCAGCCTGAGCGAGGATATCAGTAAGAAGGGAAAATTGCAATCTGGTTTCCTCGCTCGAGCTGAGCTCGAGCGCAGCCTGAGCGCAGAAAAACAGAGAGCAATTTGAGAAATTCAGCTCGAGCTGAGCTCAAGCGCAGCCTGAGCGAGAACTTGCGCTTGAGCTGCGCTCAAGCGAGGCTTGAGCGCAGGCCCGATTTCTGCACTTTAAAACACGTTCTTGGACGGTTTCAGTCAGTTCTTCCTTCCGTTTTTTTCATATTTTCAGAGAGAGAGAGAGAGAGAGGTTCTAGTGATAGAAAGTCCCAGCAAAGGCCAAGAACGATTTCTACTCATCAAGAACGAGTCTTGCATCAATCTTTCCCCCATCAAGTCCCTCCATTCTTTGTTCTTTCTCCGTTTTCTCGACTCACAGGTGGGTGTGACTCTCACTTGTTTGTCTTGATTGTTCTCACAACATGTTCCCCATTCTTTTTCCCTTTCTTCTATGGAACAATGATGTATGTATGAGATAAGTTTATGAATTATGAATGTATTGATGATTGGATGTCTAGAATTGCAAAACCATAGGGTAGATGATTTGAGAACGATGATGTATTATGAACCTTGAATATTTTATTATGAAATCATGGGCCTTTGGCCATCACAGTCATGGATTATGGATTAAGATATCACAGGGCTTATAGCCATCACAGAGCCTCCGGGCTATCACAGGGTCATTGACCGTCACAGGCCTTCGGGCAATCATGTTTAAGAAAGACGAGGTGATCTCATCTAACCCTCGGCCAAGGGGAAGATGGGGGATCCTCAATTATTAAAAATAATCAAGTAATGTGCCATTCATGTTCAAATAAGACTTAATCTCAGGTTTCCCTGGACGACGGTCCTTGGATTCTCAGGCCGAGCGCTCATCACAGTCACGTAACAGTGTAAAGACCCCGGGTGTCGGGTAACAACACCTCACAGTCATGCATTGCATCATAAACATTATTTCAATGATGATATATTGTGTGTAATTCATTTATTCATGATGCTCTAGATAGATATGTGTAATTGTGATGATTCTTGATTGTTTTCCCCCACACCGCACACACTTGTTACGCTCACTGGGACGTAGTCTCATCCCACGATATGGGAATTATATTTCAGTTGTGCAGGATGAGTTTCAGGATCAGGACGAAAAGTAGAGGATACATGAAGTACCATAGATTAGACTTTTATTTCTTATTACCGTTGTTGATATGCTTAGGACTACCGTAGTCTTTTGTTTTGTTGTTTCCTAGGAAATTACTATGTTAATTTTAATGCATTGTATTGGAGCTTTGACGGCAACTTTGTTGGATTTTCTATGTTTTAACTATGTAAAGTGGAGCTTTGGTAATGGTTGGATTACACAAGCGATTATGTTTTATTTTGATACGCGAAATTGACGAATTAATTTTATGAATTTGAAAATAGTGCTCCAAACAGACATTATTTCTGAATTTAGAAATTAGGACGTTACAATCTCTATTGTTTCCTGTTGTGGCCCTTTCCTTCGGGTCATTCTACCACAAAAATTTTCATCATTCTGCTCTGCATTTTGCCTCTATCGCACTACCGTAAGATCGTCTCTGCCATGCCTGGTAATAACCCAACCTCTCTCTCTCCCTATCTTCTTTGATTTGTGAACTGGTTTTGTTTTGGCTCACTCGTAGGCATAAAAACACTACACGCGATTGAACACCTTTTGACGCATCTCAATCGACCTTTGTTCTCCAGTCGTCGTTCTGCAATTACGTGGCTGAATGGCTCAGCCTCATCGGTAAGTCTTATTCTTCTTTGTGTTTATTTTCTTTTAGTTAGTTCTTTGTGTTTATTTTGGTTTTTGAGGGTGTGTGTGCGCGCGTGTGTGCGATTAGAACATGAAGATAATCTAATTTAAGGAAAACATAGATAATTGACTATCGAACATATGCATAACCCACCTAAGAAGGCATTTGCTTCTGCAAAGCGATCGATGAACAATTGTAGTTTACTAGTAATTTCTTTTGATGCAGATTGAAAACCTAAAATACATGTATAAATGGACTCACAACATTAATTGTAAATCTATGCTTATAAGTTGACGATGATGTGGGCCCTCTTGATCATGACGAGGGCTTTTTTACCGTACTGGTGCAAAAAAAAATTTAATTACATAAATAATGTGCAAAAAAATAAATTTATCAAAGTGGGGTGGATTGTGCCACTGTGGAATGAGATGCGCTAACTGGGTTGACGCTTCATGAGACACCAACTCAGTTAGCGCATCATGTATTGAGTAATATAACACATGATACGCTAACTGAGTTAGCGCATCATGATGAGCTAACTGAGTTAGCTCAGTTAGCGCATCATGTGTTATATTACTCAATACATGATGCGCTAACTGAGTTGGTGTCTCATGAGTGAAAAAAAATTGCAAGAAAATAATTTAAAGTTTAAATAAATGTTACGGGAAAATAATTTTAAATAATTATATGTTATATATATAAATGATGGTATTTAATACAAGTTAATTATTTGCGGGGAATGGAGAGAGAATACAATGTCGTCGACGGTTCCTAGCATCCCGAGGTGAGTTTCTTCTTGGTTCCATGTCGTCTTGTTCACCTTCCACTATGTTTCCAGATGCACTAGCTTCTTGGGCAAATGCTTCATTTAAGTTAAAACCTTGGCTCGGTGGGTCGTGCTGTGTGGAAGTGTCGGCTTGGTATGTGAACCCACCAGATGCTGGTGACATCATCGGAGAATGGCAACATGCTCCGATGATGTCACCAGCATCTGGTGGGTTCACATACCAAGCCGGCACTTCCACACAGCACGACCCACCGGGCCAAGGTTTTAACATAAATGAAGCATTTGCCCAAGAAGCTAGTGCATCTGGAAACATAGTGGAAGGTGAACAAGACGACATGGAACCAAGAAGAAACCCACCTCGGGATGCTAGGAACTGTCGACGACATTGTATTCTCTCTCCATTCCCCGCAAATAATTAACTTGTATTAAATACCATCATTTATATATATAACATATAATTATTTAAAATTATTTTCCCGTAACATTTATTTAAACTTTAAATTATTTTCTTGCAATTTTTTTTCACTCATGAGACACCAACTCAGTTAGCGCATCATGTATTGAGTAATATAACACATGATGCGCTAACTGAGTTAGCGCATCATGATGAGCTAACTCAGTTAGCTCATAGTGGAAGGTGAACAAGACGACATGGAACCAAGAAGAAACCCACCTCAGGATGCTAGGAACCGTCGACGACATTGTATTCTCTCTCCATTCCCCGCAAATAATTAACTTGTATTAAATACCATCATTTATATATATAACATATAATTATTTAAAATTATTTTCCCGTAACATTTATTTAAACTTTAAATTATTTTCTTGCAATTTTTTTTCACTCATGAGACACCAACTCAGTTAGCGCATCATGTATTGAGTAATATAACACATGATGCGCTAACTGAGTTAGCGCATCATGATGAGCTAACTCAGTTAGCGCATCATGTGTTATATTACTCAATATATGATGCGCTAACTGAGTTGGTGTCTCATGAAGCGCCAACCCAGTTAGCGCATCTCATTCCACCGTGGCACAATCCACCCCACTTTGGTAAATTTATTTTTTTGCACATTATTTAGGTAATTAATTTTTTTTTTTGCACCAGTACGGTCAAAAAGCCCATGACGAGCCTGCTGCCGAAATATGTCATTGTTTTCCATTATGCTTCCAATTGTCAACCATATTGCTTCCAATGTCATTATGTGTTAATTAGATTATGATAATATACATTCCTTACATTTGGAGTTGCAATTGCATTAAATATGAGCTTAAATTTTTCTTTTTATATGAACTTAATTTTCCATTTTAATTTAAAGAGTACTTAATATGAACTTAAATTTTACTTTTTATTTATGCTCACTCTACTTGTTAAAATGCCTCTTTTACAATGTTGTTGCTAGCTGAGATTATAAATCCTAAGAACCTCTTCCTGCTCATTTAACTTGGTGGCACCATATTCTAGCATATTCTATGGAATCACTTGTACAATTATGCATGGTTGATTCTCTGTGGGTTTTTTCTTTTTGTGTAAACTATAAAATAATTCTCAGTTGTAATAATTAATGCTCGCTTCACTTTAAAAACTTAGTCCTTGTAGTTTATGTGTCTTTTTTAATTTTTGGGGGTGTTCATCAAAATTGCTTTACTTTTAATTGGTGTGAAATGGAAATGTAAGAAGGTAGTAATCTGATGGGTGTTAATAATGTTGTTGGAAATTTGAGGAATGAGGTTGAAGAATCCCAAATTATTGAACCTAGTAACACTAGGAAAAGGATCAAATCTTCAACATCTGATTGTTGGAAAGTTTTCACCAAGATAGGATCGGGAGATGATAGAAATGAAAAGGCAAAATGTAATGGTTGTGGAACACAATATAAAGTTAGGGTAAAACATATGGGACATCTTATTTGCAGTCATATTAAAACATGTAAGCAAGTCAAATTTGAAGATGTTGGTAAAATGATGTTAGATATGCAGGAAAAATTGAAATCTCAAAAGATAGACCAAATGGTATCATATACGATGCTTGCTAAAGCAATATTTGAGCTTGATTTGTCTTTCAAATATATTGAGTTTATGAATATTAGGGCTTGGATAAAGTACTTGTGTCCAGATACAATTCCTATCTCTAGAAATATTATTAAACTTGATGCCTTGAATAAATACATGAGAGAAGGAAAGGCCTAAACAAGAGATGTCTAGAATTCTTAGTAGGATTTCATTGACTTCTCATTTGTGCACAACTTGTACTACTCAAGGTTACATAACTTTCACAACTCATTTTGTTGATGATAATTGGAGGTTAAATAGTAGAATCCTCAACTTTTGTCACATCTTACACTAGTTTGGAGTTGTCCAAAAAGATATTTGAGTTTTTGACAAATTGGGGAATAGAGAAGAAGAGTTTTTTTCTCTCACTTTAGATAATTCATCTACTAAAGATGTCATGCAGGGAAATTTGAAAAGTCAACTTCTGTTGCAAAATTGGTGACAATTCTTTCATGTATGTTGATGAGCACACTTTTTAAATTTAATTGTCTAAGAGGGGTTAAAAGTAGCAAGTGATGCATTACATAAGATCGAAGAGAACCTCAAATATGTGAGGGGTTCTAAGATTAGGTTGAATAAATTTAAGGAATGTGCAGAGAAATTTGGTGGTGTTGATACTCCTGTTGCCTTGTATTTTGATGTTCCCACAAGATGGTACTAAACTTATTTGATACTTGAATGTGCACTTAATTATTAGCGTGTGTTTGCAATTCTTCACTCCTAAATCCGTGCATTCTTTTTGAACTTCCATTGTCATATACTAAAAGCAATGCATATAAATCTGGATCCATTTCTACAAAGTCTGGCAAACTTAAGATCACAAGAAATTTAAAATATTTAGATAATTGAGAAAAAGAAGTAGCAAAATCCCTATTCATGCATAAAAATTCTTAGGGGACTTCACATAAATGTTTTCATCTATGCTCTTATTGGCATTGATGTGTTGAGATAATATGGAATTAAGTTATTACCATATGTGCACCTTTTCATTTTTTTCAAATAATATTTTTAAAATAACAATAATTGTAATGATTTATATAAAAAATTCATTTATACTTTTATTTATGTCATTAAATAATATCTTGATCATATTGTCACGTCCTAAATTGTCTATTTATTTAATAGTTCACATTTTTTGTTCAATAAATATATTTTTCTCATTTGTATTTTTGGCTTGACACTGTTTTTTTGGAAATGTTATATAGTATAAATAAAATCTATCTAATTTCATATATTTTTTCAAATAAAATATATTTTTTGTCCCTATAAAACTAGTGAGTTTTGCTTTAACCCCTATAAAATTATTTTTTTAAAACACACTCCCATTTTTTTCTAAAATAGTCCCTGTCATTACTAAGCCTTAATTAAGTGATGATGTGGCACACTTTTATCTTAGTCACCCTTCCTAACCGATAATCATTAATCCTAGGTGGCACTTAACATAATAAATTAACTCTAATTATTAACACAAAATATAATTAAAATTAAGAAAGAGAAAAATACAAAGCTATCTTCTTACTCGTGAAAGAAGAATCACGGACCTGGGAGAGCTCATAGAGGAGGAATCTGTGGGGAGGAACCTCTTCTTCTCCTTACCTTTCACGCTACCCCTTACTCCTTCACCTCTGATCCCAATCTCCGAATAAAAACATTAGCTTTTGTTTAGACATATCGCCGTCCTTGGGTTTAGACATATCTGCAACTATAAAACATATTTACTTCAGATTAAGAGGAAAGATCCCATGACAATTCCTTACTTTCTCTATTTAATCATTTCTCCGACCATTATAATCAAAAGACAAATGCATGACATATTCCTTACTTTTGCTTTAATAGAAATTTGGTCTTATTGATTTAGGTTAGAACTAAAATAGTCAAGAAAATAAGATTATTGGGGAGGATACGTATTTTTCGGGTAGAGTATTTGGGGATTAAGGTTGGGAGGAGGAAGAGGGTGGTGTTGAAGGTAAGGAGGAGAAGAGGTAGCTCCTTAGGTTGCTCCCGCAAGTCCCTAACCTTATTTCCAGAGGGAAGAAGACAACTTTGAAATTTTTCTCTTATTCTTTTTTTAATTTTTAATTATATTTGTGCTAATAATTAAAGCTGATTAGAGTTAATTTAATATGTTAAATGTTACCTAGGATTAATGATTGCCAACTCGGAAGGGTGATTGAGATAAAAGTCTGCTACATCATCACTTAACAAAGGCTTATTAATGATGGAGACAATTTTAGAAAAAAAAAGTTGGGGATGATGCTTTTAAAAAGAATAATTTTATAGACTGAAAACAAAACTTGATAATTTTATAGGGAACAAAAACATGTTTTACCCTATGTGTGTGTGGGCTAATAAAAGGGTAAAATACGTTTTTGGTTCCTATAAAATTATCAAGATTTGTTTTTAGGCCCTATAAAACATTATTGTAAAAGCATCCTCCTAAATTTTTTCGTTCTAAACTCGTCCTTACCGTTACTATTTCTTTGTTAAGTGATGATGTTGCACACTTTTTCACTGGTCATCATTCCTAGCTAAAAGTTTTTAATCTTTGGTGGTATTTTACATATTCAATTAAGTCTAAATAACTCTAATTATTAACATAGAATATAATTAAAAATAAATAATAAATAAGAAAAAATAGAGTTATCATCTTTCTCATGAAAGTAGGGTTAGGGACATGGGGGAGCTCCTGGGTAGGAACTCCTTCTCCTCCTTACCTTCCCCGTCGCCCCCTTCCTCCTTCACCTCCAATCCTAATCCACTAGGTGAAAAAAGGGTTAAAACTATGTTAGAGGGCATAACATTACCCCTTGCTCGCTCAAGCGAGAAATGACTCGCTTGAGCGAGGAGGAATGGAAATTTGGGAGTTCCATTCTGGAGGATTTCCGCTCAAGCGACGTCATTCTCACTTGGGTGGAAATCTTAGTCAAAATGTGAAAAACTTGTGCTGATATTTTCGCTTGAGAAAGAGTCTCCTCGCTCAAGCGAAAAAGAGGTAGAGATGGGGTGTTCTCTGGACGTTTTTCGCTTAAGCTAGGCCGCCTCGCTCAAGCGAGGAGGTCTCACTTAAGCGAGAATCTTCCAGGTAACTACTATTTCTGTCTCGCTCAAGCGAGAGATTCTCGCTCGAGTGAGAATGCACGAGATCAGTTTCTTAAAAGCTTTAAGTTAGGTCACCCAACTCATTTTACATTTCAAACACATTCTAGAGAGAGGCTAGAGAGAGAAGCTCTCCACCAAGGCTTGTATTGAAGAAGGAGAAGGAGTTGCTCACCATCACACCATCCCTACCTCTTCCCCTCTTCTCTCTTGGACTTGTATTGGTGAGTATAGCTCACACACCACTCCATTTCTTGCTTGTAATTCTCATTATGATCCTTCCTCTATTATTCCCCTTCTAATATTGCTTGTGGTATGTTATTGGTTATTGTTTTTGGTGTGCCCTAGTTTATTCTCTTTACCTAGGTTTCATGTTGAATATTCACATCTAGATCCAGGGTTTGGTTGTATGAGGGCTTAAGGGGATATGGGGGTTCTATATCATGTGGATTCACACCTTGTAATGGTATTTTCATGATTTATTCGATTTTTAAGCAAAACCCCTTTAAGTTTCATGTTTTCAAGTATACAAGCATTAAGAATCATGTTCGACTTCAGCCTCACGGGTCTAGGACCATCATGTTCAAGTTAAGAAAAACAAATTCATGTGTCAGGTTCGATTTTAATCAATTCAAGTAATGGCGATGACTATATGTCCCCAAGGAAGATATTCCTTGTAATCTGAGCTCAGGTCTAACTTCAGGTCAAGTGATGAGACCCCTGCTGCTGGGTTTTACAGTTTATGTTAAGAAATAGATCAAGTGATCAGTCATGTGTCATATGGTTATGTTCTATTTATCATGTATAAGTTGTTGCATGGCATTTTCTTTATCTCATACACTTGCATGCTTTAGTTGTGCTAACTGAGGCATTAGTCTCACCACAAGTTTGTGGATTACATTTTAGATTCCCATGATCATCCCCAGGCTTTTCGGTTAGGGCTTTGGAGCTACTAGGAAATTATTGTTACATGTTGCTTGCGGAGCATTTATCATTTTGATTCATATTTTTTAGTACATTGATGTATATTCTTTTGATGGATAATTAGTACATGTGTGTCTCATGTTGGGCGTCTCTCTTTTGTTTGGGACACATGTATTGTAATATCCATGTCATGTCATGTATATAGATTACCTTGATTATGTTTAAGTAAACGTTGGATTATTTAAGCAAATAAATATCATTTTTATCGATATCTTTACATTTTGGTATAAGAGCAGTTCAACCCAATTAGACTATGGATTAGTGTTTTGCCTGCAATTTAGTTATTATCATATGTACATTGCTATGAAATATAGAGACTGATCACCTCCATGTTTTGTAATTGATGTGTAGACGATTATGGCTAGAGGCAGGAGAGGTAGACCCCCGGTTCACCCCCAACCTCCCTCACCACCGAATGTCAATTAGGATGCGATGGCGGCAGCCCTCCAGGTACTTACTCGCATCATGGGGGATCAGGTGCATCAAACTGGGACCAAGCCATGACCAATGCCGCTATACTTCAAGAGCTTTGTCGCCAGCCGATGGGGACGCCCCCACCTCAGCTGGCTAACCCGTTCGTAGTTGGTTTTACAGAGTTCCGTAAGCATAGTCCTTCACCCTTCATCGGGACCTATGACCCGAAAGCTGCAGCGAAATGGCTCAAGGATCTCAATTGGATCTTTGTAGTCATGAGGTGTTATGAGGAGCTGAAGGTGTCCTAGGCATTTAACATGCTCCGAGGGGAGGTTGAGAATTTGTGGCATGGAGCACATGCCAATCTAGGCACATCAGGGGCTCCTATTCTGTGGGATCGGTTCGAGACCGCTTTTCTGGAGATATATTTTCTAGCCAGTGTGAGGAAGAAGAAGGAGACCGATTTCCTTCACCTCTCGCTATCTCCAAGTCTATCCGGATGAGGAATGGAGGTGCACCCACCTAGAGCATGGTCCAAGGCTCGAGATTAAGAGGGCAGTGGGAACCTTGGAGATAAAGGACTTTCCTACTCTGATCAACAAGTGCCTCATTGTTGTGGAAAACCTGAAGGAGCCTGAGGTACCTAAGCCTTCAGATCCTATAGGTAAAAGGAAGTTGGAAGATCGTATTCATGACAAGGGCTCCAAGCCCAAGTGGCAGGGCAACGCCAATTTGGCCATCCGCCCCGCTCAGAAGACGGGGGGAAATGCCCAAGTGCTCCAAGTGCGGAAGGTGCCGCAAGGGGGAGTGCCTCTTCTGACAATAGAAGCACTATTATTTCAAGGAACCGGGCCACATAAAAAATGAGTGCCCAAAGAGGAAGGACCAAGTCAAACCCTTAACTACTGGGAGAGTCTTTACGCTTAGTGGGGAAGCAGCTGCCAAGGCCGACAATTTGATGCAAGGTACATGTCTGTTTAGTGATAAATCCTTTATTGTGTTGTATGACTCTAGGGCAACCCATTCTTTTATTTTTATTAGCTAGTTATGTGAAGGAATCAGACTTGCATGTCACCTCTTTACCCTACCACCTAAATGTTATTACTCCGACCAAGGAGGAAATTTCCACTTCTTGTCTATTTGAAATGGCTAATTGTTATACAAGAGAAGGCCTTCGAGGTCAATTTAATTTGCTTACCCCTTAAGGGCATAGATGTGATTCTTGGCATGGATTGGTTGTCACAGAACCAAGTCATGCTGAATTGCTACAACAAGGTTGTTGTTTTTCCTCCTCTTCCTCCGAGGGAGCGACCGTCCATGTTGTTTTCTTGTATTACTCAAGTTTTCGAAAGCCTGTGTCATGGGAGTAACTGTTTTCTTTTAATGATTTCCTCAATCGTAGAGAAAGTCTCTGACTTGAGTGGTGTAGCTATTGTCAAGGAGTATCTAGATATTTTCCCTAATGAGGTAACCACCCTTCTGCCCGATAAGGAGATTGAGTTTTCCATATACTTCGTTCTGGGCACCGGACCCATATCCAAGGCACCTTATAGGATGTCCCCACTAGAGCTGAGTGAACTTAAGTCTCAATTAGAAGAACTCATAGAGAATAAATTCATTAGGCCTGGTGTTTTCACCCTGGAGAGCGCTTATTCTCCTAGTTAAGAAAAAGAATGGGAGTATGAGATTGTCTGTGGACTATAGGCAGTTAAACAAAGTAACCATCAAGAACAAGTATCCCTTGCCTAGAATAGACAACCTGTTAGATCAAGTTAGGGGAGCGTCAATTTTCTCTAAGATAGATTTGAGGTCGGGTTATCATTAGATCAAGATTAAGGGTGAGGATATACCTAAGACTGCCTTTAGAACTAGGTATGGGCACTATGAGTACTTGGTAATTCCATTTGGCTTAACCAATGCTCCTGCAGTGTTCATGGATTACATGAACCAGATCTTCCAACCCTATCCGGTTACGTTTATTATCGTGATCATCGATGACATTCTTAATCTTGATTATATTTTGTGCTAATAATTATAGCTGATGAGAGTTAATTTAATATGTTAAATGATATCTAGGATTAATGATTACGAACTAGGAAGGGTGACCGGGATAAAAGTGTGTCACATTATCACTTAACAAAGGCTTATTAAAGACGAGGATATTAGAAAAAAATTTGGGAGGATGCTTTTAAAAAGAATAAATTTATAGGGACTAAAAACAAAACTTATTAATTTTATAGGGACCAAAAACATATTTTAACATGCGTGTTGTGTGTGTGTTAATAAAAAGGTAAAATATGTTTTTGGTGCTTATAGAATTAGCAAGATTTGGTTCTAGTCCCTATAAAATATTTATGTAAAAGCATCTTCCTAAACTTTTTCGTTCTGAAATGGTCCTTACCGTTACTAATTCTTTATTAAGTGATGATGTGACACTTTTGTGCTAGTCACCATTCCTAGATGAAAATTATTAATCATAGGTGGTATTTACATATTCAATTAACTCTAAATAACTCTAATTATTAACATAGAATATAATTAAAAAACAAAAAAAGAAATAAGAGAAAAAATAGAGTTATCATCTTCCTTATGAAAGTGGGTTAGGGACATGGGGGAGCTCCTGGAGAGGAACCCCTTCTCCTCCTTACATTCCCAGCCACCCCATTCACCTCCGATTCCATTCCACAGATACCTGGCCCCTACCCTTAAAATTCAAAAACCCTCCACCCTCTTTGATTATAAATTATATCTTCAAACAATGTAGTAGCCATTCTATTTGTTATTCTCTATATTGTTTATAGGGACTGAGAAACAAAACACCACAATTGAAATTGTAATAGTAATTGAAAATGATTCTGCATTATAAATTAACTAAACATAAATATTAAATGAGAGGTTCCACTTTGAATTCTAGTTGCATTAAGAAATTAAGCATAAGTTCAATTCAAATTTGAATATATTCCCTATGTCACTATTCTTCATTTTTTTTACTCCTAACTTGTTGTCACAACAAGGTATATGTTGTATTCCTCCAATTCCTTCTTTTATGCACCCATTGCATTAGATGATTTTCCGTTCCACAATTCACTTCCTTCGAAAGGGGTGGTGGGTTTTGAGGGGTTTTTAGGACAAGGAGATAAAGAAGGAAGGGGGTGGCATGGAAGGTAAGGAGGAGAAGAGGTAGCTCCCTAGGTCCCTAACCTTACTTTCACAGGGAAGATAAGAACTTTGAAATTTTTCTCTTATTTCTTTTTTTACTTTTTAATTATACTTTGTGCTAATAATTAGAGCTGATTAGAGTTAATTTAATATGTTAAAAGCTTCCTAGGATTAATGATTGCGAACAAGGAAGGGTGACCGGGATAAAAGTGTGTCACATTATCACTTAACAAAGGCTTATTAACGACAGGGATTATATTAGAAAAAAAAAATTGGGAGGATGCTTTTAAAAAGAATAAATTTATAGGGACTAAAAACAAAACTTATTAAGTTTATAGGGACCAAAAACATATTTTAACCTATGTGTCTGTGTGTGTTATAAAAGGGTAAAACATATTTTTGGTCCTTATAAAATTAGCAAGATTTGATTTTAGTCCCTATAAAATATTTCTCTAAAAGCATCTTCCTAAAATTTTTTTCGTTCTAAAATGGTCCTTACCGTTACTAATTCTTTGTTAAGTGATGATGTGACATACTTTTGTGCTAGTCACCATTCCTAGTTGGAAATTATTAATCATAGGCGGTATTTTACATATTTAATTAACTCTAAATAACTCTAATTATTAACATAGAATATAACTAAAAAACAAAAAAAGAAATAAGAGAAAAAATAGAGTTATCATCTTCCTCATGAAAGTAGTGTTGGTGTTGGTGTATGCCCTAGAGGCCAATTGTATATTGACCCCTTTTAGCATACAATATATGTCATGTTAATTATAAAAAAGCATTATTTATTATATTAATTAATTAATATGATAAAGTCCTTAGAATGACTTTTTTGTGGCTATAAGATATCACGTTTGACTTGATAGTGAGATTCTATAGGCTACTTCAGAACGTCATTCTCAAATCATCCCTAGTCAAGTATTATTGTGAAAAGGACAACAATAATACGTCGAGACTAGCATGTGAGTAGATTGATGACTATGTCTCACTAGTCATGGATATGTGATATCAAATCTTTCACATGGGTGCACATTAAAGGGTTTTAATGGTGTACTGGATTGACCCACAATGAGAATGCTACATGGATTATTATGTATGTCATTAGCGATTCTCATAGTGACAATGGTGTATGTGGCCCTTTGACCTGATGTCACTACGTTTCCCAACATGAGGATTCGTATTCTTTGGTGCCATCAAACATCATGCTTAACCTGGTGACTATAAATATGGTTACCGAGTATGCAACAAATCATGTGGAGGGATGGGAGTGACTAGATGGGATTTGTCCCTCCGACATAATGTGATGACAGGAATTGCACAGGATCTAGAATTGAGCAAAACAAACCAATTAGAACCAAAAATAAGCAATTAAATCACGAAAATAGGTGCTGGAACAGCAGCTATTATGCGTGAGAAATTGATAGAAAATGAAGGAAAATGAAAGAAAAAGTGGAGAAGAATTGAAGAGGAAGAACGCCACTGGTGCAAGAATCCTCCTGCAGCAGATAAGTTCAATTGCCAGACGCCACTAATTCAGGAGAATTAGATAAGTCTCATCCATGGTTTAAGCAACAACCACCAAGCTCACTCAACTCACAAAGAGGAGACTCAACTCACTAAGAGGAGAAACTTGGGCATAGTGCCTTTACTTAAAATTCAATGTTTTCAAATACAAGAGAGGAGGCTCCTTTATATAGGAGTGGGAGGGGGAGTGGGCGGCCCAAATATATGAGAAAATGGGAAGAAAAATAAAAGATGAGTCAAATCCCTTCCCAACTGGGATTTGAACCCATGCCCCTAATGGTGTTGGCTAAGCTAAGCCTTAAGCCACTAATACACCCTAAAATAGCGCCCACTCTACATAGGAATAGAAAAGATGAATTAATTTCTATCCTATGTGGGAATTGATCCCATGACCTCCTAATCCTTGTAGTAAGGTAACCTACTAACCACTAATCCTAAGACTAAGGCTTGGGCGCCCCTAATTAGGTGATTCCTAATTACATCATAAAATCCTAATTACATCATGAAATCCTAAGTACATACAAAGTCCTATTTACATCATAAAATCCTAATTAATTGAGTCTTGCATGTTGACTTTGCATGAAGGAAGACTCATGCTTGGTTCAGCTCCAAGCACTTCAAGCAGCTCCAAGTTGATCCTAGCCAGCACTTGTCAGCTCAGAGGTCCACTGACAGGTTGTCATCATCCCCTCCCCCTTGAAAAGCATTTGTCCTCAAATCTGAGAAATGAGAAGAATATAAGGGTAGAAGAGATTTTAAAGGAATGGATGACATAGAAGGAGAAGGTGGAGACTTCCCTTTTTGGAGAATTAAATCCATGCTAGGCTTCAATCATAAACATCCTTGCGTGCCCTAGTCAACAAGAAAAAGGAGACTCATTATTCCCAAGCATATAATCTTTAATGCTCATAACAATAATACTTGGGAATCATGTAGGGAGTTTTAGTAAAAGAAGGAGGTGAAGTAGAAGAGGATGAAGAAAAAGGAGAAAAAGTTAGAGGAAACTCCCTTGTAGTGTAGTTACTTCCTCTATCCTTGTCCAGCAGCTCCCTTTCTTGAATCCCTTTAGCACAATCAAGGTTAGCAGTTTTAAATTGGTGGAGTAAGAGCATTGCTTCCCTTTTATTTTTTGTTTTTCCTTGTTTTTCACCTTTTCTACCATCACTTTTGAGGCTTCTTCTTTCTTTTTCTTTTTATCCTCACTTTCTATCTTAAGCCTTTTTATCTTTTCAAGTTCTATCTCTCTTTTCATGTGAGCTTGATCCTCACATATTTCTTGGATGGACATTGGCATCAAAGTGATTTTAGTTCCATCTTGTTTGAAAGAGATTTGATTAGAGTAACCATCATGAATGGCCCTCTTATCAAATTGCCAAGGTCGACCCAAAAGAATATGTGTGGCATCCATAGGCACAACATCACAAAGAACATTATCATCATAGTCACCTATGGAAATAAAAATGAGAGTTTGCCTACTTACTTCCCTTTCCCCATCATCACATATCCAAGATAACTTGTATGGTCTGGGGTGTGGTGTGGTAGATAAACCAAGCTTTTCTACCATTCTCTCACTAGCAATATTTGTGCAACTTCCACTATCTACAATTAGGGAACAAATGCGTCCCTCTACCATGCATCTAGTGTGGAAGACAGTTTGCCTTTGCTCATCGTCTCTTATGATTTGGTTCCCTAAGGATCTCCTAACCATGCAAAGTTTTCCTTCTGGCCTATACACTTGTTTCTTAATTTCATTTTTATCTTCTTCACTAGTTTCTTGATCTTCATTTTCACTATGTTCATTCTCACTTTCACTAGTGTATTCTCCATTATCTTTGACTAACATTGCCCTTCTATTTGGGCATTGGGAAGCTATGTGTCCCTTTCCATCACACTTGAAACATTTGATGTTTCTTGTGGAAGTAGAGGGATCTTCCTTTTTAGTAGAAGGAGTGGGGTTAGATGTAACCCTAGAACCCTTAGGTTCTTCCTTCTCTTGGCTCTTTCCCTTATCATATTTTAGGGTTTCCTTGTTCCTAGTTGTAAAACTAGAATTTCCTCTTTTATAATTACCCTTTCTTTTAAGTTGAGTTTCAATTTTAATGGCTTGGTGCACCAAGTCCTCCATTTCTACATAAGGATGAAACTCCACTATGTCCCTTATGTCGAAATTTAGGCCATTGATAAACCTAGCCATAGTTGCTTCACTATCCTCAACTATGTTTGCCCTAATCAAAGCAAGTTCCATTTCCTTAAAATATTCATCTACACTTTTAGACCCTTGCTTAAGAGTTTGGAGTTTAATATGCAACTCCCTAGTATAATGTTGAGGTATGAACCTCTTTCGCATGATGGACTTCATTTCCTCCCAAGAGGAAACCAAAGGAGCATTGCACCTTCTTCTTTCAGCTAGAAGCTGATGCCACCAAACTAAGGCATAATTTTTAAATTCTAAAGAGGCAATTTTGACCTTTTCTTCTTCCCTATACCTATGGCAACTAAATATTTGTTCAATTTTAAGCTCCCATTCTAGGTATTGTTCCACATCATTCCTACCATTAAAGGTTGGGACTTCTATTTTAACCCCTTTAAAACCTTGCTCTCTCCTAGGATCTTCTTCCCTCCTAGATTCTCTCCTATGCCTTCTAGTGTTTCTCTCATAATAGTCTTCCCTTTCTCTTCTATGGTTTCCCTCATAATAATCTTCCTAAAACCTCCTAGTTCCTCACGCCTTCTAGGCCTCCTAGGTTCTCTTTCCCTCCTCCTAAGGGTATGACTAGAATGTCTCTCTCCTTCACTACTCTCAGCATGGTACCTATCCTCACTCCTAATTGCACTATACCTATCCTCACTTCCTCCTTCTTGAGAAGAGTGTCTTCTCCCTCTCCTACCCCCACTTAGCTCTCTCCTAAGTTCATTCATTTCATGCCTCATTAACCGGCCCATTTCATGAATTGCATGTTGCAACTCGGCCCTATACCTCAAAGTTCTAGGAGAAGGAGGTGGTGAGTTTCTACTACCCATTTTTTTAAGATTTTGTTTTTAAGTTTTATGGACCTTTCCACTCAACTAAGTGTATACACTCAATGGAATGCAACACTCGTGTATGTCACTCTTTTTAGGTTTTTTCTTTAATGTATTTACTCTTGCCTCTTCTACTCGGTTGGAGTTGGTTAGAAGTTGCAAAGACCAGATTGAGTCTAAGTCTTAACCCTTACCCAAAATAGAAGCGCACTAACAAAGAAAAATACCTACTGGAAGAGAATAGAAAATCCTAAGACAAAACAAAAGAGTTGATATAACAAACAAGAAAAGCTGGCACTCAAACAAGCTTATACACAAGAGCAGACAACAAAACAGACAAGACGGAAGAAATTGCAAAGAGAATTGTTTTTGGTGATTTTTGAAAAAGAGTTGCCAAAATTGTCGTTTTTAAGAAAAACAGCAAATACAACTCAATTACAGTATACAGGGAAATGAAACAGAAAAATTACAGTAAAACTGTCACTGTATTGTTGGGATATCTCATTGTTTTTGTTTTCTATTTTTCAGAATTTTTTTGAATTTTTAACTCTTTTTGGGTGTCTTTTGTCTTTTTCTTCGTTTGCACCCTTTTTTGCTTTTTACACCTCTTTTTCTATTTTTGGCACGTACGTACTCTTTATATATTTTTTTTTGTCTTCTTTTTCTTTTTTTGACTTTTTCCCCAACAGAAAATTACATAAATTTGTACACAATGAAAAGAAAATATACTGAACCTACTGTAATATTTTTGGAATTTTCTGACAGTAAACTGGTCCAAGTGGCCCAGAAAAGCAAAAATAATGAATAAACTGATTTCTAAAAACTGTAAAAACGTGATGGCAACTTGATTTCAAAAATGGCCAAAAAAATTGTTTAGCACTTCCTTGTTGATTATACAAGACCAGTGTAGTCACAGAAACGCGCTTGGTTCAATTTTAAGTTTGGAATTAAATTTGAAGGAAAATCAACAATTAGGATTTGTTGATCTTCTTCCAACACTATGAACAAAAAAGATCCTATAGGTGAGCGTTTTGCACAATCAAACAGGGAAAGTTCTAGGTAGAGATAGCAGTCAATCCAAATTTGCAATCAGAATGCCAATCAAACAGACATAACAAGAGTAGAATATGGATAAAACATAAGCCCAAAAATGCGCATAAATGGCAAAAAAAATAAGAAGAGGAATTGCGCAAAATAAATTGCAAGAAAATAAAGGGGGAAACTGAAATTAAAAGGATGGGGAGGACAGGAATGTAAATGACTGAAATGTAAAGGGGGGAAGCAGAAATTAAAAGGATGGGGAGGACTGAAAATAAATGACTGAAAGTAAATGGGGAAGCGGAAATTAAAAGGATGGGGAGAACTGAAAAGTAAATAGCAGAATGTAAAGGGGAGAGCTGAAATTAAAGGGATGGGAGAAGCGGAAATTAAAAGCGGAAAGTAAAGAGATGAATATGGGGGATGAACAATTAATGGTGAAGGGGAGAAAATGTAGGTGAACGATCTTTGGAAAATGAAGACAACAATGCCTCATCTTACCACACTTCACCAACAAACAAGCAGTTTATAGCAATTATATGTAGAAATCACTCAAGAACAAGTATGAGCAATTAAGAGACAATTTATCAAACACCTAGGGGGTGGGAATTAACGGCCCAAAACAGCCCCCAACTAGCAAGATAATCACCCAAATCAATCAAGCAGACAAGCACAAAGTAGTAGCAGAAAGGCACATCGGGCCCGGGAAACAGTCCAAGTCCAAATTACAATTGAAAGAGGGATTGAATTACACTAAATTGAAGCAAAATTCTGCACATATGAGGTGCAGCCACACGCCCAAGAACAGCCACAAAACAGCCCCCAATTTGCTCAATCCATCAAGCTCTTGATACCAAATGATGACAGGAATTGCACAGGATCTAGAATTGAGCAAAACAAACCAATTAGAACCAAAAATAAGCAATTAAATCACGAAAATAGGTGCTGGAACCGCAGCTATTATGCGTGAGAAATTGATAGAAAATGAAGGAAAATGAAAGAAAAAGTGGAGAAGAATTGAAGAGGAAGAACGCCACTGGTGCAAGAATCCTCCTGCAGCAGATAAGTTCAATTTCCAGACGCCACTAATTCAGGAGAATTAGATAAGTTTCATCCATGGTTTAAGCAACAACCACCAAGCTCACTCAACTCACAAAGAGGAGACTCAACTCACTAAGAGGAGAAATTTGGGCATAGTGCCTTTACTTAAAATTCAATGTTTTCAAATACAAGAGAGGAAGCTCCTTTATATAGGAGTGGGAGGGGGAGTGGGCGGCCCAAATATATGAGAAAAAGGGAAGAAAAATAAAATATGAGTCAAATCCCTTCCCAAGTGGGATTTGAACCCATGCCCCTAATGGTGTTGGCTAAGCTAAGCCTTAAGCCACTAATACACCCTAAAATAGCGCCCACTCTACATAGGAATAGAAAAGATGAATTAATTTCTATCCTATGTGGGAATTGATCCCATGACCTCCTAATCCTTGTAGTAAGGTAACCTACTAACCACTAATCCTAAGACTAAGGCTTGGGCGCCCCTAATTAGGTGATTCCTAATTACATCATAAAATCATAATTACATCATGAAATCCTAAGTACATCACAAAGTCCTAATTACATCATAAAATCCTAATTAATTGAGTCTTGCATGTTGACTTTGCATGAAGGAAGACTCATGCTTGGTTCAGCTCCAAGCACTTCAAGCAGCTCCAAGTTGATCCTAGCCAGCAGTTGTCAGCTCAGAGGTCCACTGACAGGTTGTCATCATAATGGAAGTTATATGTCGGGCCCCTTGATTGAGTGAGACTAAAAAGTGCATGACAGTGCCCAAATAATATTAATATGAGATATTAATATTATTTTTTAGAAGTCTACTCGGGAAATCAAGAAACCGAGATTGAACTATACAAGGATGACACATTCCATGCCTTGTGCTCAATCTAGATATATGGACAAAGGGACTATACATACATGGTAACATTGATCGCAGATTGGTTATATGTCAAATCACATTGGCATTCCTGTTATTTGGGTAGTAGCGATGTTTTGCTAGATATCATTCGTTACCTGTAATATTAAAATAAGATTTTAATGTTACTGCCAACATAATGGGAACCTACAGGGTCACACACTTAGAACGGGCTGACTTAGACACTGAAGCCATTAGATGATTTTAATCGGGCTTTTAATTAGACTAAAGGTCCATGTGATGTGAAGCTCAATTAGTAAGACTAAATGGACCAACCCATTAGTTTGGGCCTACACATAGGTAGGTATGACTAAAGCCTAATGCTCACTATGAGAGTTAGCCACCGCAATATATAGAATGTATTGATGGTAGCTAATATAAGGTGATTACTCTAATACTCCAAACACGAAATAGAGAAAAAGGTTTTCTCTAAACCATATCATCATCCCTTATAATGAGAGAAGAGGCAACCATCCCTTTGTCGCCGCTAGCACTGTGAAAGAGGGAGTCCTAGTATCGCGTTCGTGTGGATACCAGTGGAGGCATAGCTACTCTTGCATGCCCGTGATTTGGCAGAAAGGAAAGCACTAAAAGGTATACTCTATAACACGGTTTATGGCTTTTGCATGGATCCTTGGATGGTTTTGGATATATTTAAATTTTAAAAGTTCAGTTCTTCCGCTGCGTTTGACCTTCCAAAACCCAACAAGTAGAGTTAGGGACATGGGGGAGCTCCTGGGGAGGAACCCCTTCTCCTCCTTACCTTTTCAGCCACCCCCTTCCTCTTTCACCTCCAATCCCAGTCCATAGATACCCTCTACCCTAAAAATCACAAAAATCACCACCCGCTTTGATTATAAACTATAACTTCAAACAATGTATCAGTCATTTTATTTGTTATTCTCAATATTGTTTACATGGGCTGAAAAACAAAACACCACAATTGAGATTGTAATAGTAATTGAAAATGATTATGCATTAGAAGTTAACTAAACATAAATAATAAATTGAGAGTTTCCACTTCCAATTCTCTCTTCATTAAGAAATTAATCATATGTTCAATTCAAATTTGAATATATTCCCCATTTCACTTTTCTTCATTTTTCTACTCCTGGATTGTAGTCAAAACAAGGTATTTGTTATATTCCTCCAATTCCTTCTTGTATGCACCCATTGCTTTAAATGCTTTGTCGTTCCACAATCCACTTCCTTCGAATGGGGTGGTGGGTGTTTTTATGGGGAGAGGGGTTAGGGCAAGGGGGCGAGGAAGGAAGGGGTGGCATGGAACGTAAGGAGGGGAGAAAAGGTAGCTCTTAAGTTGCTTCCCAAGTCAGTAGCCTTACTTTCATGGGGAAGAAGACAACTTTGAAATTTTTTATTTTTTTATTTAAAAAATTTTTTAAATATATTTTTGTTAATAATTAGAGTTGGTTAGAGTTAATTTAATATGTTAAATGCAACCTAAGATTAATGATTGCCAACTAGGAAGGGTGATTGGGATAAAGTGTGTCACATCACATGTAACAAAGGCTTATTAATGATGGGGACTATTTTAGAAAAAAAAGCGGGCGGATGCTTTTAAAAAGAAAAATTTTATAGGGACCAAAAATATATTTTACCCTATAAGTGTGTTATTAAAAGGGTAAAATATGTTTTTGGTACCTATAAAATTAGTGATATTTGATTTTAGTACCTATAAAACATTTTTGTATAAGCATGCTCCTAAATTTTTTCGTTCTAAAATGGTACTTATCGTTACTGATTCTTTATCAAGTAATAATGTGGCACACTTTTGTGCTAGTTACCATTCCTAACTGGAAACTTTTAATCCTAGGTGGTATTTTACATATTCAGTTAACTCTAAATAACTATAATTATTAACAAATAATATAATTAAAAAAAATAAGAAAAAATAGAGTTATCATCGATCTTTCTAATGAAAGTTGGGTCAGGGACATGGGCAAGCTCCTGGGGAGAAATCTCTTGTCCTCCTTACCTTCCCTGCCACCCTTTTCCTTCTTCACCTCCAATCCCAATCCATAGATACCCCCTACCCTTAAAATTCCAAAACCCACCATCCCCTTTGATTATAAATTATAGCTTCAAGCGATGTATCAACCATTCTTTTTTTATTCTCAATATTGTTTACAGGGGCTGAAAAAAAATCACCACAATTGAAATTGCAATAGTAATTGAAAATAATTATGCATTAGAAATTAAATAAACATAAATATTAAATTAGAGGTTTCACTTCCAATTCTAGCTACATTAAGAAATTAAGTTTATGTTTAATTCAAATTTGAATATATTTCCTATTTCACTATTCTTCTTTTCTATGCTCCTAGCTTACAGTCATAACAAAGTATTTATTGTATTCCTCCAATTCCTTCTTGTATGCATCCATTACTTTAGATTCTTTGTCGTTCCATGATTCACTTCCTTAGAAAGGGGTGGAGGGGTTAGGGCAAGGAGGCGAAGAAGGAAAGGGGTGGCGCGGAAGGTAAGGAGAAGAGTTTCCTAATCCTTAACTCTACTTTCATGAGGAAGAAGATTTTTTTTTTCTTATTTCTTTTTTTTTGTAATTATATTTTGTGCTAACAATTAGAGTTAATTGAATATGTTAAATATCACCTAGGGTTAATGATTGCTAGTTAGGAATGGTGATTTGGATAAAAGTGTGCCACATTCTCGCTTAACAAAGGCTCAGTAATGGCAGGGACAATTTTAGAATAATTTTTTTTTGGAGGATGTTTTTAAGAAAATTATTTTATAGGTATTAAAAGTAAATCTTACTAATTTTGAAATGATCAAAAACATATTTTACCTTAATAAAAATATCTTCAAAATCAATTAATGATAATTACTATTAATTATTATTTATCAAATTCAAAGGAATAAATCATCAAACTATATATATTGTTATATGTTCATTATATAATTAAGATAAGTTATAAATTGAATTTATTGATAAAGTTAGGGCAAGAAAGACAACAAAGCTATATAAAATTTTGAAAGTGTATATAAATTTCAAGTTGAAATTCACCAACACATTATCACTTATAACCGATAGTTTTCAAACATGATTACATGTAATTTTATAATATTTTTAATTCTATTTTATATGAAAATAGTCACACTATATAACTTTCACAAAACAAAGCCAAGCCCAAAAGAATTTTGGAAAACATTTTTATTGCAAAAAGTATGTGGTATAGACTATTTAGAAAAAAAATTAAAGTTATAGTAAGATCAAGATATTATTCAATAACTTATCTAAAAGCATATATAGAATTTTGTGAATACAAGTTTATACAACTATTGTTATTTGAATAAAAAAAGGAGTACATATGGTAATAAATTTTGTTCATATTATCTTTATGTGGCAAAGTTGGTAAGAACACAGATGGAACATTCACGTAGAGTTCCCGACTATATTTATGTGAATGGGGATTTTCTTATTTTTTTCTAAAATATTTAAGTATTTGTATTTTCTTCTAATGATCACCTTACAAGTCATTGGTAAGGAGGAGGTGAATCCAATGTAAACCCTACATGCTCTAATACAGTTGGGGTTGTGGAGGAAGGGGTGGAACTAGTTTATCCCTCTTCTGGAGGGACTACTTGAGTTGGTGAATGATCTTATTCTGAGGGTCAGTAACCAAATTGGTGGGAGCTCTCTCCACCTGATCTTGAACAGATGAAGGTGAGTTTGATGAGGATTCGAAGTGCCAATGTCTCCAAAGACTTCGTCATGGTAAGAGGCTTCTTCAACCCAACCATCAGGGGTAGGGTAGGGTAGGGTAGGGTAAGGTAACGACGTGCATTCCTAAACTCTTGGTGGGTTCAAATGGTAATCACTAGTGCAAAAATGGTCTTCTACAACGGTTGAAAATGGCCTTTTACGACGGTTGTACAACCGTCGTAGAACCAGGCGTCGTTGAAAATTTGAATTTTGACGACGCGTGAGGACCGTCGTAGAAAAAGAGAAACCACGACGGTTAAGCTGGTAACCGTCGTGGAAAGTATGGCATTTCACGACGGTTGAAAGGAAAACCGTCGTGGAAAGTAGAGAAACCACGACGGTTAAGATGGCAACCGTCGTAAAATGCCCTACTTTCCACGACGGTTTTCCTTTCAACCGTCGTGAAATGTCGTATTTTCCACGACGGTTACCAGATTAACCGTCGTGGAAAACCCTCCACCCCATAGGACATTTTTAGCTAGCTACGACATTTTCTGTAGTTAATCCGTAGCTAATAGGGGAAAACATTATTCCCATTCTTTTAGCCCAAAGAATCCACTACTAACTAATCTGAAACTAAGTAAACTAAATTTAGTCTTTTATTAGTGGATTAGGAAATGTAATACTAATATGAAATAGTTATCATATTCTCACAAAGATAAAGAAGCAGCCATTACATACATCATATAGAGCCAGCGAGCCACTCAAAAAAAAAAATTATAATAATTAAGATCCAATGAAATTTAGTTGCCGGTTAGGAGTAACTAATTAAAAAATAAAACCAATCAACACTTAAAAAGAATCAACACTTATTTCAAAAAGAATTAATATCAATATCAATGTAATTGACTACAGTAAAACCAATATCAATATAATTGCCGATTACCCAATTAAAAATAAAACCAATACCGATGTAATTGACTACAGTAATAAAAAAATAGTTTCTTTATATAGAAACAAATTATAAACTAGCTACTCTTCTCCCCAATCCCCCCGGGCCATTAAACTTATTTTAAGATTAATAATTGAATAAAAGTAAAAAGCATCCAAAATCATATTTAAAGTTGTGAATTTAGTTTAAAATTTGCGCCAACATATTTGTGTGTTCAGAGTCAAAACTAATTTTACTTCTAAACTCATATTTGAATTATTGTGAAAAATTATACTAGCTAGTAATTTTTGTGTTTAGTTAAAAATATTATACTAAATTTTGTTATTAAAAATCAAACTACAAATTCACTTTTAAATAAAATTAATTCTATAAAATCAAGTTAATTCAGACTCAAATTTATAAATACTAATCCAAACACACATTAATAACATTAGTTATATTTTTTTTTTTGACAGCAACATTAATTATATATAAAGCATTACTTTAAATGAAACATTTTTTATTTCTGAATAGGAAGGTGGTAGTAGCATTTTTCATAAACATAACACGTGAGTGTAAGATGGCAGAAGTGTCTGGGACTTGATCAAACCTCCTTGCTGCCTTGTCCATCTTTTCCTTCATTTGATTTGATTTTTCTGCTGATTCTGGCATGTTTTTCTGCATCTTAGCTTGTTTCTTTGCCCACAGACCCTTCATAACCTCTGAACCAAAGAAGAACATAAAGGCTCAAATTTGGAAAAAAGCATAATTTTTATATTGATCACAAGTGCTGCTAGCGGACAAAAGCTTAGCATCATAGCCAACACATTCCAACATTTTCCAGTTTTATAGTTTGTACAGGCAAGATGAAACTTGGAAATGTTTAAGATCCAAACTCGGAAGCATTTAATCAATTATGATTATAAGACAATAAACAATTTTTTGGTTGAGTTGATGAAATTCACCCAAGAGAACATAAACAAGATAATGTAAATACTAAATAGCCTTTCTCAGACCATCTTTCAACCACTTTCCAGCAGATAATATGTATAAGAAATTAGAGATACCGATCGAACACATGTATATTTCAAGTTGAATGAGAAAATATATTAAGAATACTAAATGTGAAATACAGAGTCATGCTCAATTACTGTGAGGAATTGAATGAAAACCAATTGTGACACTTTATCTATTGCTATCTAAGAAATCAATAAACTAATTTAATTCAGACCAAAACGAAAAACACACCAACACTAATTCAAGTTGGTGCTTCACCTGTTTAGCCACACGACTTGCTTCAACAAGCTCCAAGAATTCAGGTTCAATGTTGTCAGTGCCACGAATCTTTCTCAGCACAGCTTTTCCTTCTTCCATGCGACCACGCTCAATGAGACTGGTTGGGGTGTCCACCACCAAGAATGCCCCTAATGTGAGGAGCAGAGCTGGGATGCCACCCATACCAAGAGATAGCCTCCAACCCCATCCACCTTTGATTCTGTCAAGGCACAACAATTAATGGTTCAGAATTTGTTGTCTATACTCTAAATTTGAAAAGTAATTAATTACTTGTTGGTGGCATAATTGACAATGTTAGCAAAGAGAATGCCAAGGGTGATATCAAGCTGGAACAGTATATTCAATGCTCCACGTATTCTCGAAGGTGCTATCTCTGAAAGGAAAACTGGCACTGCCTGTCATCATCAAATTCATGTAACTAACAAAGATTAGTGATTTGAGTTCCAAAAGACATCAATTGTTAATTATCACCAATCTAGTGTGAACTTTAATTTCCTAATATACTATTACACACATTAAAATATACTAATCAATAAACGTTGAACTTAGCTGTCGAAAAATCCTTGCTGTTTGGTGCAGAGGTCAAGGCGGAAAGCTCTTAGGCGGCCACTGTGAATGTTTTGAGAAACAAGCTGGATGGATTTGGAAACATTGATTTGGGGATTTAGGGTTCATGGTGTTCAGAGAAGAAAACGTGGTGGAAGACAAACGAGGGAGCTCCGACAGTTGGACGGAGAAGACGAGGTGGATAAACGACGACGAAGAAGACGGCGAGCGCGCGTAAGCTTCCTTCCACCGAAGAAGCGCCCTGTCACAGCCGCTAAACGGTGCCTCATCGCCGCGCGTCTTCTATCGCATCATCGCTCCACCGTGCGCGACTGTGTAACCACCTTGAAATCCAAACTGGGTTTCCCCTTTTTCTCCTGCACCACCTCATTTTCCTCATCACACCCCTTTACTCTACCACGACGGTTATAAATTGGGCCCGTCGTGGTAGCCTATTTTTACTCCTGCACCTCCCCCTTCTTGCTATTGACACAACCTTCCTTTTTGAAAACGTTATTGCTCCTGCACCACCCCATTTTCCTCATCACACCCCTTTAACTCTACCACGACGGTTATAAATTGGGCCCGTCGTGGTAGCCTATTTTTACTCCTGCACCTCCCCCTTCTTGCTATTGACACAACCTTCCTTTTTGAAAACGTTATTGCTCCTGCACCACCCCATTTTCCTCATCACACCCCTTTAACTCTACCACGACGGTTATAATTGGGCCCGTCGTGGTAGTCCATTTTTACTCCTGCACCTCCCCCTTCTTGCTATTGACACAACCTTCCTTTTTGAAAACGTTATTGCTCCTGCACCACCTCATTTTCCTCATCACACCCCTTTTAACTCTACCACGACGGTTATAAATTGGGCCCGTCGTGGTAGCCCATTTTTACTCTTGCACCTCCCCCTTTTTGCTATTGACACCCCCTTCCTTTTTGAAAATCTGCACTGTATCCACGACGGTTGTAATACAACCGTCGTAGAAACTCCCTTTCCAGGACTTTCCACGACGGTTCAGAGACAACCGTCGTTGTATGTTACCCACATAATTGCAAAAATTCCACCGCGTCACTTTCCACGACGGTTGCTCCACAACCGTCGTGGAATGGCCGTCGTAGAAGGCCGTTTTTGTAGTAGTGAATGATGGTTGAAATGTTTCAGGCCTTTCCTCTAGAGCCAATTGTTCGTAGGTGAACTATGGAATCTTGGTCTTGAATCTAGCTCTACAAGTAAGTCAAATCTAGGATGAATGTCGTACTCATACTCCTAAGCTCAGGTGTGAGATCCTCGTCATGTATGACGTGGGGTTGTACCTTGAAAGACACTGTGACACCCAAGTCAGGTGGAACCCTAGTAGAATGATGGCAATAAATGAATAATGCATACTTGACACCTGACATCAGGGGATATTTATAAGGCTTGACTACATGTGATCCAAAAAAAAGTGTGAGCAGGGGAAACATTATCTTGTAATCTAATATGTAATAATGGCTACAACTGTAGTTTATGTGAGCTTTGCAACATTGCTACAAACGACATAAAGAACCTTCAGTCGACTTGTGTGTTTAGGTTGTCTAAGTCGGGTTTGACTTGAGTTTCTTGGAGGCTTGTTAAACGTATTGGGCCAATGTCATTAGGCTTGAATTATTGGGCCCAAGTTTTCTGGACTGAGTCTAGTCTAGAGCAATGCACCTTAATGAGCATGAGAGAGATCGGAAAGGAAAAGAGAAAAGTAAGAGATGTGATAAAAAAAGGAAAAAGAGAGAAAAATGAGGTGTAAAAAGATATGTAAAAATAGGAGTATGTAGTTCATTGTTCATAATATATTGTGTCTGAGCCCTTTGAGAATGAAGAGAAAATTTCTTGGGAAAGCTACAAAATGCAGTCTAAAGTTTTTAACCCTGGCCATCTAGAACAAAATAACAAATATGAATGACATGGGCCATGTTTGAATTTAGTTTTTTATTTTATCTTTGACCGGGAATCTCCCACAGACATAACTATGCGTTAACTCTCAGGCTAAGGGTGGTGGTTAGGTAAAGCTCTTCCAAGAGTGGCGACTCCAGGATTCAAATCCCTAACCTTGTAGATAAAGCTCGTCTGAGTCACAGTTCACTTCTACTATGACCAACCATTATCTGGTTGTTTGAATTTAGTTTAACAACCTGAAGCTAACATTTCCTATATGTGATTTTGAAAAAAAATAGAATAGTATTTATTATTTTAAAGTTAAAATTTATTGAGTGTAATTTTTATATATTGGCAATATAAAAATGTTATTTAATGAATATGATATCACATGTGTTATCAAATCTAATAAATAATTTGATAACGTATTAATGAATGACACCATAAATTTTTTTACAATAACTATGTGTACTCATTAAATTCAAGATTATCATATTCTTAAGAATAGATTTAAAATGAAAAATTTATAACTTTTATATTCAGTCGAGAAATTCATATTGTACATAAGAAAAAAATTAAATTTCATTATTTCATATTAAACTCACTTTTAATTAAAATTAAAAGTAAACCCTCATTTTAATCCCTGAAAGATTTGATATCAGTCATATTAATTCTTGAAAGAATGAAATTGTCATTTTCGTCTCTAATAGATGAAAAGTTATTCAATTTAGATAAAATAGTCATTCACTTTAGTCCTTGAAAGATTTTTTAAAATGTCAATTTAATCCTTAAAAATGACTAAATTGAATGACTTTCCATCTTTAAGGATGAAAATATAATTTCCATCTTTTAGGGACTAATATGACCGACCTCGAATTTTCAGGGACCAAATTGAGGGTTTACTCTAAAATTAATTTAATATTACAAATACAGAAGGACCCCTGAGAAATCGATCCTGGAATATAAGTACGACCATAGTCCACGACTTTCTCACCAAAGTTGTGGCTAACGAATACCCTGAAATCCTAGAAACCAATCCCTACCACGAATCCATGTCCCAATCTCTTTTCACCTTATCTTCTCTCTATCAGTTCTTATCTCTCAGATTTTCCCAATCACCATTGATATTCCTTTACACCCTTCAATAACTCATGCATGCTTACCATAAACACCAAGCTAAGATGAAATTTTCTTTAATTAATTTCACGTAATTTTCATATTGAGCTTACATTTCATGTCAATGTCAATTAAAACATTGTCTGTACATCACATATAATACAAGTCACTTTTTTTGTGTGCAAATTTTCATGTCACTTTTCAATTCTCTTTGATTTTTTTTTTTTAATATTTTACCCTTTAATTAACTTTTTCACCCTTTTACACACACAAAAAGACCAAAACTTATGATTTGCAAGAAGAGAAAAGATCATCAAATAAAATAATATAGAGAAGGGGATATAGAGGGTGAGATACTAAGATTCTGAAGGGAGTGTGGATAAAACGTGTGTTCCACCACCCAATCAGAACTCAGAGAAATCACACTCTCTTGAATCCATCCAAACTCTTTTCCATCTGCCACATCACTTGCACCATTTCCACAAAATGCCCAAACCAAAACCAAATAGACACAAGAAAGAGGGTTTTAGCATCAACTAACTATACCTACCTTGTGTGTTCTCTAACAGCTACCAATTCATTTTTTGTTTTTCATTTTCCCCTGCATAAGCTTGTGTCTTTGTTGATCAACTATGGCTGTTTCAACCAGTTTCTCTGGTGCAAAGTTGGAGGCTTTATTGCTGAAATGTTGTTCCTCTTCATCATCAACATGTTCCCTTAGGCCTTCCTCCAATGCTACCACAACCCATTTATCATTTTCTGGCAAAAACAGAAGGACCCTCATTCAGAGTCAGAGAGGGACAATTCGCTGTGAAGCTTCTGGTTCTGAGGTTTTGGTTGATCCTAGTAATAATGCTAAAAGTGTCTCTGCTCTTGAACAGCTTAAGACTTCTGCAGCAGACAGTAAGTCCTCTTCTTAGCTCATTTTTTCATTTAATGATTCCATATCATATGGTTAAACAAACAGGTGGTTCCCTTTTGCCCATTCCTATAATTGCATTAAAGTTTGTTCCTTTTCTTTCTTAATTTTTTGTTAGTTTGCTTTTATAGCTTAAAAAATGAAGAATTAAATATGATGATAATCCATGTTCAAATGGTTGTAGTTCTTAGGACTTGTGGGTTGTGGCAAAGTACAAGACATCTTAATGATATTTGTTTTGATTTTTGAACTAGTTTCTGAATTAAATCAGCAAGTCAAGTAATCAACAACATATCTTTGATTTGCTATAAGAACCAATAAACCACCACTTTGATCCTCGAAATCTCACTCTCTCTCCTACTTAGTCCCTGAAGTAAAAAAAAAAAAAGAGTTAATCCTTAAACTTTCAAATATTCATCACATTAGTCCTCCAACAAGGACCAATATGACGGGATAATGTGAAAGTTGGAGGACTAATGTTATAGATATTTAAAAGTTCGAAGACTACTTATGCAATTAATTTAGTTTTGGGACTAATTAGGAAAGAGATGACTAGTTCAGGACTAATTTGAAGGTTTATTTATATAAGAACTAAGAAAACATGGTTAATACAAATA
Organism: Sesbania bispinosa; assembly: GCA_026901365.1. NCBI lineage: Eukaryota > Viridiplantae > Streptophyta > Magnoliopsida > Fabales > Fabaceae > Sesbania > Sesbania bispinosa. The sequence goes on along the minus strand of QLOH01000717.1, from coordinate 26,954 downwards.
ATGAAAATAAAAGAAAACAGGGCTATGATCCACATGCCTTTCAATTGCTAATAATCTGTACTGGATAATTATATGAAAATTGCTATTTTTAAGTAATTTAAACAATTAAGTTGGCTTTTAAATAATTTATAAAATTAAATTGTAACAGGGTATACAAAGGAAAGGAGCAGCATTGTGGTTATTGGGCTTAGTGTGCATACTACACCTGTGGAAATGCGTGAAAAACTTGCCATACCAGAAGCAGAATGGCCTAGGGCCATTGGGGAGCTTTGTGGTCTGAACCATATTGAAGAAGCAGCTGTTCTTAGCACCTGCAACCGAATGGAGATTTATGTTGTAGCTCTCTCCCAGCACCGTGGTGTCAAAGAAGTCACAGAATGGATGTCAAAAGTAGGTGTTATCTTCAGTTTATTTCCCAGATGTTTCTTTTATTCTTCTCTAGTAGTGTATTAATAGATAGGGTACAATCAATCAAAAACTCAGTATGTATTTTAATGTTATCTTGAGTTTTTTATTGATTGAATATACCTAATATACACTAAACTCAAGTAAGAACTATTCTAAATTCTAATGCATAATGGATATTCTGTATGTTTTTCTCTTGTGTACTAATTGCCAGGCACAACCAATCAAAAACTTTCAGTATATATTTTAATGTTAGCATCAGGTTTTTATTGGTTTTATACCTAATACCACTCCAGTTTCAAATATAAGCAACTCAAAATTCAATTTTGTTGATCTCAAATATAAGCAAAACCTAACCACCTTCGCCCTATTAAATGCTAGTATCTCCACAGTACCCTTATTTAATTTACATTTCCTTTCCAATGATCCACTTTGCTATAAATATTAGGAAGGATGGATTAGTAAATGCAGTGTACTTTTTATCTGAGTTTGAGAAAATTTAATGAACTTAACTAATATTCTTAATTAGCGTGAATTAGTTAACTCATGTAAGAATTATTCTAAGCATAATGGATATTCTTGTTTTGTTCTTGTTTGCAGACAAGTGGAATTCCTGTGGCAGAGCTTTGCAAGCATAGGTTTTTGCTTTACAACAAAGATGCCACACAGCACATTTTTGAGGTATCAGCAGGTCTTGACTCTCTTGTAATGGGAGAAGGTCAAATTCTTGCACAGGTCAAGCAAGTTGTGAAAGTTGGACAAGGAGTTAATGGCTTTGGGAGAAACATTAGTGGGCTATTCAAGCATGCAATCACTGTTGGTAAGAGGGTTAGAACTGAGACAAACATTGCTGCTGGTGCAGTTTCTGTGAGCTCAGCTGCTGTTGAATTGGCCTTGATGAAGCTACCTGAAGCCTCACATGGTAATGCAAGGATGTTGGTTATTGGATCTGGGAAAATGGGAAAGCTTGTGATCAAGCATTTGGTAGCAAAAGGTTGTAAGAAAATGGTTGTTGTCAATAGAACTGAGGAAAGAGTTGCAGCAATCCGTGAAGAAATAAATGGTGTTGAGATAATCTATAAACCACTTTCAGAAATGCTCACTTGTGTTGGTGAAGCTGATGTGGTTTTCACAAGCACAGCATCAGAAAACCCTTTGTTCTTGAAAGATGATGTTAAGGACCTTCCTTTAGCAAGTGAGGAAGTTGGGGGTCATCGCCTATTCATTGATATATCTGTTCCTAGGAATGTTGGTTCATGTATCTCAGAACTTGAGTCTGTGAGAGTTTACAATGTTGATGACCTTAAAGAGGTTGTGGCTGCTAACAAAGAGGATAGGCTAAGAAAAGCTATGGAAGCTCAAGTAATCATTGCTGAAGAATCAAAACAATTTGAAGCTTGGAGGGACTCATTGGAAACAGTTCCAACTATTAAAAAATTGAGGGCTTATGCTGAGAGAATCAGGCTTGCTGAGCTTGAGAAATGCTTAGGTAAGATGGGTGATGATATCACAAAGAAGACACAAAGAGCAGTAGATGATCTTAGTAGAGGGATAGTGAATAAGCTTCTTCATGGTCCAATGCAACATTTGAGGTGTGATGGGAGTGATAGCAGGACTCTAAGTGAGACCCTTGAGAACATGCATGCTTTGAATAGAATGTTCAGCCTTGAGACTGAAATATCTGTTTTGGAACAGAAGATTAGAGCCAAGGTGGAGCAAAAACCATAGTGAGATCTGACAAAAAATTTTATTGATTACACTCATTTTAAGAAAAGAGGGAAAATCCTCACCTTTTTAGCATTGAGAATCATGTAATTTTCAGTTGCATGATTGAAACAGTAGAAGTCTCTCTGAAGGAGCTTCAGTTGTTTTGTTTTGTTTTGTCTCAGTGTCTACTTGGCCCAACTTTTGCTTGGGCTTTCAAGTCAGGTATTTGCACATTGTTGGTTCTGCAGTATGTATTATACAAAATAGAGGTATTATGGCGAACTTTGTATTTATCACAAATAATCTATGCCTATAAGCTGTCCCTTGTTAATAATTTACTGAGTTTCTATAGTCTATACTAAGCTGAAATTGGTTTTGATTGTCTTTCTTTATGCTAGTTCTTTTACAGCTCTGGTTGATCCAATTTAAATGTTTCTCTAGATGAAGACCAAATAAAAGAAAATAGTGGTACCTTTAGTTTACAAATACAGACATGAATTCAGCCATGCCTTAGCTTATAATTATCATTCTGTTCTGATCCATTTCAAGCATGAATAGTAGTATCACACTTTTTCCTTTTTAGTTTTTTTTTTATTGTGAGAGAAAGCTTAAAGTGAGAGGATGTTGAAATTCTAAACTATCATAGTTACTTTCAGCATGAAACTATTTGATTATAATAATATGGCTAACCTCTCGGACTTCAGACTTAATTAGACCAAGCCAATCTAAATCTAAAGTACTAACAATGTTGTAGTTTGAGGAACAGCCAGCTAGCAGAGGAGAAAGAGTTTCTTAATTAACACTACAGAGAATAAGTCATAACAATACATTGTCCAGAAGAGGAAGAGTTAATTTAGATAAACTTCTCTATAAATACTTAAAGGTGAAGAAAGTAAAATGAATTCAATTTCTTCCATAAATTAAAATCAGTTGTTTATGAAAAAGTTTAATGGGAGAAATTCTGAAGAAGTTAAGTTGCAAAGATTAATAGCCCATTTGTTTTAAATTCTAACCAAACAAAACTATGATTTTGCAGAATTGATTTTAAATCACTTCCGTCCAACGTATTTCGTAAAGCGTGTATCATTCATTCCAACCATTCATTTCTAGAATCAATTATACTCAACTGTAAACCAAACGAACCATAATTTTAACTTATGGAAGAAGTTCAGTTTATTTTACCTTCTTGATTCATTATATTTTCTTCTCCTATAAGTGCTTTTGGAAAAGTTTATCCAAACTGGTCTTAAGGGAGATTCTAAAAGTTTATGGTGAAGGATTGGACAACCAAGGCGCTTGTTGTGTTCCACATCTCTTAATATGATCCCTCTAATTGCTGACTTTTGTATGTTTATTATTGAAGCCTATCAATGTGTTCTAATGTTCCCAGAAGTAGCTGAAAATTAATTGTCAAATGGTGGAAACCAAGCTAGCTGACAGAGCCTGTTTGAAGAAAACGAATTGACTAATATAGCTACTCTTGGGAAAATTTTATCTAACCAATATTCCTACTCAAAAGTTAAACTCACAGCTATATAGGTGAGACATTCCGGATCAAAGAAGAAAAAACAAAATAATATACCAATCGAATTAAAATGTGGATTGAATAATGAATATAATATAACCTGTTGTTAGGATAGCATATCAAAAACACACTTGCCCATGCACCTGCCAAGCTGTAGGGAATTTTGTTTTCCACATACAGAGACCCCTTCCTTCCTCCTTTAGCAGGGATAGCTAGCAAAGAATGCTCCGTCTCTAATGATTGAATATATTATAATTTTTAAGTTATTGCCATATAAAAAAATAAAATGGCATCCGGTGATTATGCAATGTAATGATTTGTTCATCATCATTCGTCCAACCCACTCTGTCTTTTGTCCTGTGCTCTGCTATATTATTATTCATCCAAAAGATCATTTTAAGGTTTTTACCCACACTCCTAGTCTGATCCTTAATCATTGACCCCACAAACCCACGAAACAAAATGTTCACTGTTATTTGTTAGAGGAAGAGATGAGATTTCTAAGAGAGAACTCAATTTTGTTTACTTATAAATGCCATGTATAATGGGGTTTTTATAGGTACAATGGAGAACTCTAGACTCTTTTCTGGGAACTTCCCTAATTTAAAACCCACTATAGATTTTTCTACACATTTATTTAATTAAAGTCTTTCTAGATTTTACATAGAAAATTCAAAAATAATTCTAGATATATCCATTTCAAACTATATATAACATTTCTCCCTCTTAATTTGAAATTTTCTTCTTTTTGAAACTGTTCAAATTTTAGTGGCTTCGTGAAGATATTTGCAACTTGATCTTGAGTATTGACATATGTAAGCTACACTTCCTTTCTAGCAATGCATTCTCTTATGAAATGATATTTTCTATCTATATGCTTGCTTCGATCATGAAATACTGGATTATTTGCCAGCGCTTGTGTAGACTTGTTATCTATGCAAATCTCTATAGCTTCCTCTTGTGGTAAATTAAGTTCTTTCAATAATCTCCTTAGCCAAATGGCATGACAAGTACAAGAAGTTGCCACCACATATTCCGACTCACAGGTTAAAAGTGTAACAATGGGTTGTTGCTTTGAAGCCCATGAAAAAGCACATCCTCCCATGAAAAATATAAAGTCAATGGTGCTCTTTCTATCATCGATATCGCCCGCAAAATCACTATCACAAAATCCAACGAGTTTGAAATCATTAGAAGAAGAATAAAATAGCCCATAATCAAGCATATCTTTTAGATAATTAAGTATCCTCTTAGAAACTTTCATATGAGAAGAAGTGGGAGTCTCCATGAATCGACGCACTACTCCAACCACATACAGGATATCAGACCTTGTACATGTTAAGTATCTCGGACTTCCCACGAGGCTATTGAATAGAGTAGGATTCTCCTTTTCACCATCTTCAAACTTTGACATTTTTATCCCACTCTCCATAAATGTGTTCATTGGATTACAATCAAACATTTTAAATTTCTTCAAAACTTCTTTTGCGTAGATTTCTTGAGAAATGAAGATACCTTCCTCCAATTACTTTACCTCTAGGCCCAAATAATATGACATGAGCTCTATGTCTGTATCTCAAACTAATATGACGTCGCCTTCTTGACTTCTTTAGACAAACTTGGATTGTTTCCAATGAATATAATATCACCCACGTAGAGGCAAACAATCAAAATATCTCTATTATCATAAGCTTTAACATAAAGAGCATACTCGTTAAGGCATCGAGTAAACCCATTATCTTGGAAGTACTTGTCGATGCGGATGTTCCATGCCCTTGATGCTTGCTTTAACCCATACAAAGCTCTCTTCAATTTTAGAACCTTATCTCCATCTCCTTTAGGGTTTAACCACAAAGCACAAAGGTTGCTTAATGTAGACCTCTTTTTCAAGATATCCATTTAAGAATACAGACTTCACATCAAGTTGATAAATCTTCCACTTCATTTGAGCCGCTAAGGAAATTAACAAACAAATTGTATCCACATAGGCGACAAGTGCATAAACTTCTTCATAGTCAACTACATGTTTTTTCTTGTAGCCTTTTACAACAAGTCGTGCTTTGTATCTTTCCACCTCTCCATTGGCATTTTTCTTAGCCTTGTACACCCATTTTACTCCAATTGTTTCATGACCCTTGGGAAGAGTTGTTAATTCCGAAGAGTTGTTAATTCCCAAGTGTTGTTCTTCTCGACTGATTTGATCTCCTCTTCCATGACATATCTCCACCTTTTATCTTTCGCAGCTTCATCAAAATTCAATGGTTCACTACCTATTAGAAGGCAATACAATTCTCCACTTTGTTTCTCCATGAATGCCTTGAATGACTTAAAGGCATCACAAACTTCTTATTTCTGCTTTAAAACATACACTCAAGTCTTCTGCTGATATCATCAATAAAGGTAATAAAATACTTACTACCACCATGTGTTGGAATTTGAACTGTGTATAAGTCTGAGTGAACAATCTCCAATTCTCTGCATGACTTTCTCGCAGGAAATTATTCTTTGTGCTTCTTTCCCAATTGTCAAGTCTCACATACACTATTGGGGATATTTACAACAGGAAAACCAGAAACATATTCTTTCTTTGACAGATAATTTAATCCAGAGAAATGAAAATGACCAAAGTGCTTATGCCACAACCAATCATCATTTGGTATCATAGAAACCAAACAAAGAAATCTTTCAAGTTGAAACTTTAAAAGGAATAAACAGTTAGGAGTCATTTTTACCTTGACAATAAATGTCTCATTCTTGTCAATCAATGTGTAGTACCCATGTTGTAGTCTTTCTCTAATAGTTGTCACATACTCAATAGATTATGATGAAGTTCGGGAGTAGAGAAAACATTAGAGATGAAATTTTGGGATCCATTCTTCAATCTGATAGCAACTTGGCCTTTTCCCATAATTGGAATATTGGTGTTGTTGCTAAATTTTACAGTAGAACTCACTGTTTCATCTAGAGAAGATAGCTCCTTTTTCCACACATATGGTTACTTTGCCCAGTATCTAAAAACCAGATATTTTCATTGTCTGAAAAATTACTACTTGTCAAAAATAAACTTTGTGGGTTAGAATTCTCACCATCATCCTGATACTGACTTTCTACTATGTTTGCATGTTGTCTGTATCTACAATCTGCAACTTTGTGTTCGAACTTCCCACAATGATAGCAATTATAATTTGCTTTTTCTTGGTAATTGTTACCTCTTCCTCTTCATCTTCCTCTTTCACGATTGGTATATCCAAAATTGCTTCCTCCCTTTCCTTGGTTGAAGTTGCCACCTCATCTTCCTTTGAAATTTCCGCGACCTCTGCCTCTATAATTTCCTCTTCCTCCATTTTTAAAATTTTTAGGACTTCTATCTTCTATGTTTTGACTGGATTCAGCAACCTTGTTGAGATTCACCTGACTTTTCAAGGCTTTTTCATTCACTTTTTCTGTCTTCTCCAGGATTCTGCGCTCATGTGGCTTTCAATGCTTCCTGGAAACTTTTCTATCGTCGTGCTATATGTGTCATGGGACTCAATTATTGTAGTCACCACATGGTCAAACTTCATTGTCATGGTATGTAAAATTTTTCCCACCACTTTATTGTCAAGAATATCTTCTCCATACACTCTCATCTTATTTACAAGGTCAACAACACGAGAAAAATATTGTTCAATAGTTTTTGAACTAGAACATTTCATACCTCTCATATTCTCTATGAAATGGATTGTAACTTGGATTTATGGGCTTTCTCCACTCCTTTATATGACAGCTTCAAGATGTCCTATGCTTCTTTAGCAGTTTTGGAATATGCTATCTCACCAAAAACTTAGGGCCTGTTTGGTTTGCATTTTCGTTTCCTGTTTTCATTTCCTGTTTCCTGTTTCCTGAAATTTTACAAAGGAAAAACTGGAAATGCTGGAAACAAAAATTTGTTGTTTCCAACATTTCCAGTTTTTCTTTAGTAAAATTTCAGAAAATAGGAAACAGAGTGAAAACAGGAAATGGAAACAGAAAATGTTTTCATAAACCAAACGGGCCCTTAGTAATTTACTCCTTGATGGATTTGTGTTAGAGCCCGTCGGTCCTTCCGTCGAGCAACATCATTAGCTCCTTTTTGCACACCCGGTTCAACATAACTCCAAATATTATGAGCTTTCAAATGGGTAGCCATTAATAGCGGCCCATAATTATAATATAGTTTCCCATCTAATTTGGGACCTGACCAAACAATATTGTAGTTTGTCATATCTCTCTCACACTGACTCAAAAAAATTATGAAAGTGAGAACACTTTTGTTCCTCACACACTCTTATTTTTTAACACTCACACTTCTAAACTCTCAAGCTCCAATACCAATTTGATATCAGTGGGACATCTGGCAAATAAACTCACACATAAATATTACACACGTAATGAAAGACAAGATAAAGGAAGCAAAACTTTCAACCACTCTATAATTAATATTCAAAATGATTAACACACACACTACGTAACATGCCCCTTGATTTTATAGGATTTGAGTTTCAATAAAATAATATAAAAACTTAATCATTAAAGTTTGATTTTGCTATGACAACCAAATTTATTCGCGCACACGTTTTACAAGTTGTCCAAGCCTCCAAATGCACAATGTGGTTCTTATCTTCATTGATTGTTTGTTTTTGCTTGATTTAACAATTTCTTACAAGCATTGCTCGTTTGAGTGCTTCTTAGTGTATATGTTTCGAACTAGCCCAATGAGATCTAGATTTGCATAATCCAAATACAATTCGGATTGAACCACAATGCACTCTACAAGTTGGTATTGTTCAATTGCTTTTCCAAATAAACTTGGGTAAAGCGTATAAAGTAATATATAACCCTAATTGAAAATACTATCGACATGCCCTGTCTTAGGATATAGCATATTAAACTCATACCCGTCCATGCACCTGCCACATAAACATTGCTGGCAGGAAATTTTGTTTCCCACAAACAGAGACCCCATTTATCCTCCTTTACCAGTTGTACGTACTTTACTAACTAGGTACTCAGCCACTTAGAAAGGAGACTGACCATTATCTTATTAAAGACGGGTCCAGGTGACATATACATCCAATAGAGTTATCTTAACTGACAAACCTCCTTAGTAGACACCTACTTAGCACTCCACCGTTAAGAGAGCCAATTATGGTTATGATTGGACAATTACAATTAATGGAGCATTCATGACTAATCAACACTTACCCCATAATTACACTATGAATCCCTAATTACTACCATGCTCGATAACCTCTCACTCATTATATAAATACACATCAAAGGGTACTTAGGTTTGTTCTTCTTCTCCTACTCATATTCTGATACTCATGGTATCTCACTATTTATACTGACTTGAGTGTCGGCTCTCTATAGGTACCCACCAGTCCACCATCCAATCTCCCCACATGGATCTCCTTCAATTGTCTCTTATGAATTCTCTCCGACGTAATCAAACGCTCCCATCACCATTAGGAAATATTTGTAAGAACAACCTTGATGGCCAGCAAAGAATGGTTTGTCTCCAATGATTGCAATGTATTTTAGTTGTAAATGGCTATGACAAGGCATTCCTAAATAAAAAATTATCATTACTCGTCCAAATTGCTCTATCTTATGTCTATGTACTCTTCCATATTATTTTGACCAGAAAGTATAAACTTACATAACACAGTGGATACAACAATTGTACCATTGTGTTATTTTAGTTCAACCAAAAAAACAGAGAGAAAGTGGGGGGAAAGCGCACACCGGGCCACAGTGGAAATTTATGGGATTCACTATTCGATGTAAGTGAATCATTGCTCTATTTTGACACATTCCTAGTCTGATCCTTAATCATTAACCCCATAAGCCCACGAAACAAAAATGTTCATACCCTAGAAAGAAATTAAATAGTAAAAAGAGCGAACAAAAAAGTGATTTTATTGCAACATTTACGACTTTATTATTCACATCGTAAAATCTCCATCTCCATTAACATCAAATGCCAACAATTCAACACTCGTAGTTTGAGTGTTTCTACGTGTATGTATCGTTTGAATTCTAATGTTTGGATTAAAATTCCAAATCACAAGACAAGAAGACAGTCCCCAACAACAACCTTCCAACAATTTTCGTATTTTTTCATTGGGGGAATGTATTTTCCCCATATTATTGATTATACTTTATACATAACGTCCCACACCACACCCTAATCTTCCTACACAAAAAGGGTCATGTCGTCTACTACCAGCTTGTCCCCATTCTATCCTCAAGACCATCACCAAGTAATTTCCTTTCTCTAACTATCCATGTTTATTCACACCCTAATTTTTATTTTTATTTTTCTTTTTAAGAGAAAGACATTAATTAATTATTAAAACCTAACATTTTCAAAACCGTGCAAGTCACTGACTCTATTCAACGATTTCTTCATCATGGCCATCTTAGCCAGCTTCTCAGCCGCTCTCCAAGCCGAAGTTGGTGTCAGCTCCTCACCATTCTCATCCACCAATCTCATCTCCCTCTCTCTCCCCCTCCGTTGCACCATTGTTTCCCATTGCTGCTTCTGCTTAGGTAAAAACTAATAAATGCTTTTAAAACTTTGTTAAGGGTCTTATGAAAAGGACCAAAATAAAGTTTTATCTTATAAAAAGTACCGAAGAAATTAATATACAAGATTTTATGTATTTTAAAAAGATTTAATTTATATAACTTCAGTGTAGAAAATTTCACATTGTCATTCAATGATGTGTTGTCACATCATTTATTGAGTTTAATAATACATGAAGTGTCGTATTCATTAAATAATGTGGCAACACCTTATTAGATGACCGTGTACAAATATTTTACACTGACAGTGTATAGTTATTAAACTCTTTTAAAAATTAATTAATCAGGTTGGGTATCAGGTTTTAATACTTTCAACCCGATCAATCTAATTATTAATAAAATAACAAATTTTATATTTTTTTGTACTAATAAGTTACATATTTTAATATTTAATATTGTATAAATTGATTTCCTTTTTATCAAATTATAAGTTTTTTTTTGTCATCGGTACTATATATAAAAGAGTAGGGGAGTTTTGGTTTCCACATTTTCATTTCCATTATATCCCTATTTTATATCCTGATTTACTGATTTACAGTTCCCACTAACCAATAATCATCTATATCTATACTATATATAAAGAGAGTAGGGGAGTTTTGGTTTCCAAATTTCCATTCTCATTATACCTCTATTTTATATCCTGATTTACTGATTTACGGTTCCCACTAACCAATAATCATATATCTATATCTATACTATATATAAAGAGAGTAGGGGAGTTTTGGTTTCAACATTTCCATTCTCATTATACCCCTATTTTATATCCTGATTTACGATTCCCACTAACCAATAATCACCCAATAAAAATAATAACTGCCTAAAAAATGTAGAAATATGAAGAAGAGACTTCAGAATAGAAAGATGGGAAAAGAGAGAGAGAGGGATCGTAAAAATAAGAAATGTGGAAAGACAGGCACGACTAGTACTTATAATGACAACTTATATTTTTTATTTAAAGTATTTTTTATTTTTTATTTTATTTATAAACCCAAACATTTCATAATGTTTGACCCAATTGACTCAACCCAACTATAATCGGGTTGGGTTGGGTTGGATACGTACCTAAAAATGACAAAATCCAACCCAACTCAACCTAATGTCTATTCATCGGGTTGGGTCCGTCAGTATCTCGAACCCAACCCACATCCAGCTCGTGATCACCCATGTTTTATACTACATTTTGTTCTCTATATAAGACATTTTTCCTTAGTCCATTATATAAGATCCATTAAAAAGATTTTTAGAAGTATTTATTAATATTTTTTATCTTTGTCTTTTATAATTAATAATTTTTTGTAATTTTTAAGAATTAGCTAATGTGGAGAATTAAATAGAGTTTGACTTTAAATAAGAGTAATTTTCGCAGATAGAGATTTTTTTTTTAAAATCGATGCATTAAAATAATATTTTCTTAATATGTGTGTTTGGATCAAAAGATAAATAGGACTGGAGGTAGTAACTTTTATAAATATTAAATTTTATTAATTTAACATGGAAATTCTCATTTAATTACTCTCTCACGTCCTATTTATAAGACCTTTTCTTGATTCAAGCAGCCATATTAAGAAAACATGTTTTAATGCATTTTTTAAAAAAATCTCCTATAACTACCAAATTTACCCCTATTTAAAATTAAACTTCATTCAATTCCCCACATTAACCAACTCTTGAAAACACAAAGGTTCATTAATTATGAAGAGTAAAGATGGAAAGAACTAATAATATTTCTAGAACTTTGTAAAGTGTCTTATAAAGAGAACCAAAGTAATATACAAGATTTTATATATTTTAAAAAGATTTAATTTATTTAACTGCCAGTGTAGAAAAATTTCACATTGTCATCCAATGATGTGTTGTCATATCATTTATTGAGTTTAATGATACATTAATTAAGTGTCATATTCATTAAATAATGTGGCAACATCTTATTGGATGACCGTGTAAACTTTTTTACATTGGCAATGTATAACTATTAAACTCTTTTAAAAATTAATTAATTTTTTAATCCCTCATTTATTTTTTAATTCTTGAAAATATAGCGAAATTCAATTTTAATCTATCATTTTTTTTCTTCGGTTTTGGTTCTCTATTTCTCAAAACAATACGCTTTTAGTTCTCTTCGTTAATTATACTCCGTTAAGTCACGTTTGCAACTCCACTACAACTTTTCACGGGTAAAAATGCACAATAAATTTTTTGAAATTTTTTTGGAACAACCGTTTGTAGTAAATTTTCAAAAAAAAAATTAATGTAAAATTGCTACTATGAAATTTATCTGTTTTGCTGTAGAAAAATCCATAGAATATTTTCCAAAAATTTTAGAATATGAATGAATTTTCATGTGAGTTTTGCGATCTGCAGAAAATTTCAAAGGAAAATATATAGAAAAATTTACAAGAAATATTGTTATGTTGTTATTTAGCTAAATATAAAAACCAACAAGGACTAAAATCACATAGTTTTAAAACATAGAGGACCTAAACCAAAAAATAAATAAATAAGGGACCAAAGTCAAAGTTCGTTATATTTTTAAGGCTTAAATATGTTTTTAGTCCATATAAATATAGGTCATTTTGTTTTTAGTCCCTATAAAATTTTTTTTTGGTTTTTCATCCCTAAAAATTTTTTCTTTAGCCTTTTTGGTCCCTGCCGTTAACTTTTGGCTGATGTGGCAAACGGAATGCCACATCAGCATGCCACATGTGTTATTTCTGCCCAACTTAAATTTGTTTTTAGTCCCTATAAATATGATCTTTTTGGTTTTAGTCCCTGTAATTTTTTTTTGCTTCTTTACCTCAATTTCATCCCCATCCAACATCACAGTACCATTTTGCTTCCATTGCATTGTTACACTTGAAATTTTAAAATTTTTTCGTGGGTTTAAAAATATAAATTCTTTATATATTCAATTATTTGAAATTTCATAACACTTGGATTCACCGCATATAGGAAAAAAACCTGTAACGACCTTTTTTTTGTCTACAATTCTTTTTTTCTGTTTATTTACTAACAAAATTTTCATTTGATTGACAATTACAAGCCTTTTTGTTAGTTAACAAATCTCATTAAATTACAGGTTAATAGACATAAATCAAATGAAGAATTTGTTGGTTAATAGACAAAAAAAAGAATTAATAGAGAAAAAAAGGTCACTAACATGGGTTGTTTTTGCCAGTCTAGCTCTAGCTTTTTTGGGTTATAGGAAAAAAAACCTGTAACGACTTTTTTCTCTGCAAGTTTTTTTTGTGGATTTAAAAATTCATAAGAGATTTCATCCAAATTCTAAAATTTTCGTGAATTTTTTTGTGTATTTTTTTACAATATAGTAGAAAAATTTCACAATAATGTTTTTAAGTAAAAAATTGGTGTTTTTTTTTAATTTCTACAAAGATTATTTTTTCCGTGGATTTCATTCAATTACAAGCCTTTTTGTTAGTTAACGCAAATCTCATTAAGTTACAGGTTAATAGACATAAATCAAATGAAAATTTTGTTTGTCAATAAACAGAAAAAAAAGAATTGCGGAGAAAAAAAGGTTGTTTCAGGTTTTTTTTTTCCTATATGCGGTGAATCCAAGTGTTATGAAATTTCAAATAATTAAATATATGAAAAATTTATTTTTTTAAACCAACGAATAATTTTAAAATTTCAAATGTAACAATGCAATGGAAGCAAAAGGACACTGTGATGTTGGATGGGGATGAAATTGAGGTAAAAAACTAAAAAAAAGTTACAGGGACTAAAACCAAAAAGATCATATTTATAGGGACTAAAAACAAATTTAAGTTGGGCAGAAATAACACATGTGGCATGCTGATGTGGCACTCCGTTTGCCACATTAGCCAAAAGTTAACGGCAGGGACCAAAAAGGCTAACGGGAAATTTTTTAGGGATGAAAAGCCCAAAAAAAAATTACAAGGACTAAAAACAAAATGACCTATATTTATAGGGACTAAAAACATATTTAATCCTATTTTTAAAGATCAAAAACATATTTAACCCTTCATATTATTTATAAAATTACGGTCTTGTAAATATTTAACGGTTTTGATAATCATAACCCTAAGGATTGAGGATAAGAATCTTTGAAATGAAATATTTTTTTATCTAAAAGAAAAGTAATATAATAAAAACATTTCATTTTAAATATTCTTATCCTTAGAAGGATATCAAAACTCAATATTTAATCTATTTAAAACTTGGATATACACAATTATCATATTAAGACTACATTATTTTTAAATTTTTTAAATTTGTTACTCTTTAAGTCATTATCTTCACCTGCCTTCATGTTATGATGAAAGGGGGAAAATACTAGAATAAAAAAACAACAATGATTGGTGGACAGTCCAAAAGTTTTTATATCTATTTGACACCTTTAATTTCTCTTTATCTTTTTTTTCACTCACATAATATTATTCATCACATTTATCACTTATTTCTCTTCTTTTTATTGGATCTACTCACCCTAGGAGTGTCCACAAATCATTATAAAAGAAAAGCAAAAACTAGAGATTTTATTTGTTTGAATCAATATAAACTGTCACAACTCGCAAAAGATAAAAGGAAGAGGGAAACACGGGAAAAAGAGAGATAGCAGAGGATCCAATGATTGTTAAAGCAATGAAACAAAGGTAGAGTGATTATTAAATTCTAAATATTTTTAGGGGAAGCTTCAATTATATATATTTATTTATCCTTTTATTTAAAATTATCCTCTCCTCTTATCAGAAAAAGTATCTATTATAATTTTATTTATTTTAATATAAAAAAGCTTTTAATGGTAGTAAATAACTAATAACAAGTTTTTTAAGGAAACTTTTGTCTATAATTTTTATATAGTTGACATGTAATCTAATTTTCGACACTTTTATTATTGATTTTAGAACTAAAATAGAATAAAGTTTTAAAACCTTGTTTATTGGCTCTAGAACTTCACCCAAAATTTTAATTTCATCTTAATGTGTCTGTTGTGTCTATCAATTGATTTGGGCTAGCTGACCCATCTAGCTGATTGGGCTAATCATGTCAATAATCAACCAATTGTCTAGATGTTTGTTATTGATTGGTTATTGAGTTTAGGGGTTGGAAATCCCAATTGAAAGGTTTGTTATCATAAAAAATATCTTTCTCAATTCAACATATCTTTCTTTTGTTAAAAATATATTCTCATTTTTTTAAAAATAATAGATATGTCATCTAAGGCCTCTTATGTTAAGTCTCAAGTTTTGATGAATACAAACCTGAAATAAACTTAGAAATAGCTTCACAAAGTTGTTAATAAATGGTTTGATATTTCATATACGCAAAACATCTCATACTCAAGAACTATATGAAATATGTTAATGATCTGAAGAAAGTCTTTCTGAAGTCATGCCATGATCTGAAGTTGGTCAAAGTTCTAGAGATCAAAGAATTGTCTGACGAGTGAATGGCTCAGACGTTGGTTCTCATCTGAAGACAAAAATTGTCTGAAGTACAAAGTCATTTGACGTGGCAAGTCAAAACTTGTACCAGAACCACACGTAACCTCAGAAACACATGATAGGCAAGAGAGAAGGCAACTTTTGGCTGAGACTCAAAATACAAGCACAAAAGAGGAAAGTCAGACCTGTAAGAGTTGCAAAATCCAGAAAAAGCATTGCAATTTCGTACTTCCGTAAAAAAGGCTTCAAGCGGGAAAATATCATCCCTTACGGTCTTTCTAAACGGTTCTCTCAAATTCTAGTCTATATATATTGGCGACGATGAAGAGAAGAAATATACATATACGGGTATGCCAAATGCTGCTAAATTGAAGAGCTGGAAAGCTGCTTGTTTCTAAACAAGAAATATGCATAAGCATTGTGTAGTTGAAAAGAATCTACATAATGAAGAATTCTGATGATGAAAAGAAAGAAGAAGAAGAAGAATGTAGTGAATGCTTATGATAAAAAGACACAGATGGAAGTATCCTCAACTGTGTGCGTGAAGCATCAGAAGAGAATGAGTGCAGAAACAAAGCATCAGGATTGACAAGCTTGAAGAATCAATAAAGAAAAGAAGAATGAAGCTTGAAGATGTCAGAGGTCAACCTGATTAGAATGTACAAGAACAAACTTACATCCAGTGTTAGATCACTGTTATTTTCTTTGTATACCCAGAACGAAGAACGTGTGTTCTAAGTTCAAGATATTTAATTTCATTTGTAATCATTTTGTTATAAGAGCCTGAAGAGGTTTGACAGAAAAGAATACTTGTTGTAGAGCTTGGAAAGGCTTGATAGAAAAGAATACTCAGTATTTTGCCTGGAGAGGCAGTTGAAAACAAAGAATACTTAGAAGCTTGTAGAGGCTCTATAAGAAGAATACTTGGTGAGTTTCCTGAAGAGGCAATTGATAATAAATAATACTTGTAACTTTGATAAGTTAGTGGAAATTCTCACAGTGTGTGTGGACTGGATGTAGCTCAAGGTTATGGGTGAACCAGGATAAATTGGCCGAGTAATTTTTATTACCCTTTATCCCTTTATATTTAGTTTATAATAACAAGAAGAGGGATCTTAAATTAAGTCACTATTAAAGTTTTCAAGATCTTATATTCAATTTATTTAAACTTATTATAATAATTAAGCTAATTAAGGCTAAATAAAATGTGAAATAGGCATTTAAAGTATTTTGATTTAAATCAATTAATTTTGATAGTTTAAGTGATTATTTTGATTGACTAGGCTATTAGATTTATGGGAAGATAATTTGAATTTCAAGTGGAGTCGGTTGGTATATAATATTAAAGATACATACTCAGTAGGATGGTGAGTGTGTGTGTGTATGATGGGATTAATCATTTTTATTTATTTGTTTTTAAAATTCGCTCCTTCAAGTCACTATCATAATTTGACACTAATATAATTTAGAGTATTGATTACTTTGAGGAACTCAAACCACAATGTGAATGCTAATGCGACAAACATAAAATCAAATGTATTATGTAAGATGATAAATTAGAAATGATCTAATCTTACCTTATTTGGCGAGTAGAAATTAGGGACACTTTGAATTTCCTTCCCCTTCTACCGCTCCACCGTTCGCTTCCTCTTCCATTCACTCGCGATTAAGTTGATTGTTCATTCGCATATACGTTCATTAATATGCACTTGCAAGGCCTAATTTTGCTACCTCAGTTCTCACACCAACACCATGATCTGTTGCAACATTTAATTGTTGAACGACTCTCCCTAACCAATTGGATTCTCTTCATTATCAGTCTCGTTGTTCCTTCGATTGACCATTTTCCATCATCAAATCCAACCAATTTGGCCAAGAGTCGAGGAAGACAATAAATGATGTGGTCGACGGGTTTTGTCTCCGCACCATATATAGTGGGTATTAGATGTTCGCGATAGCTCTCCAAATAGCTAACCTACGACCTGAATGTTGATCCCTAAGTTTTCCCCCAAAGAATGGTTGTGTGAAGATGCCTAGGGTTTATGCCTAGGCTAGCTTTTTATATTAGTTCGTTTAGGGCTTGGACCTTACCCACACAAAATACATGGTCAATCAGCCCAATGGACTTATTTGAAAAGTATACAACTAATAATGAGATGTCAGGCTTCTCAATTATTTTGAGCTTTAATCCATCAACCTAGTGGGTCTTCCTAAAAGATAAAATATTATTTCATTTTATTTTCCTCCTTTTTGCTAGCTTGTATCTAGGGTGGTAAATGAGTCGAGTCAAGTCGAGCACCTAAAGCTTAGGTTTGACTTGTGTAATAGAATCAATGACTCAAGTTTGGTTGTGGACTCTTTCTCAAAGTCTAACCCTGCCACCTATATTTGATTTGATGAAGCAACCATCACTGAAGCAATTGATTTTGTAGCCAGCTCAACTCCATTTATTTAACAGGTTAGTAGCGAAAGGTAAGGCTTCGTTCCCGAGTGGATGAGAAGAAGGAGCAAGCCCTATTAAGGTTAAGGGAAGAGAAGAAAGGCTATTTTACTAGACTAGCTACCGAGCTGACTCAAGGAAGCCGGAAAGAAAGGGCTTCAAGACAGCTTTGGAAACAAATAGTCGAGCTGAGGAATATGGAAGAGAAGTGAATTCAACTTAATCTTAGCCTAAGAGCAGTTCAGAGAAGAGAATCAAAGGTCAACGACCAATGGAGGATTTCTCCCTCCCCCAAATTCATCTTAAACCGATCGATATGCCGATATTACATCCAGCACGAGAGCAAGAAAAAGAAATGGTCTTCGTGCAGCTTCAAGTCACGCCACTCTCACCATTTAAACGAACCAAACTTAAAGCTTGAGTTTGTCTATGCATCTACCAAATATACATTGCTGAAGGGAAATTTTGTTTCCCACTAATAGAGACCCCTTTTATCCTCCTTTACTAGTTGTACCGTACTTGGCCAATCAGGTACTCGACCAATTAAAAGAAGATAGATCATTAGCTTATTAAAGACAAGTCCAGGTAACATATATATCCAACCGAGTTATCTTAACTGACAAACCTCCTTAGAACTCCACCTACTTAGCACTCCACCATTAGGAGAGCTAATTATGGTTATGATTGGGCAATTACAATTAATGGAGCATTCATGACTAATTGACACTTAGCCCAAATTACAATCAACCCCTAATTACTATCATGCTTAATAACCTCTTATTCACTATATAAATACACAAAAAAGGGTACTTAGGTTTGTTCTTCTTCTCCTACTCATATTTTCCTATTCATGGTATCTCACTATATACTGATTTGAGCGTCGGAGTCTCAGCAGGTACCCACCAGTTCACCACCAAATCTTCTCTGTGGATCTCTTTCAACTGCCTCTTATGAATTCTCTCCGACGTGATCATGCGGTCCAACCACATTTAAAGAACGAAAATGATGGCTATCAAAGAATGGTATGTCTCCAATGATTGCAATGTATTGTAGTTGTAAATGGTTAAGACGAGTCATTCCCAAATAAAAAGTATCATTATTCGTCCAAATTGCTCTATCTTATGTCTTCGTGCTCTTCCATATTATTCATCAAAAGACTATTTTAAGGTTTTTACTGTTTACTCACATTCCAAGTCTGATCCTTAATCATTAACCCCACAAGCCCACGATACAAAAATGTCAATACCCCAACAAGAAATTAAACAATAAAAAAGAGCGAACAAAAAAGTGATTTTATTGCAACATTTACAACTTTATTATTCACATCGTAAAATTTCTATCACCATTAACATCAAATGCCAGCAATTCAGCACTGCTAGTTTGAGAAGAAATTATTAGATGTCCTGGACCACCATGTCATCCATGGTCCGACCATGAATTTATTTTTAATTCCGACCAATTTTTCTTATGTGTCAAATGTTAATTGGTCGGAACCATGAATGATGTGGTGGTCCGAGACCATCTAATAATATTTCCGAGTGTTTTTACATGTATGTATCATTTGAATTCTAATGTTTGGATTAAAATTCCATATCACAAAAGAAGAAGACAATCCCCAACACCCTTCCAATCAATTTTCGTATCTTTTCATTGGGGCAATGTATTTTCCCCATTGTTGATTATACTTTAATTATACATAACGTCCCACACCACACCCTAATCTTCCTATACAAAAAGGGTCATGCCATCTACTACCAGCTTGTCCCATTCCATCCTCAAGATCATCACCAAGTAATGTCCTTTCTCTAATTACCCATGTTTTTACACCCTAATTTTTATTTTTTTTTATTTTTATTTTTGGTTTTAAGAGAAAGACATTAATTAATTAATTAATTATTAAAACCTAGCATTTTCAAAACCGTGCAAGTCACCGACTCTATTCAAGGACTTCTTCATCATGGCCATCTTAGCCAGCTTCTCAGCCGCTCTCCAAGCCGAAGTTGGTGTCAACTCCTCACCATTCTCATCCACCAATCTCATCTCCCTCCCCCTCCGTTGCACCATCGTTTCCCATTGCTGCTTCTGCTTATGAAGCTCTGCCAGCTCAGCTTCCAAGCCACGCACATACTCCTCAGCTGAGCCAGACCGCGCCAAAAGCGCCTGAGCCGAAGCAAGTAAATGATGAGCACTTGTAAACTCATTATGCTCCGCCAATCTTCGTGACTCAGCTACGGCTCGGCTCGTTATGAACACATTCCTCAACCTCTCAATCTTGCTATTAGATGGCGGCGCGTTCTTCCATGGTGGCGTAACTGGAAGCGCGTGTTCCCCACCGCATACTAACTCTTGCCTCACTGGGTCTTTATAAATGCACCTCGCTGTTATCACGTGGTGTCTCCCCAATGCTGACGTGGGAACTCTAACTTCCACCAACAGTTCTCTTTCTTCATCAGCATACAAATCGCCAAGCCGAGCCGATTCAGGGCTCAGAACCATGGGCCGTCCGATGCAAGAATAAACGGCTCTGATTTCAGCTGGCGCTGAAAAGCCAAGCTGAATTCTCAAGTCCTGCACAATCACACGCAAAATTCCCCTAATGACAAAATCATCCTCCACCGGCTCGCGGTTTATTCCGGTTTTGTTTCCGAAACCAAAAGAATGAACCGGAATCTGGTTGAACCGGGTTGATGTATCCGCCACGTGGCTGGAGTATGTCCGTTGATTGGAGTTGTTATCATCAACTTGCAGTTGCGGTTGGACCCTCTCGTCTGATAGAAGAATGATTCTGGCGATCGAGTTTCTCTCTCTCCTGTCTTCTAGAACCTTCGTGGCTTTCCTCATGGCTTCCCCCACGCTATTTCCTTCGCCGCAAACGAGCTTGTCAACGACGCGCCGAGCCACGCGCTGGCCCTGAGCCGTCATTCTCCGCAACGGTAACAATCGTTTGGAGGAACCGGAGAAAGCCACGATGCAGAGCCGGTCAGCTGAGCCGAGGGAAGAGATAACCAAACGCATCGCGCGCTTTAGCATGTGAAGCTTCGAACTATTCATGTTGCTGCCAACATCGAGCACTGTTACCAGATCCATAGGTGAACGATGCGGCGGCGACGGCGGTGGCGGAGCTTTGACTCTTAAAACCAAAGCGTAAGTCTCGTGACTCTGAGAAACAGATATAACTGCGCACTCTGGCATCAAGTTCACCCGAACGCTCCTTGAATCAGCGTCGTTTAGTTTCGGTTTTGGATTAACGAAAAAGCCGCGGAACTCGCCTGCGTCGTCGTTTTCTTCTTCTTCTTCGCCGTTTTCGCTGGCTTCGGGAATGGGAACGATGTGGCTAGTGCCGGAGAGAGGAGAAGGGAGAGGCTCGTCGTCGTCGTAGGACCTGACCAAATTGGAATGGCTCGGTTGGTGACGTGGAGGGTCGAGGTGGTTGGTTTCGGTTTGGACGGTGTTAACGACGTCGTCGTTTTGCTGGAGGAGTGGCGCGTCTTTCCAGGTAGTGTTGCAGACGGGGCAAACGACAGTGCCGTTTGTAGCGATGCAGGGGAAATGAAAAGCGTGACCACATTCTGCAGTGTAAATGGCGGTGCCCTGCCCTGTTTTCACGCTATTCAAACACATTCCGCAACTACTCTGTCTCACGGGAGAAAATAAATAAATTATTTCCATAAACTAAGAAAAAATAAGGAATATGAATTGAAGGGAATATGAAAATGTTACTCTGGATTTGAAGCTGTTCTTGAAGAGAAAGAGTTTGAGATTAGGGGAGCGAGGAGAGGTTAGATTTGACTTGGGTGCGTTTAGTTGTTGCTGCTGCGGTGTTGGTGTGGAGGGGTTGTTTGGTTTAAGACAGCTTTCGGAGGAAGAATGAGTAGGACTATGGCTTCTGCATTTGTTGTCTATTGTGGATTCTGGGTCGCTTGTGCAAAAGGCTCTTCTCCAACCGGTGACCATGATTTTTCAGACTGGAGGCAGAATGTGAGAACAAACGTCGACGCAGTTTGGCTTGGCTTATTTTCCCTGGTACTGAAACTTCTCTATTCTATCCATATAGCATTATATATTTATATATTTAAGCGGTGGGTTGCAAATTTGCAATTATACTCTTAGGATTCGTTTGTCACGAATTATTTTTGACTTATAAGTTGCTTTAGGGTTAAAATGTGAAAAAAGAGCTTTCAAATTAAAGTATAAGTTATTTGACAGTTTGATATTTTTTTAATTTAAAAGCCACTTTTAAATTAAAAGTTATTTGATAAAATAAGATATTAAAATTATTTTATTTTCTTTAAAATTGACCTAAAGAGTGTCTAATTATAAAATTCTAAATTTTTTTAACTAATAAAAATTTAAAAAATAGGACAAATTTTTAAATAAAATTCAATAATATCATAAATTTTATTAATAAAGTTGAATAAATATCTCCTAGATAAAAAATTAATAGATATTATTTTAAAATATAAAATATTGAAACTTGTCTCAACTTTGCTTCTCGTTGCAGGAAAAATTGGGCATATTAGCCAAGCAAGATCTACTTTCGTTGAACTTCTACAAGTTTGTGCTATGTAATGATATTTGATCAAACTTTTTGATTTTGTTTCAACATGGGTAGATATACTAAATGCATTCACCAAGGCTACTCAAAATGCAAATAATTATGGGCCAAAGCTTGGCATAAACGTGCATTGTTCAATACAACAGTGATCTCATTATACTTTAAGAGGTTTCCGCGATGTTGCAGCACAGTTTGTTGTTGCAATTTGCACTAGGTACTTTCATTCTATAGCATGTGCAACAAATTTAATTGTGTGTGATCAAACAGGGACAGAGAAGCGGAGAGGCGATGAACAGAGCCGTGAGCGACGCGAAGACAGCAGAACGGCCTCTGCAGCAAGGCGGAGAAGAAACACAGTGGCACGACAGTGAACAACTCTGCGAAGGTTTGGCACAGTGGAGATGAAACCCAACAACAAGGCGGAGAAGAAACAACAACAAGGCAGAAAAGAAACCCAACAAAGGTTTGGCACAACGATTAAGCAACCTAGGTGCACGGCCTGCAACGAAAACCTGGCACAATTATCGTCTCTCTCGGCGAAGCGGCGACACGATGGAGAAGAAACCAACAGCAGGCTTGATCGATCAGAGAAGTTTTGGCATGAAGTGGCACAACGGCTAGAGTAGGGATTGTTATAATAAGAGAAAAAAATAAAAATAGAAACAACGAAAAGCAAGTTGACTAGTTGAGATTCGAAGTGGTATCCTCTCTCTTGAAAAGCTCTGTAAAAGTTAAAAAAAACTAGCTTTTTTTTTAAAGTTCTTTTTAATACAAAATAAAAAGTTGCTTCCAAATTTTAAGAGCTTTTTAAAATACTTGTTTGGCCCAACTTTTACATTTAAGTGGCTTATAAGCCAAAGTTAAGCTGCGCCAAACGGACACTTATTAAATTTATTTTACTTCAAGTACTCAATATAACACCTGTTCCGTTTAGGTTATTTCACCTAGGTGAGGGTATTTCACCTAGGAGGCGACTTGGGGATTTCAACACAAAAGACCCCCTTATTCCAAGCTCTTCGCCTTAGGTAACCTAGGCTCAAGCTCGGGGGGCTGTGTTCCGTAAGGATAGTTCACCTAGGTGCCGACCTCAGGGGCCATGCCGATAGGGATGACAATGGGTAGGGTTTGGGTAGGGTACTATAGTACCCGTCCCCATACCCGCGTTTTAAAAAAATACCCGTACCCGGACCCATACCCGCGTGGGTAGTGATTCTAGTACCCGTACCCTTACCCGCTGGGTACTCAAGTACCCGTACCCGTACCCATTACCCGCACTTTTGTTAACTATAAGAAAATAAATTGATCAGAAAATAAAAATTAATTAAAAATTAAATAAAAATAATTCATAGATCATCCAAGTTTAACCTATAAAACAACTATCATATGTGGAAGTGGATGAGAGATTAAAAAATTGGGAGGGGAAATGAAAATCAGATCATGTTTTGCTATTTTTAGTGTGTAGGACAAAATTATAAAATTTAAATTAATTGAATTAGTAATATATATTAATGTTTTTTGGTGACTATAATATAGATTAACATTAACTATTTTTTTTAAAATATTAATTAATAATATAAACATATATATATTTATTAAATTAATTATATGTATATAAATTACATTAATTATATATATTATATAAGTGCGGTATGGGTAGGGTAGGGTACCATAGTACCCGTACCCATTAAAAAGTGTGGGTAATTACCCATACCCGCACCCATACCCATTTGGTGGGTAATTACCCTACCCATTGTGGGTAATTTTTACGGGTACCCACTGGGTCTGGGTCCAATTGCCATCCCTACATGCCGACCTCCGCCTTGGGCCTCACCTAGGTGGCCTGTACCGTCATAGAAGTATGGACCCATGCCGACCTCAGGGGCCTATGCCGACCTCCGCCTTAGGCCTCACCTAGGTGGCATGTACCGTCATAGAAGTATGGACCCATGCCGACCTCAGGGGCCCATGCCGACCTCCGCCTTGGGCCTCACCTAGGTGGCCCATCAGTAGACTCTATAAATAAGAGGGTCACGTCCTTAACCCAGGTATCTGACACATTCTCACTCGAAGGACTAGGTTCAGCGTCGCCTAGGTACTTGAGCTCGGTCTTTAGAGGCTTTTTGAGAACAACACATGTTCTCAAATGTCCCTGAAGAGCCGAGCTCAATTACCTAGGTGGCATTGAACCCAGTCATCAGAGTGAGAAGGTGTCAGATACCTAGGTCAAGAGCAGGTCCCCTTATTATAAATTGTCAATCATGGGCCTCTCTTAGGTGGCCCAATAGGCTCACCTAGGTAGCGTTACCCTAGAGGTCCTAACTTAATTGAGGTCGTCCCCGAAGTGGGACACTCTAACGGAACACAGCCCCCCCGAGCTAAAGCCTAGCTTGCATAAGGCGAAGAGCTCGAAGAGGTCCTAACTTAATTGAGGTCGTCCCCGAAGTGGGACACCCTAACGGAACAAACCTCATAAATACTTATAAGCACCTTCTTATTCTTATTAAGATAAGTTAGAAAATACCTCGTAGATTTCTTAACTCTTACTGAGCAATATGATGTCTTTCCTTTATTTTGCCTAATAACTTTTCTCGCAGACTTCACCGTAAGGTCGAGTTCATCTCGGTCCACACCAATCTAC
The DNA here is from genome assembly GCA_026901365.1 of Sesbania bispinosa. Classification (NCBI taxonomy): domain Eukaryota; kingdom Viridiplantae; phylum Streptophyta; class Magnoliopsida; order Fabales; family Fabaceae; genus Sesbania; species Sesbania bispinosa. Next base: position 1,649 of record QLOH01000717.1, on the reverse strand, counting down.
TTGCTTCATATTTTTCATAGTCGAGGTATCCTCGGTCCTCACCAATCTACTTGGTGGATTTTAGATATGGGGGAGGTGGGAGCACTCACGCATATAATGTTTTTGTTTAAACATGACTTTCTCATAGATGGGTTGAAGTGCTTTATCAACTTGTAATCCACCCTGCCGAATTGTTAATGCTAACTAATAAGTGTGATATACCTTGACCCATGTTGAATGGGTATGTGATGATTTTCGCCATGTTTCCCTATTTTTGCAGCAACTTCATCATTGACTCAGTACTCGAAACCAAGTATTCATTGTTGAGTTCTCTCGCCGAGTTCTCTCGGTCTCAGCCAATTCAATTGTTGGTTTATGTTCATTGTCGAGTTTCTCGGTCTCCGCCGATTTGATCAGTGGTTTATATTCATTGCCGAGTTCTCTCGGTCTCCGCCGATTCGATCGGTGGTTCAAATCATATGTCGAGTTCTCTCGGTCTCCTCCAATTCAATTGGTGGTTTATGTTCATTGTCAAGTTCTCTCGGTTTCCGCCAATTTGATCGGTGGTTTATATTCATTGTTGAGTTCTCTCGGTCTCCGCCGATTCGATCGGTGGTTCAAATCATATGCCGAGTTCTCTCGGTCTCCGCCAATTCAATTGGTGGTTTTATGTTCATTGCCGAGTTCTCTCGGTCTCCGTTGATTTGATCAGTGGTTTATATTCATTGCCGAGTGCTCTCGGTCTCCGCCGATTTGATCGGTGGTTTCTTATCATATGTCGAGTTCTCTCGATCTCCGCCAATTCAATTGGTGGTTTATGCCGAGTTCTCTCGGTCTCCGCCAATTCAATCGGTGGTTTATGCCAAGTTCTCTTGGTCTCCGCCTGTAACATCCCAAAATTTAGAAATTTAGAAATATAATTTAAATACGTATAATTATATTTTGATAACGATAGTTGTAAAAATTGAAGTTACACATTAATAATAGTAAATATTAATATACTTGTATTTATGAGATAATAATAATTATAAATATTAGGAGAGGCGTCAGATTATTAGGATCTTAATCAAATATGGTCATATTGAATATAATAATATTATTAAGAGATAAATCATAAGATTTCAATTAACATTAATTGTTATAAATATAGTCATTGTTATATTAATAAAATAATATCAGGATTAATAAGGACAATCTTAGGAGAGAGATATGGTTTAGTATTTTAAATTAAGATCAGATTTTAAAATAGGGATAATGAGATCACAAGGATTAAGGGTAAGAATCAATACAAATCTAGGATAAGATTTAATTATATAATTTGAATTTAAATTTGAATGTAGACGGATAAGGACTCCGTAATATACTAATAATTCATAGTATAAATGAATAAATAAAAGAAAAGAAAAGGAAGAAATAATAGTATTATTATTTTTAATAATATTAATTGATTAAATAAGAGGAATAAATAATAGTATTAGTAATATTAATATTTTTATATTTAATAAAATAGGGACGAGTGGGTTGAGAGTGGGTCCAACCCAGTTAAGTATTTAAGTAAGGAAGGGTTACCAATTCGCCCTAATCCTTATTTTTCAAAACGTTAGAGAGTGAAACCTTAAGGAGGGGAGAAACGATTCCACAAGGAGAAGCTGCCGCAGAGTAGAGTAGCA